>CM067365.1:23984189-24156689 GCA_034401795.1 Chaetoderma sp. LZ-2023a | reverse complement strand
TATCTCCAGCGCTCGACTTAACATCGCGAGCGCTCGACTTAATAACTCGAGCGCTCGAGATAATTATGTAAGCGCTCGAGATAATTATGTCAAGCGCTTGAGATAATTATCTCGAGCGCTCAAGATAAATTTGTTCTAGGAATTTGTTGGATGTGACCGCATATTGATGAACAGATGTACGTGGTAATCAAATTAAAGGAATATTTGCTCTTATATAACACTTTAAGAATACATGTACGCCCTCCATACATCTCCCTCATATTAAACACTCACGTGTTTAGACATCGATGATCCATCTGTGCAAACACACACACCCATGCACGTATGCACGCACGTACGCACTCACGCGCACACGCAGAATGGTCAACATACAACATCTAAACCACACTCGATTAACACCGAGTCTGATATCATTCAAACTGGATTCAATTGACTGTCCCCTGTCAAATCAGACCATTTCTAAAGTGGCTCTTTAAACCACATAACCCATCCGGCCATCACCACTTTCACTTAAGTCATCTTGGCAAACTATTTTATTAGCATGATCACCCTATGCCGTTCATTATTGCTACCTCCAACAACTGTCACATCTATTTGACACGCATGGTTCATACTTTCTTTCTGTTATAAATCATTATAAAACTGCATCATATTGCTCAATACTATGACCTCCACCATTGCGTTACTATTGTGAACTTTCATCCCATTTTCGGTAAAACATATCCATTACGGGATGATGGACGTGTTTATATAAGTTACCCTGAAGCTGGCCATAATTTCATCAGAGTTTTAAACACACAACAATGGTGCCATGGCATTGGTCCGACAGACCATTGGCCCGACAGTCCATTGGTCCGACAGCTCATTGGTCCGACAGCATATTGGTCCGACAGCCCATTGATCCGACAGCACACTGGTCTGACAGTACATTGGTCCGGCAGCACATTGATCCGACAGCTCATTGTTCTTCTACTTTATTGTATCGCGTGTTTTCTCTCACTTTTGATA
This sequence comes from Chaetoderma sp. LZ-2023a, assembly GCA_034401795.1. Classification (NCBI taxonomy): domain Eukaryota; kingdom Metazoa; phylum Mollusca; class Caudofoveata; order Chaetodermatida; family Chaetodermatidae; genus Chaetoderma; species Chaetoderma sp. LZ-2023a. The sequence continues at coordinate 24,155,681 of CM067365.1, read as the reverse complement.
AACGATAGATCGCGTGGTTTCTAATTCCTTTTATGCGTATAAGAAACGTTACCCTCCATATAGGTTACACCACCCAACCCACACCCATTTGGTTATATCATTCATCTATTGACCTTATCTTATGGTTTTCCGCACATCTTTACACATATCCTTCAATACATACCAATTGATATTCGTCTACCCGTCTCTCCATCCGTTCCAAGCATATAATTCGTTTGCCCAACCATCACATAGGACGCCCCCACCCCGACCCAGGATATATCTTTGTTATTTCTATAAGTCCATCCAACTTTGGTGCTGCGTAATTGCATATTATAATAAAGTCTTTCTGCGTATCGGAAGTTGCTTACAATATATTTTAGTGGAGGGACATATCCTGTTGTGGGCAAATGGTCATTATGATGGCATGGTACATATTATGCGACCACCTGCTTCTAATCTCTTCTAATGCACGTTTTCACTTAAACACGTGTATGTATTAAGCACCGCTAGGCCACACACACGCACGCACGTACGCATACACACGCCCGAACGCCCAAATTCCTTGTCATTTCCTGTTCAGTTACAATTTCAATCCGAAACAACGAAAACAATAAGAATATTCCGCAACTAATTTGACTGGGCGTCGTTTCCAATTAAAATAGTCACTGGGCGCCGTTTCCAATTATAATAGTCAAAATATTTTCAAAATATTCATAATTGTCATGAAATTGAGATTCCGGAACATCGCTAAATGCTACGGAAATAAATAATACATTATGTTGATGATAATTTATTTTGTAACGACGAGTATCTTGGTGACGACGGAGAGGATGATACAATTTTGGTTATACTGGTGATGACATTGATGACAATCACGATTATCTTGGTTATAATGATAACGATGATGATACTAATGACGATGGCGATGATGATAATCTTAGTTGTAACGATAGTGATGATGTTACTGATGATGATGGTGATAATCTTGGCTGTGATGATGATGATGATGATGATGATGATGATGATGATGATGATTGTATTCATAAAGCACATGTTATTCGAGTTTATTGATTTCCAATTATGAATAAATCAGTGAGTAATTGACACACGCTCACACTCACGCATCGACACGCGCGTCAGGCAATGTCTAGCAAAGCCCGGTTAAGGCCTAGGTAAAGTCTAGCAAAGCATGACTAAGGTCTATGTAAGGCCTAGTAAAGCCTGCTAACGCATAGGTAAGGCGTAAGTGAGGCTTAGCTAAGGCCTAGGTAATGTCTTGCAAAGCTTCCCTAAGGCTTAGCAATACATGTCGAAAGTCTGGCTAAGGCCTAAAATGTCTGGCTAAGACCTAGGTAAGGTCTAGCAAAGCATGGCTAAGGCCTATGTAAGGCTTAGTAAAGCATGGCTAATGTCTAACACAGCCTGGCTAAGGCCTAGATTAGGCCTGACTACGGCCTAGAAAAGCCCATCAAAGCCTGGCATAGGCCTAGGTAATGTATTACAAAGTCTGGCCAATATCTAGGTAATGCTTAGCAAAGCATGGCTAAGGCCCAGGTAATGTCCTGCAAAGCTTGGCTAATGCCAAGGTAAGTCCTAGCAAAGAGTGGCTAAGGCCTAGTTAAGACTTGGCAAAGCCTGGCTAAGACCTAGGTAAGGCGTAACAAAGCCTGGCTACGGCTGGCTAAGGTCTATGTAAGGCACAGAAAAGCCTGGCTAAGGCATTGCAACGGCCTAGCAAATCTATGTTACGACCTCGGTAAGTTCTAGGTAAGGCTTAGTAAAGGCTGGTTAATGCGTAGGCAAGGCCTTTGTAAGGGTTAGCTAAGCCTGGCTACGGCCTAGGTAATGTCTTGCAAAGCTTGGCTAAAGCCCCGGTAAGGCTTAGCAAAGTGTGGCTACGGCCTAGTTAAGGCTTAGCGAAGCCTGGCTAAGACCTATGCAAGGCCTAACAAAGCCTGGCTAAGGCCTAGGTACAGCCTGACTAAGGCCTAGCAAAGTCTAGCTAAGGCGTGGCTTAAGTCTAGCAAGGCCGAGCTAAGGCCTGGGTAAAGGCTATCAAATCCTGGCTATTTCCTTGTATGCGTATCAGAAACGTTACCCTCCAAATAGGTCACACCACCCAACCCACACCCATTTGGTTATATCATTCATCTGTTGACCTTATCTTATGATTTTCCGCATATCTTTACATATATCCTTGAATACATACCAATTGATATTCGTCTACCCGTCTGTCCATCCGTTCCAAACATGTAATTCATTTGCCCAACCATCACATAGGACGCCCCCATCCCGACCCAGGATATATCTTTGTTATTTCTCTAAGGCCTAGAATAGCCTAGATAAGGCATGGCAACGGCCTAGCAAAGCCATGTTACGACCTAGGTAAGTTCTAGGTAAGGCTTAGCAAAGGCTAGCTAAGGCCTAGGCAATGCCTTTGTAAAGCTTAGCAAAGTCTAGCTATGGCCTAGGCAATGTTTTGCAAAGTTTGGATAAGGCGCAGGTAAGGCCTAGCAAAGCTTGGTTATGGCCTAGGTAAGTCTTAATAAAGCATGGATAAGGCCTGGTTAAGGCCTAACAAAGCCTGCCTACGGCCTAGGCAATGTCTAGCAAACCATGGCTAAGGCCTAGGTAAAGTCTATCAAAGCCTCACTGGCTATGGCCTGGCTAAGATCTATGTAAGGCTTAGCAAAGCCTAGCTAAGGCATGGCAACAGCCTAGCAAAGCCATGTTACGACCTAGGTAAGTTTTAGCTAAGGCTTAGCAGAGGCTATCTCAGGCCTAAGCAAGGCCTTTGTAAAGCTTAGCAAAGCCTAGCTACGGTCTAGGTAATGTCTTGCAAAGCTTGGTTAAGACGCAGGTAAGGCATAGTAACGTTTAGTAAAGGCCTGATTAAGGCCAATGCATAGCCTATGTAAGACCTAACAAAGTCTGGCTAATGTCTAGGCAATGTCTAGCAAAGTATGGCTACGGCCTAGGTAACGTCTGTCAAAGCCTTGCTAAGGCCAACAAAGTCTGGCTAAGACCTAGATAAGGCTACGTAATGCCTAGATAAGGCCTGCATAAGGCCTGGCTAAGGCCTAGATAATGTCTTGCAAAGTTTGACCAAGGACTCGCAAAGTGTGGCTAAGGACTATGTAAGGCTTAGTAAAGCCTAGGTAAGACTTAGCAAAACCTGGCTAAGGCATAGGTACTGTCCTGCAAAGATTGGCTAAAACACATGTAAGGTCTATCAAAGCGTGGTTAAGGCCTAGTTAAGGCTTGGCAAGACATTACCTAGGCCTAGATACAGCCTGACTAAGGCCTAGAAAAGTCTAGCTAAGGCATGGATTAAGTCTAGCAAAGCCTAGCTAAGACCTAGGTAACGTGTATCAAGGGGCTGGCTTATGCCGAGATACGGTCTGAGAGTCTGGCCAATGCCTGTGTAAGGCATAGTTAAAGCTTACTAAAGCCTGGCTATGGCCTAGGTAAAGTCTATCAAAGCCTGGTTTATGCCTAGGTACGGTCTGAGAAAGTCTGGCCAATGCCTGCGCAGGGCATAGGTAAAGCTTACCAAAGTCTGGCTAGGGCCTAAGTAATGTCTTGCAAAGCTTGGATAAGGCGCAGCTAAAGCCTATCAAGCTTGCTTAAGGCCTAGGTATGCTTAGTAAACCTGGCTAACGCCTGGGTAAGGCCTAACAAAGCCTGACTACGGCCTAGGAAATGTCTAGCAAACCATGGCTAAAGGCTAGGTAAAGTCTATCAAAGCCTGACTAAGGCCCGAATAAGACCTGGTTACGGCCTGGATAAGGCCTAGCACAGCGTAGCTAAGGCATGGCAACGTGGTAGCAAAGCCATGTTACGATCTAGGTACGGTCTAGTTAGGAATTAGCAAAGCATTCTGCGGCCTAGGCAATACCTTTGTACGGCTTAGCAAAGCTGGTTACGGCCTATATAGCGTCTTGCAAAGCTTGGCTAACGACTAGGTTAGGCCTAACAAATCCCGACTAAGGCCAAGATAGGGCCTAGGTAAGACATAGCAGTCTGGCTAAGCCCTAGGCAATCTCTAACAAAGTATGACCAAGGCTTAGGTAGTCTATCAAAGCCTCGCTAAACCCTAGGTAAGATCTTGCAAAGTCTGTCTAAGGCCTAGGTAAGACCAATGTGAGGCCTACTAGGTAATGTCTAGATACGGTCTACCAAAGCCTGGCTAAGGCCTAGGTAAGGTGTTGCAAAGTTTGGCCAAGGACTAGGTAAGGGTTATCAAAGTGTACCCAAGGTCCAGGTAAGGCTTATCAAAACTTGGCTAAAGCCCAGGTAAGGCCTACGTGTGGCCTAGGCAAGCCTGGCTAATGCTTGAGTGATGTTTTGCAAAGCTTGGCTCGGGATTAGGTAAGGCTTAGTAAAGCCTGGCTAAGACATAGATAAGGACCTATTAAGGCCTAGCAAATCGTGGTTAATGCGTATGTAAGGCCTAATAAAACATGGATAAGCTACAAAACCTGGCTAAGGCCTAGTAAGGCCTAGGAAATCCTGACTAAGAACTAGTTAATGCTTAGCAAAGCATGGCTAAGGCCCAGGTCAGGCCTGGGTAAATCTTAGCAAAACCTGGATAAGGCCTATGTATGGCCTAGCAGTCTGGCTACGGCCTGGTTAACGCCTGGCTAAGGCCTTCTAAAGCCTAAGAAGGTATTGCATAGACTTAGCAATAACAGGATACGGCCAAGGTAAGGTCTTGTAAAGCCTGGCTAATGCCTGTCTATGTAAGGCCTAGCAACCCCTTGCTAAGGCCTAGTTAATGCCTAAGTAAAGTTTGGCAAAGTCTGGCTAAGGACTTATTAAGGCTTAGTAAAACCTGACTAAGTCCTAGTTAAGGCTTAACAACGCCTGGTTAATGCCTAGGTAAATCTTATCAAATCCTTCTACGTCCTGGCTAAGGCCTGTCTAATGACTGGCTAAGGTCTATGTAAGGTTTTGCAAAGCCTGGCTACGGCCTAGTTAAGGCGTCTCAAATCCTGACGAATGCCTAGTGAAAGCCTGGCTACGGCCTATGTATGGCCTAGGTAAATCTTAGCAAAGCCTGGCTAAGACCTATGTATGGCCGAGCAGTCTGGCTACGGCCTGGTTAACGGCTGGCTACGGCCTGCCTAAGGCCTGGCGAAGTCCAGGTTAAGCCCTATCTAAAGCCTATGTAAGGTTTTGCATATACTTAGCAATAACAGGCTACGGCCAAGGGAAGGTCTTGCAAAGCCTAACTAAGACCTAGGTAAGGCCTAGCAACCCCTGGCTAAGGCCTAGTTAAAACCAGTTATGGCCCAGGTAAATCTTTGCAAAGCCTGGCGAATTCCTATGTAAAGCCAGGCAAAACCTGACTAAGGAATGGCAAAGGCCTCGCAAAGCCTGCCTAAGACCTAGATAAGGTCTATGTAGGGCTTATAAAAGCCAGGCAAATGCCTAGGTAAGGCCTATGTAAGGCTTAGCAAAGCCTGACTAGGCCTTACCTGGGCATTAGGCAAGCTTAGCAAGATATTACCTAGGCCTTAGCCAGTCTGTGATAAACCTTACCTAGGCGTTAGCCAGGCTTTGCTAGGCCTTACCTAGGCCTTAGCCAGGCTTTGATAAACCGTCCCTAGGCCTTAGTCAGGCTTTGCTAGGCCTTTCCTAGGTATTAGCCAGGCTTTGCTAAGCCGTACTTGGGCCCTACCCTAGGCCGTAGCCAGGCTTTTCTAGACCTTACCTAGAAGTTAGCCAGGCCTAGAACTTAGTCAGGCCTTAGTAAGCCTTGCACTACATTACATAGGGGCCTAGCCATGATTTGCTAATCCTTACCTAGGCCGTAGCTAGGCCCTGGCCAGACTTTATTTGTCCTTACCTAGGCCTTAACCAGGCCGTGCTAGTACTTATCTAGGTCGCATCCAGGCTTTGCCAGACCATTCCTATGCCTTAACCAAGCTTTGGTAAGACTTACCATACCTTACCTAGCCCGTAACCAGGCTTTGCTGAGCGCTAACTAGGCCTTAGTCAGGCTTGACTAGGCCTTATTTAGCGATTACATAGGCCTTAGCCACGTTTTTCTAGGCCTTACCTAGACTGTGATAGACTTTACCTAGACCTTAGGCAGGCTTTGCTAGACATTGTCTACGCCTAAGCGAGACTTTGCTAGGTCTTAGCAAGGCCTTACATATACCGTAGCCAGGTTTTGTTAAGCCTTATCCAGGCTTTGCTAAGCCGGACTTAGGCCTTATCCAAGCTTTGTAAGACGATAGATTGATATTAGCCAGGCTTTGTTAGACCATACCTAGACATTACCTAGTCCTTAGCCAGGCTTTGCTAAGCCGTACATAGTCCTTAACTAGGCCGTAGCCAGGTTTTACTAGCCTGATTGATCGATCCCCAAATGCCCTAGCTATCAATTTCCTGAAAACTTTACAGGGAAGCTGTTAAATATTTTGTAATTACTTTGACCGGGTGCTGTTGCTGCCAATAGCAGCGCCCAGTCAAATTAGTTTCAAAATATTCAACAGAATATTTATTAAATAGTAAAAGCAAACAATTTGTACAACGCATAGGCCGTCTTCAAATATGTGTTGTGACGTACTTATCGACGTCATTCATTATGATGTCATTGTACACATCATTATGACGTCATATGATGGGTGGGTACTCTGGCCATGTGAATTGGCATTTAACCCTTCTTGTGTTGGCTTAACCCCTTACTCGTCAAGCCTTCCACAACGACATCAGAAGGAATATATTTAACATAAATGGATTGGCATTAACCAGAACATTTCCTACTAACTAACATGTTTCTGTTATTGTGTTGTAAATATGTTAACTTAATGGACCTCTCCAGTTTTAGGTATCTTTAGCTAAGCTCCACCCGCACCTCACTCGTGTTTGGATCGATCGATCCCTGAACTCCAAGACTATCAATTTCTAGAAAACTATACAGGTAAGCTGTTGGATATTTTGAAACTAATTTGACTGGGCGCTGTTGCTGCATATGGCAGCAACGGCGTCCAGTCAAATTAGTTTCAAAATATTCCACATGTTTATTAAATAGTAGAGACATACAATTCGTACGTGTTGGACTATTAAGAGTTAAAGACGGGCCACATAGAATCATTTGGGCCATATATAATCATTTATGACGTAATGGTTATGAAGTCATGCTTCACGCCGCTTAGCTGATTATGACGTCATATGACGTCAGATTGATAGATGAATACTCTGGAAAGGTGAGTTAAAAGCTGCACTCTGTGTGTGATATCTAGCTCCAATTTAGCTATTCGGATATACAGGGCTTACAAACGGATGCACAATAAATAATGTCAATTTATGATGCACTGTTTAAATATGTTGACGTTATGATTATCAGACGGAGACTACCAGCAAGAAGCGAAAAGGGTGTGACATGCTTCGCAATTTTTGTCTGTGCTACTAATTACATAAATCGTTATCATTCGTGTTTGCTTATTAAATACAAATTTGCTCAATTTCTAAATTGCAAATAACAACATAATTCTCACAACCATAGCTCGTTTATCCCATTCGCATTGTCTGTATCCATAGTTACAGCCGTATATGGAACCAATCAGAATGCTCTTACATTAGAGAAGACGCTTGCTTGCCCGCATAAAATAATAGTTACTCGGTTGAGAAAATATGTAACCTGTGCAAATGTATTTTTGTGAAATCCGTTAACTGAATGCTAGTGTTCCCGGCAGAATATTGATTAAAACCAAATAGCATATAAGGACATTTGATAGTTTAGTAAGCTTTACGCCAGAAACTCCTGTCTCATCCCAAATTGTTATATTTTAATGGAGAGGAAAGTTTACTCCCCCATTTCGACCACCCATCCCATCCCGATGCAAGCACCGGCCATCAAAGAATGCAGTACATGCAGATTGAACTTGAATCCACGAGAAACCATGTAGTGAAATCTTAATTAGCATTCTGGTTCGCTGGCCAAATATCACAAGCAATCACGGCCATGAAAAGCCTACATTGAAAGCGTGGATAGAAGCCGTCGACGTACATTTCAGGGTTGCTGCTGAAGCTAAGACAGGGTGTACTCTGTTACGTGGCAGCTGGCAAGGTCATAAGGAATTCTTACATGAACTAGCGAGTATATTGGGTTGACACCCCAGCCCTACCCTGTAGATATCGTGAAACAGATGTCTGAGAAACGGTTTGCGAAGATTATATCTGATATAACTGAGACCTAAAGAAAAGCATTCATTTCCAACATCAAGACTGTGATTGACCTGAAGCCTCGATGGCTGGAAGCTCCATGAAATTGAGATGAGAATTCCAATACATCGAGTCTGGCAGAATATCGGAAATGACGCTCCGCATCGAGGCTTATGTGTGACAGGTATCCGAGTGAGGGACAACCCCTTGTGTGGCCTAACTAGTTTAATATAAACTAATGCTTCACACGGCCCAGTAAATTGGTTTGGTGAGAGGAAAGTGCCTCGCGCTCACCTCAGTCACAGGAAAATGCCTTCCACGCGGTAACGGAGGAGTCAGTTTAATACCATTCTCCCATTCAAAAATAATACAACGGTGCTGAATTATATATGTATTATATGGGTTTTAGTGGGATGTACGCTATTTTACGTCGAGATGGTACACAGATTTCAACAGAAATCGGTACAGTCACCTCCCTAACTTTGTCACTGAGTTAGTCGGTGACGCATTATTTTGGCGGGCCTTGTTAAGGAACTAAACTAACCTTTAGGTGTTAAGTCCAAACACAGGTTTTATGCCGTCAATGACCTATACCTACTTAACGTTTGACAAAGTTTGTCTTCTTGCGTAGCTCACTCAGGCACTCATCTCGGGACGCACCTATTGAGCGGACCCCCCAAGCCGACTGGGCATACTTGTAGCGTGGCCGCCGAGTCGTGGAGCCGATGAGCGACTCTTGACTACGTGTCAGCACAACCACATATAACAAGACAAAGACATGACAGCACAAAAGCACTAAATAAGCACCGTATCTAGTTACGACAGAGCCGAAGAAGCAGCTAGACGACTATGGTGACCTTTCAAGGCAGTGTGTGAGTCATCACCATTTCGATTCCAGCTGTCAAGAAACCTCATCGATTTCAAGGGTTGGCTTTAACCAAACCAGTGGAGGGAGTTACCAGACAATTATTGGCCAGGTGGCCGGAGAAGCGACACCTGCTCGAACATGGTTAGTAGGACATTAAGGTTGTTGGCCAAGTATAGAACAATGGCTTGCTATGTACCTTGGTGCGAAGCCGTGAGAGATTTTTATAATAAACAGTCTACTTTCCAGAGCAGTGGTCCCTAACCACTAATGTTTCCTACCTAAATATCCGAGCTTATATTAGGGTTATGCTAGTTGTGCCATGTCTCGTGTCTATTGGTGCAGGCATGAGAAACTGTACTAGTGAGTGTTGCTGTTTAGAAAATGTTGTGATGCCTTATTGTAAGTCTGTACTATTAATAAGCGAATGCAAGGTTGTTCTTATGAACATAACTAGAATGAAAAGAATGGTTAAGAACGGCACTCGCCGTAGTACAATTTATACAGCAACATAAAGGTCTGATTGACCTAAGCGCCTACTTATAATCAGTGCAAAAATAGTTATGATAATTAAGCAAAAAGGCGACTGTTAGTCAGCAGCACTTAAAAAGCTGAGGTAGAGTTGTAGAGTTTTTAGCACAAGATGTATGCTATTCAATAAAACACTTTTTGTCATAGTTCAGACAGGTCTGGCGAGATATCAAACAGGCAGGTCGTACACCGTCAATTTTAGATGGTGTAGATCCAAATTAGCGCTTTTCAAAAGGTGGTGTAAGTTTAGGTTTTATTGTGGCTCTATTAGTCCGCAAAGCGGAGGGGAAAAATAGTTGCCACGTTTTAATATGGGGCCGGCATCCGATCACAGTGTCAGGTAATGTCTGGCGTACTTTGAGACACTTTCTGGCGTACGCAGTGCTCCCCGCTGACTGATGAATCGTAGTGTGTGTGTGTTGTAATATTTGAGGCGTTTATATGCTAGTTCCCAATGCTAGGGTCTAGACTCACGCCTGGCCTTTATGGTTTCTGTTGAATTCTTGTGAATTCTTGTGACGTCGGTTTGTGCATTAGCTTGTGTCTCTCTGTGTGTGTGTGTGTGTGTGTGTGTGTGTGTGTGTGTGTGTGTGTGTGTGTGTGTGTGTGTGTGTGTTGATCGTTGTCTCTCGATTTTGTCTCATGTTGCTGTTCTTTTCTGTGGCTTTTTTTTGTTGCTCCTCATGCTTGGGCGTGTGTAATGGGGATGGCCTAACCTGGACCTAACGGGGGTGGGGAAGGGATGGGGTAGGTGTTGGGTCGGGGGAGGTGCGTACGGTCTTATGACCTGATGCACCCAAGGGGGGGGGGCTTTAGGTCAGAGACCTCCCGGCCCCTTTGGGGGGAGTAGGGAGGTTGGGGTGTGGGGTCTTTCTGGTCCTGGGACCCATTTGGTCTTCTGGCCATCATCCGAGCAGGCACCAGCGCGCACTTGTTTGATTTTGATTGATTAGGTAGCCCGTATGGTGACTGTGTCCGTCCGAGGACGAACTCGATCAGTCATCCGGGTTACATCCCTCCATAGTCCCATCGAAAATTCCGATAGATTCTAATTCTAGCAATTTGGTTTTGGTTTTGTAATCCGTATGTTGCGTGGTTCCATCCGAGGAGGGATCCATTCAGCATCCGGTTTACTTTGATTATGCCGAAATTTCTTGCCTACCTAACCCTAGCTCACGTTCACACAGTGATGGGCACTGTATGACGGGACCTCAATTTAAAGTCCCATCCGAGAAGACTGAGCAAGTGGGGCCAAGTACATTGCTTAAGCGTACTCCAGCAGCTTGCTGTGCCCAGAGTTGTCCGTCAGTCTGTCCATTTGTTGATTGGTTTGTCAGTCTGTTCGACAGACAAGCATACCTGCCTACGGGCCACGAATGAGATGGACACACGTCCATATCCCTCGCGGTCCGCCGCCAGGCCGGCCCATCTGTTGTTCTGTTGTCCATTCCAGTCCTCCATCTGTCTTTCTGCCCGTCTGTCATTGTTGTTTTCGTTGCTGCATTTTAGCTCCAGCTCCAGCTCTGGCTCTGAAAGAAAAGGAGGGGAACAATGCTGAAAGAAAAAGAAGGAGAAAACAGACAGTGTGGACAGGTGTTTTGGGGCATGTACTCACATACTCTGGGTCATCAATTCATGACAATGTCACGATCCTTAAGTGGAATAGTCAAGCCAGATAAAAAGTTTTCAAGAATTTAATAACATTCATAGAATGACATCACAGATAACATACTATATAGGCCATGCAACACAGCAAATCATTCGCTTACACATATTTCCCCTCGGACCTGACACCTCATGCGCCTAGGGGAAAAAGTGTGATGCGATTCCCCTCGGACCTGACACCTCATGCGCCTAGGGGAAGTGATTTGCGTTTCTCCTCGAACCTGACACCTCACGAGGGTGGTGAGGCAGTAAATGCTGCAGTGACCATAGGGGTCGGTGGTGGGGTGGCAGTAAATGCCACAATAGCCGTAGAGGTCGATGGTGGGAAGGCACTAAATGCTGCAGTAGAGGCCGGGGATTGGAAGTCAGTAAGTGCCGCAGGACAGGCCGGGGTCGTAGAGGCCGCAGAAGAGTGCTTCTTGCGCCGTCTCACGTGTTTGCTTTTTTGACATCAGAGATAACATACTATATAGGTCATGCACACAGCAAATCGTTCGCTTACACGTATTTCCCCTCGGACCTGACACCTCATGCGCCTAGGGGAAAAAGTGTGATGCGATTCCCCTCGGACCTGACACCTCATGCGCCTAGGGGAGGTGATTTGCGTTTCGGACCTGACACCTCATGAGGGTTGTCTCAGTTGTTGTCTCGGTCGGTGTCTTGGGCTAATCAAAATGTGTTCTGATTATGTGAAGTGTTTGTCCGATGCAAGCACGAACTTGATTAATTCGTGGTTGATCTGTCGGTCACGCATCGCTATAATGTCTTCTATAGGGTCAAGATTGAAGTGTCCCTTTCTCAGCGTATTGATGAGTTCCTTTCTAATGTCTGCATATTCAGTGCACCGTAGGAAGAAGTGGTCTAGAGTTTCAGTCTCCTTGCAGGCCTCACATTGGTCTGTGTCTGACAGGTTGAGTTTTTTTCGTATCTGGTTAACGCTGATCCGACCCATTCTGATGTGGCGTAATACAATGTCGCCTTGGCGTCCTGGGATGTGGTTTTGGTATTTGCGTTTGACTGCAGGGACGACTCTGTACAGGGATCTGCCGGTTGTGCTTTCGTCCCATTGTCTTTGCCATTTGCTGTTGATGTGGCTTTTGACCAGGGCGTTCGCTTCGGACTTTGAGAGTCCTATGCTGGTCATAGTTCCATCTTTGAGCGCTTGCTTGGCTGCCTCGTCCGCCTGTTCATTGCCTTTAATGTCAACATGGCTTGGGACCCAGTCGATGTCCACGGTGTTGTTGTCAGTCACCACAGTTGCATACAGCTGCCGGATTTCCTTGATTAGGTTGTCCCTGCTCTTGCTGCTGCTAGATTTGAAGCTCTTCACTGAGCTTAGTGAGTCTGTGAGTATAACGTATTTGCCTGGATTTGCTGTTTTAATCCATTCTAGAGCCTTTTTAATTGCCACCAGTTCGGCTGTGAATATTGACAGGTGATTCGGAAGCTTGTACTTGAGGACTTCTTCCTGGTCGCCTATGACTACTCCTGCTCCGCATTCGCCAGAGTAGGGCATTTTGGAGGCGTCGGTATAGATTTTCCTGTGCTCCTTCCATCTGTTGTCAATGTTTTCCAGAGCGTAGCTCTTGATTAGCGCTGGTGGGTCTTTCTTGCTTATCTGTGAGGATAGGCTGTCATGCGCCTTGATCTGCGGAAGTAGCCATGGCGGGTCAGGAGCCGGCCTTGAGCTTTCTATTTCGACGTTTACCAGTTCAGTGGCACTGACGAGCTCTGTCATTAACAGGCCTGGTGGTTTGGTCTTTTTGGGCAGTACCTTGTGTCTTAGGTGCTCCTTGCATGGAAGACATACCTCCCTGGTAGGGTGGGTGGGTGCAGAGCTTTGTAGGTATGTCCAGAATTTGAGAAGCCGTTCCTCTCTTCGCAGATCTAATGGGATTTCTCCACACTCTACGTTGATTGCATCTCGAGGGCTACTCTGTGAGGCACCACAGCAAATGCGCAGGCATTTTGTTTGGAGGGTGTCAATGGTTTCTAACAGTGACTTTCTCGCTGTGGCGTATGCTTCGCATCCATAGTCTGTCCTTGACAGGATTAGGCCGCGGTATAGCATAAGCATGCTCGGCAGGTCTGCACCCCAGGTGTGCTTTGTTAATGAGCGAAGGAGATTTAATTGCTTGAAGCATCTCTCCCTCAGACTCTTGATGTGGGGGTTCCACGTGAGCTTTCTGTCAAATGTTAGTCCCAGAAATTTGGCTTCAGCACATGTCTTGACTTTCTGACCATTGAGGTACAGATTTGCATCATGGTTTATGTATTTAACATTGGTAAAATTGATTTGAACTGTTTTTTCCGCAGACAGTTTGAAGCCATTTTTTTTGCACCACCGTGAGACTATGTCCAGAACTTTCTGCATGGTCTTACGTGCACGGTCTATCTTCGCATATTTGTTCCACAATGCTGTGTCATCAGCGAAGATAGACCCGCCTATTGCGTTGGGACCCAGTGCATGGTCTTTTTCAATGTCTTTGGGTAGATCACTCATCATGATATTGAATAGTAGGGGGCTTATTACGCCACCCTGCGGGGTGCCGTTTTCCAATGTTTGTTCCCTAGACATTTGCCCATTAACGCGGACGCTAATCCTTCTGTTATCGAGAAAATCTCGTATCCAGAATAGGATGCGGCCACGGTAACCAAAGTCATAGTGTTTTTTTAGGACTCCGTTTCGCCACATCATATCAAAGGCTTTCTCAACGTCTAGGAAAACTCCTATTGTTGTGTTTCCTCTTCCGGCATCTAGGGCTTTCTTGGCTGCCTCTGTCAGTCTGACTAGGTGGTCCGTAGTGCGTCTGCCCTTTCTGAAGCCACTCTGCCAAGGGTGGAGTAGACCGTTATGTTCGAACTCATGTTCTAGTCGGTTTTTGATCATCCTCTCCATGACTTTGCATAGACAGCTCGTCAGGGAGATTGGCCGATATGATCTTGGGTCAGTTTTGTCCTTCCCTTGTTTTGGGATTGGAACCACGATCCTAGTTTTCCAAACTGATGGCATTTTTCCAGAGCTCCATACAAGGTTGTAGAGATTGAGCAGCATTTGTTTACCCTCCTCTGGCATATTACGAAGCATGTCGTATTTCAGGCCATCCTCACCTGGTGAGGCGCTTTTGCCTCTGCCAAGGGCTTGCTCAAGCTCCATTCTGTTGAAGGTTTTGTTGATGTCTCGGTTGTTAGGATCTTCGCATTTCCCTGAGCTGAACAGGTGATTGATATGCTCATCAACCTTTGTTTTGGTAGCTACAAAGTCATGGTCATGGTTATCACTGCTACTGGTTGCAATGAAGACTGTGGCAAGCACTTCAGCTTTTTCCTTGTCGTTGGCGTGCTTTACCCCATTTGCTATGAGGGTGGGTAAGGGGTTTTTGGATTTGGTTTTTTCGCTGGCAATAGCTTTCGCTTTGCGCCATATTTGGCTCGAGGGTGTGAACCGGGTGATTTCAGAGCAGTATTGTCGCCAGTGATCGTGTTTTGCCTTTTTGATGGTTCTTGTTACCTTGGCCTGGAGTCTCTTGTGCTCAACTAGGCGTTCAATGCTGAAGTTTCTCTTTAGTCTATTCCAGGCTATTTTCTTGAGCTTAACTGCTTCTTGGCACTCCCTGTTCCACCAAGGCACGCGTTTGTGTTTGGGGTTATTGTCTGGCTTTGATTGGGGGATGGCTGAGTTGGCAGCCTTGTAGAGAATCCCCATACACTGCTCATAATATTCCTCGGTGCTGGTACTAGTAATCGGTGTCTCCAGCTCCATGGCCATTATGTGCTTGTATTCGGTCCAACTAATCCCCATACACTGCTCATAATATTCCTCGGTGCTGGTACTAGTAATCGGTGTCTCCAGCTCCATGGCCATTATGTGCTTGTATTCGGTCCAGTTGGCCTTTTTCAGATTCCAATTGTTCCTGTGCAGTGGCGCCTCGTTCTTGTTCTGTAGGCTTCCTATCTGTATTTTGATAGGGAGGTGGTCGCTGCCGAGGAGCTGGTCTTGGATGTCCCAGCTGGGGGTTGGTCGGAGGCCAGGTGTTACGAGGCACAGGTCCAAGACCGACCATTCCCCATCACTAGAGTTATATCTGGTGGGTCTATGGTCATTTAGTAGGCACAGGTTGTAGTTGTCAATAACCTGTTCTAATACTCGGCCTTTGGAGTTCGTGGTTTTGCTCCCCCATAGGGCATGGTGGGAGTTGAAGTCGCCCAGAAGTATTGTTTCACCTTCTAGGCCTTCAAGGAGCTTGTCGTAGTCCGAGGAAGAGTGCAACCTGGGACTATAGACGTTTACAATATTAATAGTTTCGTGATTGATTTCTATTTCTATCGTAAGGTGCTCTACGCTACTCTCACGTTGTGGCAACCTTTTGTAGGAAAGATTACTTTTTATGAGGGTCGCTATGCCGCCACCGCCTTCACCCCTAGGGGTGGTTGCAGATTCTGTGGTATGGTCTTGTCTTTCGACATTGTAGTTGTACCTTTTGAAATCCTGGTTGGGTTTCAGACGGGTTTCCTGTAGACATATAATGTCTGGGTGGTCATTTTCGTTGTGGAATGTGTTCCACAATTCGTCGAGGTTGGTATTAGACCGGGTGCCTCGAACGTTCCACTGAAGAATTTTGACCCCCATGATTAGTTCGAAGAGGAGCAAAGTTCTACGAATTTCGCAACGAGGCCGTCCACAGCAACCTTGTTCCTTGCTGCCTCGTTGTCAGTGCAAACTGATGATATGATCGTCTCAATGATCAATCTGAAGGTTTGTACATTTAAGACAATTTTATGCTCTCCAACACTCGGGGTGGGACTTACCTCGCTCGTTGGTGTCCCTCTGGTGGTCTCGGCCGGCAGGTCACTGCATCTGCCAGTACTGCTAGTGGGGTTCACAGGTTTGATAGCCTGTTTTTCCACTAGAGTTACCTCCAATGTGCCGATTGGTTCAGCCCTTTGGTTTCGGGCCCTGTGATGAATCGTAGGCGACACAGGTTCTTTTATACTTCATGGTGACCAATCAGAAGTCACCAGTCTATTTTTCAAACAATCAAAGCGCAGCCATACAAGGGGGAAAACATGTGTTAGTAACGTCATACGACCTTCACCCTGCCTGGATGCTGGAGCATGTGCGATACCGGCCTACACTAACGTGTGCATTAAATTTAACTAGATTTTTAATTAATGATATCTCAGACATTCATGGTCCGATTTTAATTTTGTAAACAAAATTTTGACTGTCTCGCTTATTGAACCAGTCTTTCCAGTGTAAAGATTTCAAAAATAGTCTTCTCTTTATCTGCACATGGAACTTTACTATGAAAATATAATAATTATTTCACCATTAACACTAACACTCGAATTTGTACAAAAAATTTTAAGTTTTCTCAAAGAAAATGTCTATTTGCAGACCAAGAGAAGACCGTTTTTGAAAATGTACCACTTGAATGACTGGCTCAGTTATCGAGTCAGTCATGTCAGTGGTAAGTTTTCAAAAATATTCTTCCGTTGGTCTGCAGATGGACATTTCTCGAGACCACTGCAGAATCCGTTTTTGGCTGATATGAGTGTTAAATGGTTAAGGGGTACACACTAAAGCATTGAATTTTCAGATTCCTAAATATTATGTTGACTATTTTGAAGGGTAATTTCATTGATAGCCATTGCACCCTATGGAAGCAACACATGTGTCAGTTAACTTACTTTCAAACTACTTAGCACATACTATGTTTAATATTTTGAAAGGAATTTTATTGATAGCTGCTACTGCGCCTATGGCAGAAACAGGTTCCGGTAAAAATTCATTCAAAATAGTTATCAACGTATGCAATATCTGTTTCCAGTCAAATTTGTTTCAAAATGTTCATCAGCTTATTCAAGACCTGAACTAAGATTCTGGGACTTCTAGATTAAAATGTTTAAACATTAACTTTGTCTGAGGTCATCTTAGTCACACCTGGCTGAGTGTGTGCTTATAGTCAGACTGAATGACAGGCTCTTCTAATCAAAATGGGCGAACAAAGTTAAATTAACCCATGTCAACAGGATTATCAGCATCTATTATTTATTGATCTTGGTAAATGTTTATTTGCATTCCAAGAAGATAATCTTTGAGATTTTGCCACTGGAATGACTGACTAGATTACCAAGCCAGTCATTTCAGTCATAAATTTTCAAAAATTGTATTCTCTTACAATGCAGATGGACATTCAAAAAGCCAAATTTGACAACTAATGGATTCAAGGATTTCTGAATGAATGGAGTTAACAACAAGCTACCCTATTCATAGGTTGGCAACCAGAGATATATTACTAAGTTCACTCTAATTACTTCGAAAGGATCTTGACAAAGAATATAGTGAGTACTGGTTGAGTAGATTGTACTGTAGTCAAAAGTGCTCGAGTGACCACCTGTGTTTTGGGGCTCAAAGTGTGCGGTTCTTTAACACAGATGTTCATATGAATATTATTAATTTTCCTGAAAATCAAATATTGACTAAAGCAGCAACAACGGTTAGTCCAATTGTTTCATTAACTTTCTGGTGCCCAAACCGGCGAAAACCAGCCTTTGTCGTGGTCTTTACAAATGCCCATTCACAGGCCAAGAGAAGACAATCACTTGAGCCAATTATTTCAGGGTCTTTATTATTTTATTGTGATTTATAAGGCGATCGTATTTATTATGCATTAAAGATGAGTTGCTGTAGCTTATCTCAGAAACAAATTGGCTAAAATTTGTTGGCTTGCTAAGATCCCAACTGACTTAAGTCAAACTAATTGCAAAATATACATGATCTTGCATATTTAGGTATATTGATGGCTGAGAACTACATGCTAAGAAATTCATAGTGAAATGGGTTAATAAATCACAGAGAATTACATTTCTAATTTCTAGCAACAGAAATACCATTTTTATGATTTAACAAATAATTTGGTTGAATTTTTTGAAATTAATTTGACTGGGTGCTGTGGCTGCTATTTACAACAGCAGCAAGTTCCAATCAATTTTGAAAGAAATGCAAAATGAGAAAATGAGTGCGTTTGAAAAAAATCAAGTGCATTTGAAAACTCAAATGCAAATACACCCCTTTTCATACAAATGCAAATACATGAGATTCAAATGCAAGTGCAAATGCAAATGCGTCAGAAATTTCATAATTGCATTTAAATGCAAATGCAAGTGCAAATACATTCAAATGCAAATGCATTTGCACTTGTATCAAAGCCTGTTATATAAACAAACGCTGTCTATGCAGCATAAGCAGGCTATCTCGAATGATGCGCATGCGTGACACATTCTTACAGACATAATCATTTTCGTGACTACTGCTATATGGCTATGTACGCCGGTCTATAGGATCGTGATGGGTGAGTTTGGCGCATCTCAGCTCGAGCCGTTTCGTACCGCAGCAACGAATTCCAGTCAAATTGATTTCAAAATATTCAACAGTTTTTCTGTATGGATGCCTTGAAAATGCGACATTGGGAATTCATTATTGAAAGGGTTAATACAGGTGGTCTTTATAGCAGGTTTAACTGAGAGTATTCCAAACTATTCATTTAACACATGTACAGCTTGCTGAATGGGCAAGTTAGCAGAAGGGGAGGGGTATCCAGGTGAGCTGGAGTTTATTTAGAAAATAATTTGACTGAGTCATTGCTGCCTTAGGTACTAACAACTTTCAATCAAATACATTTCAACATATTCAATAGTATAGATGTCAGAGCACATAATACATATCTTAAATATTTAGGCACTGGAGGAAAAAACTTTAAACTGTTAATTCTTTTTATCTTGTTTGGCAATAAAATGTGTCTGGCATGATAAATCATTGCACAGTGTAAAACGCCTGTCTAATATTTCCCCTATGAATTTGGCACTATATTAGTAGTGCAAATAGTTAAGGGCTGATAACTCTGGTGTTTAACGTCGTATCAGTTTCATTTTCGCAACACAGATATTAGATGCCAACATTAACATTGTAACCAAGTTTGGCTAATCCACCCAGAAATAACACTACGTGCTGCCATTGTTGAGGATGGATGGATGGCTGGATGGACAGACAGACGGATGACAAACTGGGGGGTCATTGCTATGCGTCGGATGACTGACAAGCCAGTTGAGCTAATAAAACCAATTTCGGCTTCAAAATCTACCAAAAAAAAAAATCCAATATGGCTGCCAAACATGCTACATATTGATTGGTCCACGGCGCCCATGTTTTTTTACCTATCAAATTCCTATGAACAAACTTTAATGGCCTTTAGTCCATAATTATATACCCCAAATTTAGTCCCGATCTGTTCAGAGGTTCTGCAGAAGTCATTTTTGCGAAAACTAGGTCATCCAAGATGGCTGCTAAGTCTCTTGGCCAATCAAGTTCCTTTGAACAAACTTGGTTCAGCTCTTGCCCTATCGCTGATATTTCATGAGTTTTGAATTGATCCACCACATGGTTTCAGAGAAGTTTTTTAAAGAAGTTTCTCAAAAATCGGCCAAAATCCAAGATGGCCACTGGCCAAATTGGCCGATCAGCTTCCTTTGAACAAACTTAGATCTGCCCTAAGGATGCTTCCTGTCAAATACAATTGAAATAGGCCCAGTGGCTCTTGAGAAGTCGTTTAAAGATAAAGTTGACAGACAGACGGACAGATGCCAGACAGACAACGGACATTCGCCATGGCATAAGCTCACTTGACCATTCTGGCCAGGTGCACTAATAATGCACACACAGAACGACATAACACCAGCTTGATAAGTGTTTGCGATCAGACTGCGAAAACATAATTTAGGACGACTAATGGCAAAAAAGAACCCAACAGAGCTTAGGACGATCGCAAAGGACAAGCCATAAAGAAGAAGGTTGTGGAAAACTGCCTGCAGTTTGAAGAAGTTTCCACTCCTTTATCGTCGTCATCATAATCATCATCACTATCATGTCTAAAAAATGTAGTCATTTTCATAAAAGCATTTAGAATGACTCTATCATTGCCATTTAAAGGAGAAATAATGTCATGTTTGAATGCTGTATTTGCCTTTGAAAACCAAAGAAAGGTACATGATACATAAACTATAGATAAGACACCAAATGACTGCATATTTACATTAATAATATTACCAATATTGTATAAACTGTTAAAGGAAGAGGAAAGGGAAATAACAAATGATGTTTATTGTTAATTTGAACAACAATATTGCCTACAATATTAAATAAACTACCATTGGTAAAAAATGGAAATGAATTAATTGAGATTATTTGAGAAAAAGCATTTACTAAATCTAGGAGCGCATAATTTGGAGCCAATTAGTGGCGTCGCTGGTGCTTCTCACTCTGCCATGTGTCAACTGTGTGTGCAGGTATACTGCATAGGCCTACCCGAATATAACGAAAGCACACCTGAATATAGTTTTGTAAGCAGTATGAATAGTATTCTCGATAGGCGCTGATGTAGAGCGATTAACTCACTACTCTTAATTCACTATCTATCGTTTTGAAGACTTTATATTTGAGTCACATTTTCAGGTTGAAGCAACAAGTTTCGGTCAAAATGATTTCAAAATCCACTGCTGGTCGTAATATGATGCCTACTGAATATTTTGAAATTTGTGTAAGTGAATGTAGATCCTGTCTCTGAAAACAACCGCTTTCAGTCAAAATTGTTTTAAAACTAGACACTATGTTACGTGTAGGACGCTTATTAGCTTAGTGAGAATATACCTGAGCTCATATGACCGGCTGTAGCGGGTATTATTTATTCGCTCAGCATAAACTAGAGGGCATAGGTCAAGCTGCGTCACTAATTGGCTCCCGCAAGAATGACAAATGGTATTTAGTTGCATATTTCTAACTATTCTGATTTATTTATTTTTTCACTGATGGCTATAGGTTGATTATTATATAAAGCTGTCATTTAAGAGCATCTGTTAGTTCCCTGATCCTTTCCTTTAATAAAACCTTTACCATCACGATAACCCTAGCTATAAACTCAGCTTTACTGCAAATATAAAGCTAAATAATTATTCATATTTTTAAAAAGATCTACCAACATTGCCAAAATGTTGCTCAATTAGATTCCTGTATTTCTCTCTGAAGCCTACCACCTTTAGCATTATACTTAGACAAAAATGGCCTCTGCAGTCGTCTTCAGAAATGTCTAATTTGCAGATCAAGATTTAAAGACCATGTTTGAAAATTTACCACCGAAATAACTTGTTCCATAACCGAGGGTTAGGGTTAGTCAAAATTATTTTCAAATATTCAACAGAATGTTTATTAAACAGTAAATCCATCAAAAACATACAATTTGTACACTTGACTTACTTTTAAATGTTCATGACTGAGCTAGAAATGTCATTCATTACGTATTTCGATGGTGACATCAGCCTAAATGTGGCGTAGTTGATTGACGCTATATACTTGAGTGACATACTTTAAAGATCAAGCCGGTCAAACATCGGTACTTCATCGTTTCTGCCATCATCGTGAGAAACGTCCAGATGAATATTTACATAAGTCATTAAACAGAGAAAGTCATTCCAGTGTAAAATTTAAAAACAAGAACGCTGAAGCGTACAATGTCTCGCCTGTAAAGGCATGGATAGTGTGGATTTCCAAAGCAAACATGGCATGGTTTATAATACACATATTCAGTAAGGCACTAACAAACCAAGTGTAAGCAATGAAACATTGAAAATTTTACCAAACTGCGGATAGTCTGATCTTGAATTTTTTTCCCAAAATGAAACTAGTAATAAGGCAGATAGTACCGTTGCATAGTATAACTCTGCTATAAAATTGTGTTGATATCTGATGAGCCAGTTTTTTTAAATGAGTGGTGCATAAAAAGCTATAAGAAAAAAAACATGAAAAAAGTTAAGTCCTAAACTGTGAAAGGTAGTAAAGATTGCCCAAAACCATATCAATAATGATGCAGATCGCACATCCCTGCATTGCATAGAACACTTCTGTAAAGTTTCATTGAAATCAGAATGACCAGTGTTGAGCCACATGCTCGATAAACAACCTTAACCCAAAATCCATGAAAAAAATTCAAAGTCAAAAGCCGTGATACAGAAATTTTTGATATCCGGTGAGCCATTGTTGAAAAAGAATGGTCCATAAAAGAACTTAAACAGAAAAATATGAAAAAAGATCAACGTCCAAGAACGTGAAAAAAATAGTTACAATGGCCCAAAATGAAATCTATTGTCGTGCAGATCTCATCCCTGTAAAGTTTCATTGAAATTGGATGAGTCATTGCTGGAAAATATGTTGATTTAAAGGAAGAGCCATTGCTGAAAAATAAGTTGATTTAAAAACCTTAACCAGAAGTGCTCAAATGACGGACGCCGCTGCCAACGACGTCGCTGCCAACGATGATGACGGAATTAGTGATCCCTATGTCTCGCTTTCTGCTTCGCAGGCGAGACAAAAAATGGTCCATAAAAAAAACTTAACCAGAAAAAACATTAAAAAGGTTCAAAGTCCAAAACCGTGAAAAGAATAGTTAAAATGGCCCCAAGATGAAATCTGTTGCTATGCAGATCGCATCCCTGTATAGCATAAATCAATTCTGTAATGTTTCATTGAGATCATTTGAGCCATTGTTAAAAATTAAGTTGATTTAAAAACCTTAAACAACAGTGCACAGGTAAAATACATGAAAAAAATTCACCTCAAAAACCGTGAAAAAATTGTTTAAATGGCCCAAAATGAAATCTATTGTTATGCAGATCACATCTCTGTATAGTATAGATCACTTCTGTAAAGTTTTATTGACTTCTCTTGGAAATACTTGGCCAACATATTTATGGACATTTTCTTGTACATTGTAGTAGAGCTAAACACATAACTGAACCAAGAGGCACAATGCTTGAGGTCATGAAGACATAAACGCCTCTGTTCATTGAATAGGTAAACCCGTGTGAAATAAAATTCTTATCTTGGATTAGCTTGGATTTTCTTGAATATCCAAGCTATTGGGAAATCATTCAACCCATACCAGCTTGTATTTCCTTGAATTAGCTTGGACTTTGTATAGTAGCTTGAACTTCTTGAAAATCCCACCTTTCAGAATTCAAGCTAGCTGGGATTTTCTAGGATTTTTTTGATGGCATCATGAACAAGAGGCCCAAGCGGCCTGTGTCGCTCACCTGGAGCACCATCAATTTTTGTCAAAATTGTTGGTGGGTGGTTTAGCAGTCTTTGAAATGAGTTTGTGGACATTTTTGCAAGTGCAATATGGCCGCCAAACACACTACATTTTGATTGGGCCACGACGCCCATGTTTTTTTGATGGATCAACTTCCTTTGGACAAATTTCGGCCTGATGCCTTCAGAGGTTCTGGGGGAGTAATTTCCGTGAAAACCAGGTCATCCAAGATGGTCTCCGAACCATTTAGTCAAGTCCTCTTGAACAAAATTGGCTTACCTCTTGGCCTAGATGAAGATTTCCCAAGTGGTTTCGGAGATTTTTTAAAGACATTTCATGCAATTGCGCGAAATCCAAAATGGCCGCTGGACAAATTGGCCGATCGGGTTCATCTGAACAAACTTGGATTCTTATGCCCTAAGGACGCCACCTGCCAAATATAATTGAAATCGGCCAGGTAGTTCTCGAGAAGACATTTTAAAATTTCCCATTACTTTAGCATGGGAGCTTTTGACGAGAAGATTATGAAAGATGGCCGCCAAACCGTTTATCCGACAGTTTCGAAAATTGCAAATTTTAGCTCAGAATACCCAAAAACATATATAGAACCAATTTTGGCCTCAAAATCCATCAAATAAAAAAATCCAATATGTCCCCCAAACACGCTACATTTTGATTGGCCCACGGCGGCCATGTTTTTTGACGGAGTAACTTCCCTTGAAGAAACTTTAATGGCCCTTAGTCCATAATCATATCTCCCAAATTTTGGCCTGATCCATTCAGCGTTTCTGGAGAAGTCGTTTTCGGGAAAACTAGGTCATCCAAGATGGCTGCTGAACCATTCGGTCAATCAAGTTGTCTTGAACAAACTTGGCTTACCTCTTTTCCTAGATGAGGTTTCATAAGTTTTGAATCGATTCCCCAAGCCGTTTCGGAAAACACAATTTTTAAAGACATTTCTAAAAATCGGCCGAAATCCAAGATGGCCACCGGCCAAATTGGCAGATCGGCTTCGTTCGAACAAAATGAAATCTCTATCCCATAAGGATGCTTCCTGCCAAATATAATTCAAATCAGGCCACTAGTTCTCGAGAAGACATTTTAAATTTCCCATTGCTTTAGTATGGGAGCTTTTGGCGGGAAAATGATCCACGATGGCTGCCAAACAGTTTATCCGACAGTTTCGAAAATTGCAAATTTGAGATCAGAATACCCAAAAACCTATATAAAACGAATTTCAGCCTCAAAATCCATCAAATAAAAAAATCCAACATGCTATATTTTGATTGGCCCACGCTGGCCATGTTTTTTGACGGATCAACTTCTCTTGAACAAACTTGACTGACCCTTAGTCCCTAATCATATCTGCCAAATTTCGGCCTGATCCCCTCAGCGGTTCTGGAAGTTATTTTCGCTAAAACTAGGTCAACCAAGATGGCCGCCAAACTATTTGACCAATTAAGTTCGCATGAACAAATTTGGTTGAGCTCTTGCCCTAGATCATATTTCATGAGGTTTCCTTCAATCCCTCAAGCGGTTTCAGAGAAATTTTTTAGACGTTTCTAAAAATCGGCCAAAATCCAAGATGGTCCCGGCCTAATTGGCCGATCGGCTTCATTTGAACAAGCTTGCATCCCTATGCCCTAAGGATGCTTTCTGCCAAATATAATTGAAATTGGCCCAGCTGTTCTTGAGAAGTCGTTTAAAGGAAAAGTTGACGGACGGACGGATGGTGGACGGACGACGGCCACATGACGGACGGTCGCCACGACTTAAACTCACTTGGCCTTTCAGGCCAGGAGAGCTAGAGTGCAAGCTTCTTGGACTTTCTCGGACTTTTCTGATTTGTCAGAATGCAAAATATCTTGGATTTTCTGGGACTTTGCTTTTTCAGACATAAAAGAATCCAAGCTACTTGGATATTCTTGAACTTGTGTATTCACTTATGCGCCCTGGGATATCTTGAAATAGCATGGACTAAGGCAAGAACAGCTTATGTAGTCATGTAGAGGTGACCGTGACCTGGTAAATTGGTGTGAAATTTAACAAGTCTTTGTAAAAGAGCAAAAAATACATTCATTGCATTGATCATTGCCAGCTATGGATATATAGAACATGATAGTTTGGAAACAGTGACACTACTGTTAGATATAATGCTTAGAATCAGCCACAAATGTATTTGGAGGTGTGTATTCTATTGATTTACTGACATTTATTCAGAGTTACCAGATTTGGTATAACCTTTTCAGCTCTATGGAAAATGCAGTGATCATGACTTTTTAATTAATATTGTACATTATTAATTATCTCTGTCTATAAGAATAACAAACAAATCAATCAGAAACTCATACATTGTTAATGTCTTGTTATTGAGCATTACATGTAGCAGTGACTGGTTTTCAAGTATATATACATATAACAATCTCTGTGTGGCAGTATCTATGTGTACGTGCAGTCATTTTATGTTAATGTCCAAGCTATTTTAAGAATAAAATTCAAGCTATCTCAGCTTATCTTGAAGTTCAAGTTAACTGGGACTTTCTGGAATAAATTCCAAGCTACCTTGGATTATCTTCAAGTTCATACAAGCTTGGATTTTCTTGAACGCTCAAGCTAACTTGGATTTTCTTGTTCAAACTAGTTGAGATCTTCTTGGATTTTAAGTGGCCAGTAGTCGCACGCTAGCTTGGATTATCTTAAATGTTCAAGCTGGATAGGTTCTCCTGAATGGTCAAGTTAGATTGGATTTTCTTGAATGTTCAAGTTATCTGGAATTTTCTTGGATTTTGCTTGAACTAATTTTTATGTGGCCAATACTGACAAGCGAATCCAAGCTATTCCGGGTTATTCAAGAATAGCCAAGTTTTTTTTGGCCTGGGAACAGACAACATAATGGTATATATATTAACATGTGTATGCTTTATAAAATCATATTGCTTACTTCAAACTTGGATCAACATAATGATATATTTATACATGTAGGCCGTATAAAATCATATCACTTACTTCAAACTCGGATCAAGATAATGATATATTTATACATGTATGCATTATAAAATCATATTACTTACTTCAAACTCGGATCAAGATAATGATATATTTATACATGTAGGCCTTATAAAATCATATTACTTACTTCAAACTAAGATCAACATGATGATATATTTATACATATAGGTCTTATAAAATCATATGACTTACTTCAAACTCGGATTTCTAAACATTATACTGTATATAAATGTATGGGTTAGGGATAACCCTAAACCCTAGTGTCTACGAGAACACATATAACAAACACGAGGCCCAAGGGGTCTGTGTCGCTCACCTGGAGCACAATGCATTTTTGTCAAAATTGTTGGTGGGTGGTTTAGGAGTAGTCTTTTAAATGAGTTTGCGGATATTTTTGCAAGAACAATATGGCCGCCAAACACATTTTGATTGGCCATGTTTCTGATGTAGGTCCTTTCCTTGAAAAAACTTTAATGGCACTCAATGCTATTTTATATCTCCCAAATTTTGGCCCAATCCGCTCAATGAATCTGGAGCTGTTTTGGCAAAAAATAGGTTATCCAAGATGGGCGCCAAACCATTTGGCCAATCAAGTTCCCTTGATCAAACATGGTGCAGCTCTTGCCCTAGATGGTATTTCATGTGTTTTGAATTGATCCAAAAAACAGTTTTGGAGAAGATTTTTAAAGACATTTCTAAAAATCGACCAAAATTCAAGATGGCGCGAGAAGAATACATTTTAAATTTCCCATTGCTTTAGTATGGGAGATTTTGGCGGGTAAATGATCCAAGATGGCCGCTAAACCGTTTATCCGAATTTGAAATCACAATATGCAAAAACATATAAAACCAATTTCGGCCTCAAAATCCATCAAATAAACGCGCTATATATTGATTGGCCCATGGCGGACAGGTTTTCTGACGCATCTACTTCTCTTGAACAAAGTTTAATGGCCCTTAGTTCCTCATCATATATCACAAATTTCGGCCTGATCGCTTCAGTAGTTTTGGGGAAGAAGTTGTTTTTGCGAAAACAATGTCATCCCAGATGGCCGCTGAACCATTTGGTCAATCAAGTTCCCTTGAAAAATCTTGGGTTAGGTCTTGCCCTAGATCACATTTCATGAGGTCTGAATTGATCCCTCAAACGGTTTCGGAGAAGACATTTCCAAAAATCTGGCGAAATCCAAGATGGCCGCCGGCCAAATTTTCCGATTGGCTTCTTTTGAACAAAATGGGATCTCTATGCCTTAAATATAATTGAAATCGGCCCAGCAGTTCTCGAGAAGACATTTTAAATATCCAATTGCTTTAAGTATGGGAGCTTTAGGCAGGAAAATGATCCAAGATGGCCGCCAAACCGTTTATGCGACAGTTTCGGAAATTGCAAATTTGACATCAGAATGCCCAAAAACCTACAAAAGACAATTTCAACATCAAAATCCATCAAATTAAAAAATCCAATATGGCTGCCAAACACGATATATTTTGCCTGGCCCACCGCAGCCATGTTTTTTGATGGATCAACTTCTTTTGAACAAACTTTAATGGCCCTTAGTCCCTAATCATATATCACAAATTTCGGCCCGATTACTTTAGCGGTTCTGGGGAAGAAGGGTTTTTTGCGAAAAATAGGTCATCCAAGATGGCCACTGAACCATTTCAAGCTCCCTTGAACAAACTTGGTTCAGCTCTTGCCCCCTCAAACGGTTCCGGAGAAGATTTTTAAAGACATTTCTAAATATCAGCCAAAATCCAAGATGGCCGCAGGCCAAATTGGTCGATCGCCTTCGTTTAAACAAACTTGAATCTCTATGCCCTAAGGATGCTTCCTGTCAAATATAATTGAAATCGACCCATTAGTTCTCGAGGACATTTTAAATTTCCCATTGCTTTAGTATAGGAGCTTTTGGCGAGAAAATGATCCAAGATGGCTGCCAAACCATTTATCCAACAGTTTCGGAAATTGCAAATTTGAGGTCAGAATACCCAAAAACCTGTATAAAGCCAATTTTGCTATATTTTGATTGGCTCATGGCGGCCATGTTTTTTGATGGATTAACTTGTCTTGAGCAAACTTTAATGGCCCTTAGTCCCTAATCATGTCTGCCAAATTTCGGCCTGATCCCTACAGCGGTTCTGGAGAAGTTATTTTCACTAAAACTAGGTCAACCAAGCTGGTCACCGAACCATTTGACCAATCACGTTCCCATGAACAAACTTGGTTCAGCTCTTGCCCTAGATCATATTTCATGAGGTTTGCTTCAATTCCTCAAGCGGTTCCGGAAATTTTTAGACGCTTCTAAAAATCGGCCAAAATCCAAGATGGCCGCCAGCCAAATTGGCCGATCGGCTTCGTTTGAACAAACTTGGATCCCTATGCACTAGGGATCTTTCCTGCCAAATCTAATTGAAATCGTTCCAGCGGTTCTGGAGAAGTCGTTTAAAGGAAAAGTTGACGGAGGACGGATGGACACACGACGGACAGTCGCCATGGCATAAGCTCACGTGGCATTTCAGGCCGGGTGAGCTAATAATCAAATATACACAAATAAGATTTTAGTTTATTAATCAAATAACTATGTAATTTTAACCGTATACTTGCTGGAGTTTGATGAAGTCTGAGTGTGTACAGTGCATATACATTATATATATATATATATATATATATATATATATATATATATATATATATATATATATATATATATATATATATATATATATATATATATACACACGCACGCACACATGGAAGAGTATGGCTTCTAGTTACATTTGCATATGAATAGAATATTTTGAAAATCTACCACTAGACTCATTTGAAGGATAAGATGTCATAAGTGTCTTCTCTTGGTCTGCATACTATTAATTAATTAGTCACTAGATCCATCAGCTCCACACAATGGAACCGATAGGCTTAAACCAATTTGGCTAGAAATGATCCCCTGGCACCCTGTTAACCATAGGTCAGTACGTCATTATTACCCTATAATTAATTAACGTCGATATGCAGATTAAGCATGCCATGAGAAGACATTTTAATTAACGATATATTTCTTGTATTCCTATATTTGGAAAACTGTGCACATAGCCAATACAATACAAGAGGTCCACGGGGCCTGTATCGCTCACCTGGACCACAGGCATTTCAACTAGAATGGTCATTAACAATAAGTAGAACTCTAATGAGTTGAGCAGACTTGTAACAAAAAAACAGAGGCCATGTTTCTTTTTGTATCAACTTCTCTTGAACAAACTTTAATGGCCCTTAGTCATCAATATCATATCTTCCAAATTTCAGCCCAATCCGTTCAGTAGCTCTGGAGACAAAGTTGCTTTCATGAAAACAGGCCACTCAAGATGGCCACCCAACCATTTGGCAAATCAAGTTCCCTTGAACAAGCTTGGTTCAGCTCATGCCCTAAATGATATTTTATGAGTTTTGAATCAATCGCTCAAAAAGTACCGGCGAAGATTTTTAGACATTTCTAAAAATCGACCAAAATACATGATGACATTTTAAATTTCCCATTGCTTTAGTATGGGAGATTTTTGTGGGAAAATTATCCAACATGGCCGGCAACCCGTTTACCCAACAGTTTCGTAAATTGCAAATTTGAGATCAAAATACCCCAAAACATACATCGAACCAATTTTGGCCTCAAAATCCATCAGATCAAAAAATCCAGTGGCCGCCAAACACGCTACATTTTGATTGGCCCAGGCAGCCATGTTAATGGATAAACTTCCCGTGAACAAACTTTAATGGCCCTTAATCCCTAATCATATCGCCCAAATTTCAGCCAAATTCCTTCAGTGATTCTGGAAAAGAAGTCGTTTTCGGGAAATCTAGGTCATCCAAGATGGCCATCGAACCATTTGGTCAATCAAGTTTTCTTGAACAAACTTGGCTTACGTCTTTCATTAGATGAGGTTTCATGAGATTTTTAGACATTTCCTAAAAATCGGCCGAAATTCAAGATGGCCACCGGCCAAATTATCCGATCGGATCCCTAAGCCCTAAGAATGCTTCCTGCCATATATAATTGAAATCGGCATAGTAGTTCTCCAGAAGAAGACATTTTAAGCTTCCCATTGCTTTAGTATGGGCGCCATTGGCGGGAAAATAATCCAAGATGGCCACCAAACCGTTCATCCGACAGTTTCGAAAATGGCAAATTTGAGCTCAGAATACCCAAAAACATATATAGAACCAATTTCGGCCTCAAAATCAATCAAATAAAAAAATTCAATATGGCCACCAAATACACTACATTTTGAATGGACCACGGCGGACACATTTTTTTACGGATAAACTTCTCTTGAACAAACTTTAATGCACCTTAGTCACTAATCATATTTCCCAAAATTCATCTAATCCATTCAGTAATTCTGGAGAAGTCATTTTCAGGAAAACTAGGTCATCCAAGATGGCCACCGAACCATTTGGTCAATCAAGTCCTCTTTCCCTAGATGATGTTTCGTGAGTTTTGAATCAATTCCCCAAGCGGTTTCGGAGAAGATTTTAAAGATGTTTCCTAAAATCGGTCGAAATCCAGTTAACATAGGGTTAGGGTTACCCCTAACCTTGTATTCAATACAATACAAGAAGCCCAAGGGGCCTGTATCGCTCACATGGAACATTGGCATTTCAACTAATCTTTATTGAGCTTTACATCAATCCGTGCCACTTCCGATGACTTTCAGTCAAATGGTTTAATTTTCAAGATATTGACAACAATCTGGACTGCTTTTGCAAAGGTGCTTTTGAACAATATTTAAGTGAAAATACATGACATCTGTGCTAACAATAGAAATTGATGACATACAGTCAAACTTGTATTAAGACACCACCCAAAGCGAGAATCAGAAGGCAGTCTCTTACGGCAGCTGGTTTCTTAATAAAGTTTCAAATATATTGCTTAATTTGATTTAACAAATGAAGAAAATAGTCACTAAAGGCAGGTGATCTGTTAACCCTTTCACCCATAAATCCTGGAAAAGGTATATTCTTTATGATATAAAAATTATTTTATTGAATATTTTGGAATTCATTTTACTTGAAGCCATTGTACCGTAGGAAGCAATGACTTGCAGTCAAATTGCTTTCAATATATTCAACAGCTTTTCTGTATGGATGTCTTGAAAATGTGATAAAGGGAATTCATCAGTGAAAGGGTTAATACAGGTGGTCTTTATAGCAGGTTTAACTGAGAGTATTCCAAACTATCCATTTAACACATGTACATCTGGCTGAATCAAAAGACAGCAGAAAGGGATGTGTATCCAGGTGAGCTGGAGTTTATTTAGAAAACAATTTGACTGAGTCATAGCTGCCTTGGGCAGCAACAACTTAATAATAATAATAATAATAATAATAATAATAATAATAATAGTAATAATAATAATAATAGGATATTTATAGTGCGCTATAATTCCACGCAAATATTGCGTGCTCTAAGCGCTTACAATAATAAAATAAAATGATCATACAGTTGGATATGCCTGACGGAACAAAAACGTTTTAAGATTTGATTTAAATATAGCTAGAGTGGATGAAGATTTAAGACTAGCTGGAAGATCATTCCATTCTGTAGAAGCAACAAAAGCAAATGTTCTGTGACCATAGGTTTTTGATTTAACTTTCGGAATTTTAAGCATGTTTAGATTTGCAGATCTAAGTGGCCTGCTTGGCGTGTACGTTTCTAGCAGTTCTGAAAGGTAGGTTGGTGCTGTAGATATGATACATTGATAGGTTAGGCAGAGGACTTTGAAGCGTATTCTCTGTTCTATTGGAAGCCAGTGAAGATCTTGGAGAATGGGACTGATATGATCACTCTTACGCTTTAGGGAAACAACTCTAGCGGCTGCATTCTGAATTGCTTGGAGTTTGCGCATAGCATCTTTTGAGGCGCCTATAAACAGACTGTTACAATAGTCTAACCTTGAGATAATTATCGTTAGTACCAGCATAACAGCAGCTTCGCGAGTTATGTATTTTCTGATGTTTGATATATTCCGCAGCTGCATAAAACACACCTTACGCAGATAACGGACATGATGCTCCATACTAAGTTCATTGTCTAACATGACACCCAAGTCCTTAACAGTGTCTACCAAGGGAATTTGAGCAGAGCCGATGGTAATCGCAGATAACTCTGTTTTGGCACGCCGAATTGCTGGCCCAATCAACATCGCTTCAGTTTTATCATCATTCAACATCAACATGTTAGAGGTCATCCATAATTTAATATCGGAGCAACAGTTTGTTATTTGATTGGAAGCGATAGTTGCAGTGGATGTGGATGGCGTAAAATTGTTGATTAGTTGAGTATCATCTGCTCAACTTTCAATGAATCAAACACATTTCAAAATACTTTAACAGTATAGATGTCAGAGCACATAATAAATATCTTAGATTTAGGCAGCACTTGAGGGAAAACAACAAATTAATTTAGTTTTATCTACTATCATGACTATGGCAATAAATGCTGCCATGTGTCAATGGATGGTGGAAATAAAACGCCAATTACACATTAATTAACCCTTTAACCATCAAATTTATTCAAGAAAAGTTCAATTTTCTCATAGAACATGTCTATTTGCAGACCAAGAGAACTTTTTTTGAAAATTTACCACTGGAATCAATGACTGGCTCAGTTATAGATCCAGTCATTCCAGTGGGCCGCATGTCGTGAAATGGGCTAATGGAAAAGGTGGCGGCGTTACACAGTTATCTTACTTAATGTGTTCAACATTGATTTTCTTGGAAAGTACTGATGATAGAGTAGAGATTTTGGGCTCATTTTAAAGATAAATGTATACAGATTCAGACCATATAATTAATTGGTTTCTACATAAAGAATTGTAGGAACAGCAGAATATTCTTTGGTACCTGTACCCGGGTGGCGGTTGTGACGGGTCCGCAAATTTTTATTTTTTTACATATCTCTAGATCCCTTCAATTATACTGCATAACTATAGCTGATACACCCTAAATAGTTGAACTAATACTGTTGGGAGCTCAACAACCATGTACAAGTCTTACATATTTGATTTTACCACTTGGAAGGCTTGAGGTTCAGTCTTCCCCCTTTGGTAAATGTGGTAAACACACTGATGTTGCAGTATCGGTTATACAATCATGGTTACCATGCTCAGTGCACTTGCAATACAAAGGGTTATAACCCTTTGTATTGCAAGTGCACTTTATCTTTTAAATGAGCCCAAAATCTCTGCTCTATCATCAGTACTTTCCGAGAAAATCAATGTTGAACACATTGCTACAAAGATAAAGTGTAACACCGCTACCTTTTCCATCAGCCCATTTTCACGACACGCGACCTTATGTAATATTAACAATAGCAGCAGCCATATTTTAGAGATATACACATTCATAAGATCTTAAAATGTGGCAGTTGTCATTGTTCTAATTTTATTTTCAGGACAATACTATTTATCACATGTTGGCTTAAAACTAATATTTAAAATCTCTTATTCTATTTCAGAAGTTCTTAACTGGATGAGAAATCTTTGTAATCATCTTTAGATCTCTATCATTCTGCTGATCTGAAATTCTAACTTTCCTATTTACATAGTTGTGCCATTGAACTACTTTGTTTAACTTGAGTAATGGCTAGTGATACTGATGCGAGGTTTGTTTGTGAAGTATGTAAAGCCAGCTTTGCCAGAAAGGACACTATGAAGGAACATGTACAAAGACATTCTTCAGAATTGATTTCATGTGAACTTTGTGACAAACCTTTTAGTTCCAGAAAACATTTGAAGTGGCACAAACAGTCTATCCACTCCAACGTCATTGATTATATATGTGGTACTTGTGTTTAATCGTCCAGACACTTTGTCAAGACATGAAAAAGCTCAAAGATATGCAGTTCAAGTGTAGTACATGCTCGAAGGAGTTTCTGCACCAGGACAGTCTACAACGGCATAAAGACACACAATGGCAGTAAGAAGTATGCATGTGAAAATGAGGACTGTAAACAGATATTTACCCATACGTCTTCCCTAACGAGACATCAAAAATCATGTGGTGCCAAATCGATAAAGGTAGTTGAAACACTGGAATCAAGAAAATATACACCGCACACGGTAAGACCACAAACAAGACAACATTGTCAATCTAATTTCACTTGTGTGACATGTGGATTATCATTCAAAAGAAAGGATAGCCTAAATCGGCACATTCGATCAAGTCACAAAAGCTCAAACAATGTTTGTCAATCATGTGGAAAATCGTGGACCCGCGCTTACAAATTGAACAAGCACCGTTGTCCTTCAATGACCAGTTCCTATTAATCTCCGCCACCATCTGGAGGAAAGGATCGTACAAAAAAACATAGAGAACTTAATAAAATTAAGAAAAATGTACCACACTCGCCAAAAGCCAAAGTACAGTTGATAGAATCTTTGATAGCCACGCCAATGAGAAAGACTAGACATTTGCTAGAGAATAAATGTGTTATGCAATCTAAAAATGTGCAGGATAACCAGACGCTTTGTCAGGCAATGATTGCAGATGCAACAGATATCCTTAATTCAGTCAAACATAAAAAATCAAAGGGCATTCTGAACTTTAGACAAAACATTTCTGCAACATTAATCAGTGAAAATACAAACAGATTGAAAAAATCTACAAGAGCTGCCAAAAAACTATTTCTTTCAAAAACTGCTACACGAGCTAAGAGCATTTACGTGAGAAGCTTATCAGTGGCAGAGAAACTGCTTTTACTGATGTCTCAAGGAAGTCAAGGGGCCAGAAAATATCCGATGAATGGAAAAATGCTATTCTTGGTTTCTGGACTGTACATATTAGCCATCCAACTACAGACACAAAGAGAAACAAGATTCGTAGGCGTATTGGCACAAATAACTACCGTATCCATAATAGGCATATTTTGCTTAGATCATATCGAGAAGCGTACACAGAATTTTGTTCGAGAAACCCCCTAGTTAAAGTAAGTGAAGTGATATCTAGGAGGTTAAAGCCATTTTATGTTAAACCAGCTACAACGAGAGATCTTGAGCAATGCTGCTGCCAAAAGTGTATTGTTGTGCGAAAATGTTTCAGAGCTTTAATGAACTTTCGGCAAAAACATAAACTACATCCAGTTTACCCGGACCTATATACCTTTGTTAGGGCCACCATGTGTGACAAGGAAGAAGACACTAAATATCATAAAATATCATGTCTAGAACAGCAATGTGATAGTTGTGGCATATCCACTTTGGAATTTAATCCAGCAGAACTCAATGATGATCCAAATGGTGAGCTTGTTACATAGTATACATTGAATATGTGACATACAAAGAGAAACAGCATCTTGATCTGGTTCAAAAGAAAACACCGCCTAAAGTGCTTGTTGACAAACTGAAAAAATGTCTTGCGGGCTTTCCATTTCATTTATTTGCTGCCAATTGGCAGCGTAAGCAGTGGAACTTACTCATTGAGAATCTCCCTATTAACCATGCTGCAGTTGAGTTAGATTTTAGTCAAAACCATTCGTGTGTACTACAAGAGGAGGTCCAGTCTGCATTGGACCAAAACCCAGGTGACAATCCATGCATGCGTCTTGTGGCGTCCCGCTGTAGCAGCTGATAATATTCAGGATACACATGTTAAAGAACATTGGCTTGTCATTTCTGATGACATGAAGCATGACTATGATTTTGTGCAACATACTATACAAGAAATTATCATCCCTGAACTAAGTGCATTAGTCGGAAACAGTATCTCAGTTCTCCACCAGCGGACAGATGGTTGTGCAGGACAATATAAAAGTTGTAACACTTTTGGTGATATATCTAGGAGTGAACTTGACTTGGGTGGAATTAAAGTTATTAGAAACTATTCTGCATCAGGACATGGCAAGGGAGAAGTTGACATGGCAGCTGGCCACCTCAAGACAGAGGCAAAAAGAGCAGTGACAACAGATGTTGATAACACAGTGATCACTTCTGCAATGGACTTATATACTTTTGCCATAGCTAGACTATCTGCCAAGGACATTGGTAAAGGTGCTTCTCTTCATCGCCGCAGGTATTTCTATGTTTCTACTGAAGAGGTCGGCAGAAATCGGGAGCGGGCACAGTTTTCTACCATACCTAGTACCCGGAAGCTTCACTCTGTTGCATCAGTGGGCAATGAGGGTCATATTCTCATTAGACAGCTAACATGCTACTGCTTAGACTGTTTACAAGAAAACTACATAGATTGTAAAATGTTAGTTATGTAAAACCATTTAGGCGTGTTGCATTCTCCGATATTAGATCAGAAGAGGAAGCTGGTGATGGAAATCAACCCCCAGATGTGAGCGTTTCAACAACTCATGAGCATTATCCTGATTCAGAAGCAATCTCATTAGCTGACTTAGTCACTGAAGACACTGTTAATGCCGTTAAATCTTCCGTTGACTCCATATCCGATTATTATCTTGTGCATGTAGTTTCTAATGGTGTTGTAGAGCTGGAAAGGGAGCTGGAAGATGATTATGGGCATAAATACCCCAGTGGCTCTAGTGTAGTAATAGGGTATTATTTAGAGTTGCAAAAAACAACCAGAAACGGAAGTGTGTATTCAGCAAAAATAAGTAAAAAAGCTGCATTCATGAAGGGTAGCATTTTGTATGTTGGCGTAGAACTGACTGAAACGAACAGAGGACTAATCCTCAGTAACACTGATCATGAGGACATAATATGTACATTATAATTATATTTACTTATGAATTGTAATGTGTTAACATTGTTAAATATGTTTTTTCAAAGAATCCAAAACAGTAAGCTTGTCTGTAGATGTTTATCTGAAATTCGAACCTAAAATTATTATACACTGTTCATTGTATCCAATCAAGGCAGAGGAAGAGTTTTATAAAAAAAACCCAGTTAGCAGTGGAAAGATTTATCTTGTAGAGAATAAACAGGAATCTTTATAAATAACATTTAATCAAGTTTAGACCAAGTATTAAGCAAACTAGAATTTTCTTAAAACACCTACCCACACTTTGGGAAAAAAGCTGAAATTCATTGAACATATTTTTAACCATTTTATAAAGACATATTTAGCAAAACTGGTTTACCGTTTCAAAAAAGTGGAACATACATCATGTAGACAATTATAAAAGCTTCCTAAATGTGAAGTTTCATAGCTGTAATCTGAAAATTAAGCATGTTAGCCTTTTTTTAAGTCCCCTACCCCCATTCTAAGAAAACGGTCAAAAATCATTGCAAGTGTCCATTGATTTGAATATAAATTTAAAAATTCAAATTGTTGTAACTTTTTCCCCGAATAAGATATCAACATTCTGTAAAATGTGCCTGAAATCTAGTAATATTCTCTACAAGATTATGCAAAAAAGTAAAAATGGTCAATTCTGCACATGTAACGCAAAATTGCTCAATTTTTGACGCATGACCAGTGGTAAATTTTCAAAAATAGTCTCTTGGTCTGCAAATGGACATTTCTCAAAACCAACGTTGTAGTTGTTTTTGGCTGATATCAGGATTAAAGGGCTAACCGTTTTCCTAAATAGCTAAGATATGTATTGTGTCCTCTGGCATCTATATTGTTGAATATTTTGGAATTTATTTGACTGAAAGTTGTTGCTTTCTAAGGCAGCAATAACACCAAAGAACTGAGCTAACTGATAACTGAGATGGGCCACTCAGCAGTTGATTGTATTATGTAGTCCGACCTGTTAGAACGACCACCTATACTAGATGGTAATTTTACTGCATGCCGCCAAACCGTTTATCCAAGATTCAGAAATGGCATGGTTGAAATCCGCATACCAAAACCCTGTACAAAACAAATTTTGGCTTCAAAATCCATCAAATAAAAGAATCCAATATGGCCGCCAAATATGTGACATTTTGATTGGGCCATGGCAGCCAGGTTTTTTTACCTATCAACCTCTCTTGAATAAACTTCAATGGCCCTTAGTCCCTAATCATATCTCCCAAATATTGGCCTGATACATTCAACGGTTCTGCAGAAGAATTTGTTTCCGCGAAAACTAGCTCATCCAAGATGGCTGCCAAACCATTTGGCCAATCAAGTTTCTTTGAACAAACTTGGTTCAGCTCTTGCCCCATATGATATTTAAAGAGTTTTCAATCGATCCTCCAAGTGGTTTCGGAGATTTTCAAAGAAATTTCTAAAAATATGCCAAAATCCAAGATGGGTTGCGGCCAATTGGGCCGATCGGCTTCTTCGAACAAATTTGGATCTGTAGGCCCTAAGGATACGTCCCGCCAAATATAATTGAAATCGACGCAGTTGTAGGGAAATGGTTGGAAAAATGTTGGAATGTACGGGTTAGAAGTTTAGTGCCTATGAACCTATGAACTAGAACTCAGTCAGCTTGTTTACTCTCTGTAGCAGTAATTGATACATGCAGGTCATCATGATTGTACAGTCCCCGCTCACGTGTTTGTAGGAAACAGAAAATAAATCTATTCTCTCTATATACCTTAAACTGACAAGTCGTGTTTGTGGTTTATCCAGCTTCTAGTTGGCTCTAGCTTTGAACCACCCATTGTGGTGTTATTGTGATTGTGCAACTCGGCACAACTCTTACTACGGCTATCTCCCACATTCTTTCTGGTCCGATGAGACGGATGAACCAGTAGAAGACAAGTGGATAACGACACGATGATGACGGAGAATCAAAGTCTACCGACGACGGATACAATGAGAAGACTGACGACATTGTGGGGAGCCCATCGTGGGCAAATGACTAAATTACTAAAGAAACTACAGGGAATATACGACTCGGCTATTACGAAACTTGCGCAACCACGGGATATCGTGACGTCATAATGGAAGCGACGGGTACGGACAAATTAGCGGATGCGATTATCGAATCGGATGACTATTTAACGGATTTAAAACAGCAGCTAAGCAATGTCAATGTTAATGTGCTTAGCTCCACTGGTGTATATACGGACTCGTCGTCAGGTAATACTAATTCTACTACTGGGAATATAACGGTTAATCTGCCAAAACTGCAATTACCAAAGTTTGACGGAAACGTACTTCGTTGGAACGGATTTATTGATACATTTACTGCTGCTGTGGATAGTGACACTAAACTGAATAATGTTCAAAAGCTTCAATACCTGATTGCACAGTTGACAGGTGATGCGGCAAAGAGGGGCTACAATTGACAAGAACTAATTACATCGAGGCCATGGAATTGATAAAGGATCATTACGGACAGCTACATAAGTTAATTTCTAGCTACATGAAAGCTTTGTGGGAACTTCCAAAACCATCAAATTCTCTGAATTCTATTCGTGAGTTCTACGATGACTTGGAAAGTTATATTTGAGGGTTAAAGTTGTTAGGAAAATCTGAAGAAAGCTACGGAGATCTTTTAGTGCCATTAGTGTTCGAGAAACTACCGGGTCACATTAGAACGAACATTTCACGTGAACATGGCGATAAGGCGTGGACTTTGGGTCAACTCAGATCATCTTTGTACCGTGAAATTCAAGCTGCGGTTGCTGGTACCAACCCGCACTCGTTGTCTGATGACCTCAGCGCTACAACGGCTTCATTCCAAACCCTTCACGTGCCACCGACGCAAAGGAATATTTGTGCTTTCTGTAAGGGACACCATTTCCATGCGAACTGTACTGTGGTTCCCGATCGCCAAAAACGCAGGGATATAATAAGGCGTAACCCATTGTGTTATAATTGTCTCCATGGAAATCATAGAGCTTCACACTGCAATTCTCGTAGTTGTTGTCGAAACAGCCAAGGAAGACACCACACTGCTATTTGTAACAGGAGTAGGTTTGCATCGTTTACATCGTCACATAAGCCTAGTGTAGTTCCAAACAAGGAGTTAAATACAAAACCTGAGTCCATAAATGCGACTCACGTTGCTATGACCAAGACGTCCAGTCTTGCTCAAAACAGCCGTTGCTAGATTAGAATCTGCAACGTGCAGCGATAGGGTTAACGTTCTTTTTTACCAGGGCTCGCACGAAGATTTCTGATCCAGGCCACTGCTAATAAATTGGCCATTAACCTGAATACTTGTGATACGGAAACCGTTGAAATGAGTGCATTTGGGGCTGAATCTCGTGGCTTGCAAAAGGTCAAGGTAGCCACTGTGAACTTAACATCACTTGATGATAACCTAAAAATCTGAACTTTAATAGTTCCCAAAATTTCCACTGTGATGAAAAACCATGTCAAGTCTGCTGTTAGGAACTATGCGTACTTGCAGAAATTAACTTTAACAAAGATTACTTTGAGATAGATCTGTTGCTAGGGGCTGATTTTTATTGCTCGGTGATTACTGATGAAATTATCCGCGGTCCAGGGCCAGTGGCTGTTAGCTCGAAACTAGGTTATCTTCTGTCTGGACCCACTAATTTGAAAACCGATATAGGCGTGTACAAAACTTTGTCTGTTGGAATTAGCGAATAGTATGCTTGATACTCATAACGATATCTCAAATCTGTCTAAATTCTGGGATTTGGAAACTGTCGGTATTACTGATGATGATACAATTTCGAACCAAAATAAATTTGAAAATTATTGTGATGAAAGCATCAGCATGGTAGACGGCAAATACTGCGCTAAATTACCATGGCGCCCCGATCACCCACCCTTACCCACAAATTACAATGTTTGTCAAGCGAGAAGACGATCTATGATCAGAAATTTATCACTGGAATTGTTACAAACACACAATTCTTTTATATCAGATCAATTGTCCCAAGGTTTCATTGAAAAGGTGGTTGATGATGACATCACACAGGGGCACTACATACCCCATCATTGCGTCACTAAAGAGTCTGCTACCACACCCATTCAGATTGTGTACGATTGTAGTTGTAAACAAACAAACAGTCCAAGGCCAGCATTCCATGTACGCGTTTCCGCTCGCGAAAAAAATCGATTCAATACATTTTATATATAGTCATATCCATGTAAGCGTCTCCGCGCACTGACTACACGCGCTGAAATAAAAGTCGATCAGCGAGCGAAATTTCAGCGCACATGTTTTTCAGCGCGCGTGTTGGTTTTGTGCGCATGCATGTTCAGTGCCAGCTATACCTGCATGTCACAATGTGGACAAATAATCTTGTCTGCATGGAAATGCACATGCACGCTCGGCGAAATGCGTACATGGAATGCGGCCCCAAGTTTGAATCAGTGTTTGGAAACCGGTCCGGCGTTAATTAATGATTTGGTTGGAATTTTATTGCGCTTTCTTGTAAACAACATAGCAGTTACTGCCGATATTGAGAAAGCATTTCTCAATGTGCAGTTGAATCCAGATGACAGAGATTTCACGAAATTTCTCTGGATTGCAGATCCTGGTAATCCAGAAAGTGAATTGGACACCTATCGGTTCCAATCTATCCTCTTTGGCGCAACTTGCAGTCCCTTTATCTTGAACACTGTTTTGAAAACTCATCTTGAGTCAAGTCCGTGTGATGTGTCTAATGACATGAGTAGGAACACGTACATTGACAATGTCATTAGTGGCATTAGGGTTGATTCTTTGTCCGGCGTTCTGACTTCTGAAATGGCCATAAATTACTATAACGTTGCAAATGAACTAACGCAACATGGTGGTTTTAAGCTACGTATGTTGGCCACGAATGATACTAAATTGCGCGAGATTGCTAGTAATGACCAAATAACAATCCAAACGAGAACGTATGCGTCCTTGGAATGCAATGGTCAATGGTCAATGACATGTTAACATTCTCAACTGGCCCAAGCGGCAATAGCAACTGGTTGCCTACCAAGCGCGAGGTGATTCGCGAGGCAGCTTCACTGTTTGATCCCCTGGGGATATTAGCACCTGTACATGTACAAGCGAAATTACTAATTCAAAAACTGTGGCAAGGCAATCATGACTGGGATGAATTATTGCCTGATGATTTGGCAAATGATTGGTATAAGATACGTGACGAGTTAAACTATGCAAGGTACACCCAGATTAATCGTCTCTACTTCGCTGGCAATTGCGGCGTCAATTGCGAATTGCACCTTTATGCAGATGCCAGCTCTAGGGCATACGGCGCGGTTGCCTACCTGAAATGTGGAGTCCAAACTGCGATGGTCATGCCGAAAACTAGAATTAAACCTATCAAGGATATTAGCCTCCCTAGACTCGAATTATTGGTGGCCTTAATTGCAGCATGGTTGGCGAAATTCATAACTAAAGAACTTACAAACTTGCATATTGTTAAACGGACTCTGTGGAGCGACTCACAAATAGTGATACATTGGCTACGTTCGGAGAAACGACTACCTGTTTGTACAAAATCGAGTCATCGAAATTCGAGCAATGCAATTTGATGACGTGAGATATTGTGCTGGTAAAGATAATCCAGCTGACCTCTTGACGCGTGGCATTACGGCTAAGCATTTAGCAGATTCTGAGCTGTGGTTTAAGGGCTCTCAATGGCTCTCATCGGGAGATTTTCCTCTTTGTGAACTGGTGAACACTAATCTTCTGCGGTGTGACGCAGATCCCTCTGTCGACCATTTCCTATGTATTGATGCTGTCATGGACTTACCTGCTCCCGCGCAGCCGATTCACAACCTAGCAGTTGAGATGACAACAAAGGCGTCATCACCGACAGGTTACGATGTAAAGCGTGTGATGGATATTAACCGTTATAGCTCTCTCGGGAGATTACTGAGGATAACAACATATGTTTGCAGATTCGTATCCAAACTGCGGAAACGGGTGTGTGCGACACATAAGTATGTCACAGTCAAGGAACTAAGCGACGTCAAATTACTGTGGATTAAATCTATTCAGTCTGATGTGTTTGCGTCTGAATTTGCGGCAATGCAGAGGAATGGAAATTGTCCTCTCGTGAATCAATTAAAACTATTTGTTGCTACTGAAGGGTTAATACGCTGTGCTGGTAGGTTGCAAAATGCAGATTTAAGCTATAATCACAAATTTCCTGTTCTTACCCACACAACATGCATACACACATCTTACGATCATGCATGCACACACACAGCATATCATTACACTCAGGAGTTGAAGGAACGATAAATTACATTAGACAGACTTACTGGATATCGAAGATTCGACCTATCGTGAAATCGCTTCTCAGATGTAAACATTGCCTACTAGTCAATGGGAACCCCTACCAAAAGCCAGTAACCCCACCCCTACCAGTGTGTAGGATTAAAGAGACTCCACCCTTCTCCGCGACTGGCGTAGATTTTACGGGAGTATTACAAGGACTCTCATACTAAGTTCAACAAGGCGTACGTGTGTTTGTTTACGTGCACGATAACTACAGCGATTCACTTGGAACTCGTGATTGACATGACAACTGAATCCTTTCTGCGTGCTTTCCGTCGATTTAACAGTAGACGGTCGCTCCCAGCGCAGCTGATTTCGGATAATGCTGCTACGTTTATCTCTGCTGACGACAACATCAAGCGGCTACTTTCTGACGAAAAAACTCTGGCCCATCTAGTCAATAAACATGTTAAGTGGTAATTTATTCCTAAGTGAGCCGCCTGGTTTGGCGGGTTTTATGAGCGTTTAATAGGACTAACCAAATCTTCATTAAGGAAAGTACTAGGTCGTGCTTGTGTAATTCTTGATGAACTGAACACTATTTTAACCGAAATAGAAGCAGTTATTAATGAT
Organism: Chaetoderma sp. LZ-2023a; assembly: GCA_034401795.1. Taxonomy (NCBI): domain Eukaryota; kingdom Metazoa; phylum Mollusca; class Caudofoveata; order Chaetodermatida; family Chaetodermatidae; genus Chaetoderma; species Chaetoderma sp. LZ-2023a. The sequence continues at coordinate 24,111,639 of CM067365.1, read as the reverse complement.
CGTCCCTTGACACGTGCTACTTCTGACGATTAAGCCAACACACCTTTGACACCCTCCCCCCTACTCAACGGTAGAATGATAACTTTATTGCCACATCGAATATATGACGATCACGAACTCTTTCACCCTAACTTCTCATCACATAATGGGACAGAGATCCAGAAGCGTGCGGTGTACTTAGACAATCTGTGAACATTTCTGGAAATGCTGGAGAATAGAATACTTAGCCTTCCTCCGTGAACAACATGACTATAACAGCAGAAACGGTTGTACTAATAATCGAATACGTGTAGATATTGTCTTAGTTCAATCGGACACCGACAAACGCGTTAACTGGCACTTGGCCAAAGTTATCAAACTAAAATTCGGAAATGATAGACCTGCCAGATCGGTGGATATTAAAACTCAAAATGGCGTCACTAACCGACCAATTGCAAAACTTTATCCTTTGGAGGTGCATTCTGAGGAGATGTTAGATAATATTGACCTGTCATAATATTGACCTGTCAGACAACGGTGAAAACACACTACCAGACTCTCAGAATACAATTAATCGTCCTGTCCGTTTGGCAGCTGAAAGAGCAAGGTTACTCTGGCAATCAGCTATGTTTGACTAGACATTAGCGTTTATTATTATTTCTTAATTATTATCTCATGTTATACTACACATGCTATTTCTGTAATAGGTAATACATGTACTTAGCTTTTAATTACTATTCTTCATACATATACTCATATGTCAGTCGCATCTATTCAAATGCATTCTAGCGCATTTATTGTATAGTCAATTATATTCAGCCACTCATTGTCAGTATAATCATCCATTGGGCTCGGAATAAGTCGAGAAGCCCCTCGAAGTGGATGCGTATAGGTCTGCATAATATTGTGAGTGTAATCATCCACTGGGTTCGGAACAAGTTGAGAAGCCCCTCAAAGTGGACATGTATAGATCGTGCCTTGATGCAGTTTGCGTAATTATAATGAGTTGATTTCAGTGTTTGTGTAATTTCAGTATATCCATGGGGCTCGGAGTACGTTGAGAAGTCCTCGGAGTGGATACGCGTAGAGCGTCGACTACCACATATTTGCATATACTACAATATCACTAAATAGCCTTATTAATAATTATGCTCGTATAGTTACTCTCTGATAGTATAGTCATATACCGTATTTATTCTAATTATACCGCCGGAAGGGTAGCGGTCACCAAAGGGGGCGGGTTAATTAGGGTGGAAAGTTTGAAAAATGTACCACGAAATTAGAGCGGTTTTCTGTCACCTTGAATCAGTATATAATTATAGTATTCCATGCAACTTCTGCTACATATGCTCAAATATTCATAAAAACTACTCGGTTCACATTAGATTTATTCAGAGGCTTTATTTTGGACAAAAAGGTGACATTTAGTGAAATTAGGAACAAATGATTTATCCGTTGTTAAATTGGATGGAGGCACGTTTGTAATGCATTCACTTATATATCGGAAAATATGCCATAGCCGCATCTCGGGGCATAATTCACGTTAGCAGTTCTATCACCGAACGGCAAGATACTGATCAGAAACAATTTAGGCATTGGTCGAATTGACTGGAGGCGCATTTGTGATGCGTTCAGTGATACATTAGAAAATTTATAGCCGTATCTTAATGCCAATTCAACAACAGCATTAGATGCTGTGTCATTGAACGACAGGATAAGCTGACGGAAAAAGGTTTTTTTGCGCATGTAATCACGAAAATTAGCAAAATGTTGCTGTATATTTTACATTTCCTGAATGTTTTTTCTTCTTTGAAGACGACAGCAGAAGATTTAATAGTTCTTACTATTTGTAATTTAGTAGGTTTTTTGACCATTCTCAAAAACATGGGGGCGGTATAATTGGGAGGGGCGGAAAAATTAGAATAAATACGGTAATTACAATGTCATTCGTATTACTTATACTTGCAACGTCACTTTATACGTTCTCGAATTGTTTACTAGTCTATGTTGAATCATATGAATGAACTTGAGATGCTTATGATCATGTCGATAGTCACTTAGGACTGGCGGTATGATCAGCGAACGAAAAGAAGAACTTGAGATGCAGTAATGAAGTTTGGGATATATTTCTTAAATTGGATTCTAAAGATTAAGCTATTCACTATGGTTTCTTTCAATACCTCTAGAATCGTTGACGCTCGATTTAACCCTTTCGGAGCCTACCTTTCGACCGGGGTAGTGTAGGGAAATGGTTGGAAAAATGTTGGAATGTACAGGTTAGAAGTTTAGTGCCTATGAACCTATGAAGTAGAACTGAGTCAGCTTGTTTACTCTCTGTAGCAGTAATTGATACATGCAGGTCATCATGATTGTACAGTCCCCGCTCACGTGTTTGTAGGAAACAGAAAACAAATCTATTCTCTCTATATACCTTAAACTGACAAGTCGTGTTTGTGGTTTATCCAGCTTCTAGTTGGCTCTAGCTTTGAACCACCAATTGTGGTGTTATTGTGATTGTGCAACTCGGCACAACTCTTACTACGGCTATCTCCCACAGCAGTGGTTCTTGAGAACTTGTTTAAAGAAAAAGTTGACGGATGGTTGCCAGACAGACGACGGACAGTCGCCGTGGCATAAACTCACTTGGCCATTCTGGCCAGGTGGGCTAAAAATATACATACAATACAGCTCCTAAGTTAACATATGGTTAACTCTCTGTATTCCCATATTTGGAAACCAGTTCACGCATAGCCAAACAATAAAATATACGTACAGTACAACTCATAAGTTAACATAAGGCTATGGTTAACCCTAACCGTGTATTCCATATTTGGAAAATAGTGCACACATAGCCAATACAATAAAATATACATGCAGTACAGCTCATAAGTTAACATAGGGTTATAGGGTTGTATTCCCATATTTGGAAAACAGTTCACATAGTGAATACAATAAAATATACCTCCAATACAGCTCATAAGTTAACATAGGGTTACGGTTAACCCTAACCCTGTCTGTATTCCCATATTTGGAAAATAGTGCACACATAGCAATACAATAATAGAGTACTGCTCATAAGTTAACATAGGGTTATGGTTTTCAAAACAAAAACAGAAACATTTTACTTCATAAGAACTGTTCTGTTGAATATTTTGAAAATAATTGGATTGGAGCATTGGTATTATGTCCAAAATATCCAACCTAAGGGTTTAATGTTGTCACGGAAACATTGTCAGTTAGTTCTGAACTGTAGTGCAAGTCTTTAGAGATCTATTTTCTTGACCGTTTTGACCACTGGAATGACTGGCTCAATTACTGACACTGTGATTCCAGTAGAAATTTGGTAAAAAGTCTTCTGTTGGCCTACAAATGGATGTTCTAACAGTTGTCACGGCGATTGCTGTGGTCCTTTTTTACCTAAAGAACCTACTTGGCTGGTAAATAGCCATTTCCTGAATACCACTGCAGGGGACCGATGGCAAAAATGGGAAGGAGGGAGGGGGAGGCAGGGGACAGTTTTAGCCGGCTTTGCCATTAACCCCTTACATCCAAGCTGGCTAAAAACAGCTTGTGCAGTGGTCCTGAGAAATGTTCATTTGTAGAGCAAGAGAATCTCTTTTGAAAATTTACCACTTGAATGACTGGCTAGTTTATCGAGCCAATCATTCCTGTGGTAAATTCTCAAAAGTCATTTTCTCTAGGTCTGCAAATGGACATTTTCTGTTTAAAGTCAAGCGGTCTTTCCATGGTCATGACAGTAACAGCACTCACAATTACTTTCTCACTACAAGTGCTCTCTCTCACCACAAGTACTTTCTCACCACAAGTGCTTTCTCACCACAAGTGCTTTCTCACCACAAGTACTTTCTCACCACAAGTACTTTCTCACTACATGTGCTCTCTCACCACAAGTACTTTCTCACCACAAGTACTTTCTCACCACAAGTACTTTTTCACAATATATGTATGTGCTTTCTCACCAGAGATACTTTGTTTTTGGTATATGTTTCTTCGAATGCTTCTCTAAATCTACGTCGCTTTCAAAACACTCCTTACATACTTCACATTTGTGCACAATAAGCGTCATATGACTGCTGCTTTGCTGATCATGACCACACATGGTAATGTGATGATCTAGTAATGCTTTCAAGGGAAAGTTTTTATGACACACTGTGCATGTGTGAGGAGAGGGGTGCGTCGATGTTACTGCTGATGAAGACGGTGATTTAATCGCCGACGGTCGCAGGATTGATTGCTGCGATGTCGGCCTTGAATGCTTTGGATCATTCACCAGAATGTGAGTTTTAACATGGTCCCGCATACTGGTCTCGTCATACAAAATCTTGCCACAGTTATCGCATTGATATTCAAGATGTTCTTCCTCGTCCTCACCATCATGGTCATCATTATCATCAACAGTAGTACGGTCACCGGCAGGACCAGTAGCAGTAGTACTGTCACCGGCAGGACCAGTAGCAGGAGCACTGTCATCATTATTAGCAGCAGTAGTACTGTTAGCAGCAGTACTCATACCAGAATCTTTTTCTGATTCCTTCTCATACCTTATGCCATGTACAATCATATGGTACTTGCTACAGTCTCTCTTTGAATGGTACAGTAATGGACACTGCTCGCATCTGTAGAATCCCGCTTGCTTCAGCTTCATCGCGCTATGGTTTTTCAGGTGATTATGAAGCTGTTCTGCTGATAAAAACCTCTTTGTACAAACCATGCACTGACGATGTTGAAAAACATGTGCTTTATAGCGCTCCGCAGATGAGAACTGCTCAGGGCAGTAATAACATTGGAATGGGACAGCCATTGGCGAAGTCATTTTATACGGTGAAGCATCGATTTTTAATAGCTTTTTCTCCTGTGCTTTAACAATCTTACATTTTACTGGTGATTGTGATAATTTCTTTGGAATCTTTATAGGCGTAGTTTTAGGTGCATCATCTTCTGGTTTGTCTTCATGGATCGACATATGACTTTCGATGAGGCTTTGGCACATGTAATGTAGACGACAAATTGAGCATTTATATGTGTATTTGTTCATATGTGACTCTAACTCTGCTCGATCCGAGTACTTTATCTTGCATGATGCACAATTTACCGCCAATTCCTCTTCTTTCTTGCCTTCATCCGTCATCTTATGATAAAAGAAGTGAGTGTTCAGGCCCGCCTTCGTTTCAAACTCTCTCAGACACACATTGCATTTAAACCAGTTTTTATTTTTATTTCTATTATCAACTTTTATAATTTTGCAATAATTTTTCTGATGTTTCGCCAGTGCACTTCCTGAAATAAAATGACCGTGACATTTGTGACACGTCAACGGCTTACATGATTCAAGGTGTGTCTGATAAGCCATCTCTGTCATGAAATTCAAACCACACCTTGTGCACTTATTGGCTGCTGTTCCCTGACCTTTGGCCTCATTCCGTTGATCTCTATGCTCCTGATTTATGTGACCTTTAATGTCGCCTTCTTTCGAAAACGCTTTTTGACAATACACACATCTATAACTCTTGACATTCTGAATATTGATCTCCACACTATATCCCATTTTATATCTGCTAAAGCATTCAACATCATTTGGTTTACTAGAGAAGTTATTCGGTGATGCAGATGGTTTTCCCGCTCTGGATACGACACCAACAGGCAGACGACATGAATCACACCTGCTTTTTGTAGATGTAACAAGACAAACAAAGGTACGCTTACAATCTGTACACTTTCTATTTAGAAATGATTTAGCTGGATCAGTGGTATTAGTAACAGCTCCAGCAGTAGAGCTGGTAGCTAGTGGATTCTTTAATAGATTCCCGGGACTAGTAAGCAACGATTTATATGCAATTGAAATTTCAATTTGATCTTTAGGTTTTTCACTGAACACTTCAGGATACCTACATTTCTTACATTTGCCACGAATCCTGCGTGGATTTTGAATAAAAACCACAGGACATGATGCGCATCTGTTGTATCTATTACCGTCTATCTTAACATCCTGACCTTTGCTTAAATTAATTAAGTACTCTGGAGCTTGAAGAAGCGGTTCTATGATTGAGATGTCTATCTCCATCTGGTGTCTATTAAGGATGTGAGGCAAGAGATAATTCATGCCATAAAACACTGTCTTACAGACACCACACAACTGACTAGGCTTTTTATCTGAAAAACACAAGAAATTTTATATATATATATATATATATATATATATATATATATATATATCAGGGTTCCCAAAACAGATTTTTAACAGCATATTTGCAATCCCGGATTCTAATAAGATTGTAAGATTTCATGCTAGACATGGTAGGAGTGCTTGCGGTCTTACAACTAATGTATACCTCATATCCATCATCGCAGTAGTGAAATTATTAAGTGGGACCACCTAAATATTGGCTATGCCTTAATAAACGGCATTTATTACCGTTTATTACATCAAATTTATTCCACAAGTTGACATAAAATGGCGTCGTGAAAATATAATCAGCTAATGACGAGTTTAGGTCATTACTCGAGTAGTGCCAAAACATAGATTCATGGTTGGGTTCTTATATTTGTAGCCGTATGAATTAAAAATCCTCATACATAAGTGCCTTGGTGCTGGCAATGATAGGATACGTAAGTTAAGGTCATTTATCACACATTTCATGGTTATTCTCATCGTACTAACGTACACCCACTCACATAGCTACGCTGTTCGAGGCCGTACTTGCAGACCTGTCATCTCTCGCTATGTGAAGTAACAATACGCTAGTGGACTGGCGGTAGCCAATCAGATTTCTGCCTACTTCACGCGATAGGCGAGAGTTCGCCTGGTGACATAATTTACAATTACAAAAACAACGGCGATCGCCACACTGTTGATCTGGAAAGAGACATTTGCAAAAGTTTGCAATGGTTTTGCTCTAAACAATGATTCTGAGGAACAGAAAATGTGTAGCTTGGTTTTCGGTAACAAAAACCGCTAGTTTGGTTTACGCACATGTGTAAATTTGTCTATTTCCTGATTTCTTATTGAGCGATCTCATTGGCGCAAGTTGACTGACCCGAGCTCATTAATATGTATGAAGCTTTGTGAACTTAGCACAAACATCAAAGGCGTGCAAGCACGGTACTCGATACGTGAACGTAGTGGGAGGGCGAGGATCGTGCAATAGGACGATGGGTTATTCTATATAGGTAAAAATTTATACAAGTTATAATTTAGGTACTTTCGCAACCTATATAAATAGAGTGATACCCACGAGTACATACTCGAGTAGCTACTAGAGGCGGCCTAAACGTAACAAATTAAGAAGTATCAATATTTAGAACGAGTACTCGGTAGCCGCCTTTTATTTACAGACCTAATATACCGGACTCGGGAACTCAGAAATTAATCTATATATGATGGTGATCGAGTATTATGCATTCTATCCGATCCGCTTAATGGTTACCAGTTTGCTAAAAAAAATTTTGTCGATAGGAGTCGGTTTATACAAGGAAGTATCGTGATTTCGATGATATTTCCGACTGTAAATATAGATTTTTTGCTCTGCGCAATCGCAAAAACCTGTCAGGATGTCCAGCTGGTCTTATATGCTACCGGACATTGAGAATGTTTCCCGGACATGTCCGGACAATATGGCCATTTTGGGAGCCCTGAACAATGTGGACTTTTTGTGGAATGTGGAATCCACTGCTGCCTAACATGCCTAAGGCAGCAATGGCGTCCAATAAAATTAAGTCCAAAATATTCAATTGTATGTTTTATTGCATTTTGGAAAAATGTGAAGTGCTTTCTGAGCCTCCCTGTACAACAAATACATGTACCTCTGCATGCCAATATTTTGTCATTAACAATTTAATAGTTAATTTAACCACACCAGCAAAATTACAAACATACTATACAACAGGACATAAGAAGGGCCACGGTTTAAGTCCTGAAAACACGATAAATGATGATGATGATGATGATGATGATGATGAATTTGTCAAGACAGCCAAAACTAGCCTCTGCAATGGTCTTGTGCAATGTCCATTTACAGACCAAGAGAAGATCATGTTGCAAAATTTAACATTTCACTGACTGACTCAATAATCGGGCCAATTATTTCAGGTGTAAATTTTCCAAAATTGTCTTCTGTTCTCGTCGCCTGCAAATGGATATCTTCTAGGCAGTACAATTTTCTCAAACAGATTTAAATATCCACATTCACAGCAGAATGCTTGAAAATAAAATTGTTAAAGCTGTATACTTTTAGAGGCTTAATAACTACATACATCCATGCAAAGAATCAAATTAAATCTTAACATATGATAAGAAGATTTGGTCCCGTATAAATTTCTACAATTTCTAGTTGTGAAATTGATTTAGACATGTTAGACACATCCTTAATTCAACTTCACAACTAAAATAACAAAATTTTCGGGGACATATATACAGACTGGATGGCTCGATGAACAAATTTTTTAACATTAGACACATCCTTTGGTGGTGTACAATCATCGGGTCAACTTTCAAACAATTCTCTCAAACTGTAGGAGTTGCAGTGATAAAACCTTCTGGACGTATGTATGGACAGATGGACACATGCATGGACATACAGATGGGAAAAACACATAGTACCCCATAGGCTTGCGCGATTATTGTGTTGAGTGATCGCGATCGATTATTTAAAAATAATCATGATTACTCGATTAATCAGTTTCGGTAAAAATTACCAAGACATAACAGCAAACGAATATCAATAACGGAAGCTGCAATTGTGTTGAGAATCGTTATTTTTCAGGGCAAGAGAAGCCTATTTTTGAAAATATGTAACTGGAATGGCTGGCTGGCTCGAGAATCCAAACATACATTTTCAAAAATAGGCTTCTCATGCCCTGCAAATGCACATACCGGTACATTCACTAAGAAACATTTTTTTTTTCATTTCATTTTTCATGAATGATAGCATTAAAAAGTAATTAAAAGTTAGGTTTTGAAATATTTCATGTAATAGAAGATATTCACGATTATTCGATTATTTAATTTCTAATCATATAAATTCAGGATTTAAAACATAATTGCGATTTTCGATTTAATCACTTAATCACGCAAGCCGAGTACCCCATCTACTGTGGTGCTAAGTGTAGAGCGTGGTATAATTCTATTAAATTCTATGGAATCCAATCACAATATATTAAGGTTTTTTCGTTTCATTACATTGGGGTACAATGTACCCACCCTAGTGAACAAAAATGAAGGCTTTTGCCCGAAAGCTGGGATATCCTGGAATTTCCGAGCTTACTCCGAGCTCTGCAAGCCAGGAAATGGCAGGAATCTTTTAGCCTGTGGAATCCTGGCATTTCCTGGGATTCAAAAGGCAGAAGCCAGGATTTCAAGCAATAGCAACACTCTAGGCTTATCCAGGCTTTTCCTGGCTTTAAAAAGCTTGGATTAGCCTGGAAAATCCCGTGTGAAACTGATACACTAAGAAGCCAGGAAAAGCCTGGATAAGCCTAGAATTTTAATCGCTTGTTTTCAAAGTCAAAGTCTGGGCTTTTTAGAAGAGCCAGGAAATGCCAGGACTTTACTTATTTTGCATGAAGGTAATAAAATAATAAAGTCCGAGCGCTAGAAAATGCCAGGACTTTAGTTATTTTCTTCATCATGTGAAAAAGCCTTTACTTTAGTTGACCTCATGACCTGCTAAAATTAGCGGGAAATTTAAGTTGTCGTCTGAAAAAAATCCAGTGCATGACTATATATGTATTAATAGTGATGGATACAGAATTTACTATTTTGAAAACTCTGACACCACTGTTAGATAGAATACTGAGGACTAGTAACCTTAAAATGGAAATAGCTGTATTGGGAGGTATGTATTTTATTGATTTACTGAAATCTCCAGTTTTGGGGCAAATTGTTATTACATGTAGCTCTATTAAGTAATACAGTGACCAGATGGTCTAATACATGTATATATGTAATATGTTAATACTCTCTGATTGTAGCAAACATACCATACAGTGTTAATACCTTGGTGAAGTTATATTTGTTATCTGTTATTAGTTCACCCGGGGCATGTCAAGACATGTATTATATCGAATTTTAGGCCCGAAAGTCGGAGGCCATTCAATTAGGCCAATTAGGCTGTCGGCCATCTTGGATCTTGGCTGATCTTTAGAAATGTCTTTAAAGATCTTCTCCGAAACCGCTTTGGGGATTGATGCAAACTTCATGAAATATAATCTAGTGCAAGAGCTGAACCAAGTTTGTTCAAGGGAACTTGATTGGTCAAATGGTTCGCCGGCCATCTTGGTTGACCTAGTTTTAGTGAAAATGACTTCTCCAGGACCTCTGAACAGATCGGGCTGAAATTTGGCAGATTTGATAAGGGACTAAAGGCCATTAAAGTTTGTTCAAGGAAAGTTGCTGCGTAAAAAAAAAATGGCCACCATGGACCAATTAAAATGTAGCGTGTTTGGCGGCCATATTGGATATTTTTATTTGATGGATTTTGGAGCCGAAATTGGTTTTATATATGTTTTTGGTTATTCCGACTTCAAATTTGCCATTTTCGAAAATGTCGGATAAATGGTTTAGCGGCCATCTTGGATCATTTCCCCGCCAAAACTCCCATACAATACAATGGGAAATTTAAAATGTCTTCTCGAGAACCTCTCGGCCGATCGCAAGTATATTTGACAGGAGCCATCCTTAGGCCATAGGGATCCAAATTTGTTCAAAGAAAGCTGATCAGCCAATTTGGCCAGCGGCCATCTTGGACTTTTGGCCGATTTTTGGAAACGTCTTTAAAAAGCTTCATCTCCAAAACCGCTTTGGGGGATCGATGCAAACCTCATGCAGTATGATCTAGGGCAAGAGCTGAACCAAGTTTGTTCCAGGGAACTTGATTGGCCAAACGGTTCAGCGGCCATTCTTGGATGACCTAGTTTTCATGCAAATGATTTCTTTTCCAGAACCGCCAAATGGATCGGCCTAAAATTTGGCATTTTATATAGGTTTTTGGGTATTCTGATCTCAAATTTGTCATTTTCAAAACTGTCGGATAAACGGTTTGAACTTTTTCCTGCCAAAAACTTCCATACCAAAGCAATGGGAAATTTAAAATGTATTCACGAGAACCCCTAGGCCGATTTAAGTATATTTGACAGGAATCATCTTTATGCCATAGGCATCCAAGTTCGGCCGGATTTTGGCCGATTTTTAGAAACGTCTTAATATCTTCTCCGAACCCGCTTGGGGGCTCGATGCAAACCTCATCAAATATCATCTAGGGCAAGAGCTATAAGTAGCAATAGGAAATTTTAAATGTCGTCTCGAGAACTGCTTGGCCGATTTCAAGTATATTTGGCAGGAAACATCCTTAGATCATTTTGTCTGATTTTTAGAAACGTCTTTAAAAAAGGGAAAAATCTTCTCAGAAACCATATATGGGAATCGATTCAAAACTCACGAAACATCATCTGAAGCAACAGCTGAACCAAGTTTGTTTAAGAAAACTTGATTGGTCAAATGCTTCGGTGGCCATCTTGGATCACGTAGTTTTATCAAAAATTACTTCTCCGGAACCGCTGAACGGATCAGGCCGAAATTTAGGAGATATGATTAGGGCCTAAACACCATTAAGGTTTATACATGGAAAGTTGACACATAAAAAAACCATGTCCGCCATGAATCAAAATTTAGTGTTTTTGGCGAACATGTATTTTCTGTAAATTTCTGAGAAAATCATAAAAAGACTACTTACATGTATTAATGGCTGGGCCAATTTTAATCAATCTTGTCTAAACCTTCACAGAAATTAGATTGGTAAATTTTTTTTCCAGTGGTTATCTCATTTTGTTCGGTTGTGCCAGTCGCCAATAATTCCGGGTGAGCGATACTGAGGCCGCTTGGGCTTCTTGTATTATATACATGTCTTTTACACCATAAGAATGAATGGGCAGGGGAATGAAACTATAGATGAAAACTGAATATTTTGAGAATTTAATATGTGATTAATGAGGATATGCCACACAGAAAGTCCTTGATTGTCTGAGCTCAAACAAAGTTACATGTAATATGCACGGACAAGAACAGACATTCCCAATTACAGACCAAGAGAAGACTTTTTGAAAACTTACTACTGGGGTGACTGGCTTGATAACCAAGGCAGTCATTCACGTGGTAAGTCTTCAATAATAGTTTTCTCTTGGGTTGCAAATGCACATTTTCTCTACAAAAAATGAAATTTTCCTGAACAAATTTGTGTTAATAGTTTAAAATGAAGTGGATGCACATTTGAAGGCTAGAGAAGTCTGCTTGGTACATTATATTTTAAATTTTATTTGCATTTGCACCGTGCTGTACTTAATTACATGTACATGGAGTATAGAACAAGCAGTGGCGCTTCTAAGCGCAAGTGATTAAGTGTGCTGAAGCATGCGCGAGGTTGCAGGAGCACATGTCTATGAGTGCGCGAGCTTGCGGGAGCATGTTGTTAAGGGTGCCTGAGCTTAGAGGAGCACGTGGTTAAGCATGCGCAAGATTGTGGCATCATGCGGTTATGCGTACGTGAGGTTGTGGGCGCATGCGGTTAAGTGTGCATTAGGTTGCGGGAGCATGTGGTTAAGTATGCGCATATTTGCACGAGCATGCGGTTAACCATGCGCGAGGTTGTTGGAGTATGTGATTCGGGTATATTCCTGGCTTTTCCAGGTTATTCCTGGCTTTTCCGGGTTATTCCTGGCTTTTCCGGGTTATTCCTGGATTTTCTAGGCTTATTCCTGGCTTTTCTGGGCTATTCCTGACTTTTCTGGGCTATTCAGGGCTTTTCCCTGGTTATTCCTGGCTTCTCCAGACTATTCTTGGTTATTCCCAGGCGATTTCTCGCTTTTCCTGGCTTTTCCTGGATATTACTGATGTCTTCGGGTTATGCCTGGCTTTTCCGGGCTATTGCTGGCTTTTCCAGGCTATTCCTGGCTTTTCCCTGGGTTATTTCTAGCGTTTCCAGGATATCCCTTGCTTTTCCAGGCTATTCCTGGCTTTTTCAAGCTATTCCTGGCTTTTCTAGGGCTATTCATGGCTTTTCCCGGGCTATTCTTGGGTTATTTCTGTCTATTCCTGGGTTATTCCTGGCTTTTTCAAGCTATTCCTGGCTTTTCCCGGGCTATTCTTGGGTTATTTCTGGCTATTCCTGGGTTATTTCTGTTTTTTCCAGGCCATTCCGGCCTATTCCTCACGTTTCCGGGCTATTTCTGATGTTTTCAGGCTATGCCTGGCTTTTCTGGGTTATTTCTGGCTTTTCTGGGCTATTCCTGGCTTTTCCCAGGCTATTCCTGGGTTATTTCTAGCTTTTTCCAGGATATTGCTTGCTAAAACCCTGACCATGGGCCTTTAAAGGGTTAGATTAAAACCCTGAGCCTTTTAAGGGTTAGATTAAATCCTGAGCCTGGGTCTTTAAAGGGTTGGATTAAAACGCTGACACTGGGTCTTTAAAGGGTTAGATTAAACCCTGACCCTGGGCCTTTAAAGGGATACATTAAAATCCTGACACTGGGCCTTCAAAGGGTTAGATTAAAACCCTGACACTGGGCCTTTAAAGGGTTAGATTTAAAACTTTGACCCTGGGCCTTTAAAAAGTTAGGGCTAGATTAAAACCCTGAGCATGGGCGTTTAACGGGTTTGATTAAAACCCTAAGCCTGAGCATTTAAAGGGTTTGATTAAAACCCTAAGCCTGAGCATTTAAAGGGTTAGATTAAAACCCTGACCCTGGCCTTTAAATGGTTAGATTAAAACCCTGAGACTGGGCCTTTAAAGGGTTAGATTAAAACCCTGAGCCTTTAAAGGGTTAGGGTTAGATTAGAACCCTGACCCTGGGCCTTTAAAGGGTAGATTAAAACCCTTTACCTGGGCCTTTAAAGGGTTGGGGTTAGATTAAAGCTGTGACCCTGGGCCTTTAAAGCGTTTGATTAAGACCCTGACCCTGGCCTTTAAAGCGTTTGATTAAGACCCTGACCCTGGCCTTTAAAGGGTTAGATTAAAACGTTGACCCTGGCCTTACCCTGACCCTGGCCTTACCCTGACCCTGGCCTTACCCTGACCCTGGCCTTACCCTGACCCTGGCCTTACCCTGACCCTGGCCTTTAAAGGGTTAGATTAAAACGTTGACCCTGGCCTTACCCTGACCCTGGCCTTTAAAGGATTAGATTAAAACGTTGACCCTGGCCTTACCCTGACCCTGGCCTTACCTTGACCCTGGCCTTTAAAGCGTTTGATTAAGACCCTGACCCTGGCCTTTAAAGGGTTAGATTAAAACGTTGACCCTGGCCTTACCCTGACCCTGGCCTTACCTTGACCCTGGCCTTTAAAGGGTTAGATTAAAATCCTGAGCATGGACCTTTAAAGATTTAGATTAAAACCCTGACCCTGGCCTTTAAAGGGTTTGATTAAAACCCTGACCCTGGCCTTTAAAGGGTTAGATTAAAACCCTGAGCAGGGGCCTTTAAAAGGTTAGATTAAACCCTGAGCAGGGGCCTTTAAAAGGTTAGATTAAACCCTGACCCTGAACCTTTAAAGTGTTAGGGTTAGACTAAAACCCTGAGCATTGGCCTTTAAAGGGTTAGATTAAACCCTGAGCCTGGGCCTTTAGTGTTATGGTTAGACTAAAACCCTGAGCATTGGTCTTTAAAGGGTTAGATTAAACCCTGAGCCTGGGCCTTTAAAGTGTTAGGGTTAGACTAAAACCCTGACCATGAGCCTCTAAAGGGTTATATTAATACCCTGACACTTGCCCTTTAAAGGGTTAGACTAAAACCCTGACCCTGAACCTTTAGTGTTAGGGTTAGACTAAAACCCTGACCTTGGGCCTTTAAAGGGCTAGACTAAAACCCGGACCCTTTAAAGGGTTATAATAAAACCCTGACCCTGGGCCTTTAAATGGTTAGATTAAAACCCTGACCGTGGGCCTTTAAATGGTTAAATTAAAACATTGACCCTGGGCCTTTAAAGAGTTAGGGCTATATAAAAACCCTGAGCATGGGAATTTAATGGGCTAGATTAAAACCCGGAGCCTGGTGGGCCTTTAAAGGGTTAGATTAAAACCCTGAGCCTGGTCGTTTAAAGGGTTAGAATAAAACTCTGACCATGAGCCTTTAGACAGTTATATTAAAACCCTGACCATGGGCCTTTAAAGGGTTATATTAAAACCCCGACCATGGGACTTTAAAAGCCTGGGCCTTTAAAGGGCTAGACTAAAACCCTGACCATGGGCCTTTAAAGGGATAGAATAAAACCCTGACCCTTGGCCTTTAACGGGTTAGACTAAAACCCTGACCCTTGGCCTTTAACGGGCTAAACTAAAACCCTGACTCTGGGCCTTTAAAGGGTTAGATTAAAACCCTGACGATGGGCCTTTAAACGGTTAAATTAAAATCCTGACTGAGCCTTTAAAGGGTTGTAACGCTACAGTCAAAAGTAGTCAAGAAAATTAAAATTATGTCTTAACACATTCACACTAAAACGCTTGGAAAATCACTTTGTCGAAATTGTATACTGTTAGAGGCTTAACTTGATTACCTCAATGTAATGAAGCAAAATTAATTTTAACATGATTTCATTACGTATAAATTATTACATTTTTTAGAGTGTGACTAATTTGTGCTCGTTACATTTAGAATAAAACTAAATATAAGTACAGTGTGATTAATTTGTGTGAGTTGTAACATGTAGGATAAAACTAAACATCTGTACAGCGTGTGACTAATTTGTGTGAATTACCTGTAGGATAAAATTAAACATCTGTAGTGTGACTAATTTGAGTGAGTTACATGTAGGATAAAACTAAACATCTGTACAGAGTGTGACTAATTTGAGTGAGTTACATGTAGGATAAAACTAAACATCTATACGAAGTGTGACTAACCTGTGTGAGTTACATGTATGATAACGCTAAACATCTGTACAGCGTGTTACTAATTTGTGTGAGTTACCTGTAGGATAAGACTAAACATCTGTAGAGTGTGACTAATTTGAGTGAGGTACACGTATGATAAAACTAAACATCTGTACAGTGTGACTAATTTGAGGGAGTTACATGTAAGATAAAACTAAACATCTGTACAGTGTGACTAATTTGAGTGAGTTACATGTAGGATAAAACTAAACATCTGTACAGAATGTAACTAATTTGTGCGAGTTAACTGTAGGATAAAACTAAACATCTGTACAGTGTGCCTAGTTTGTATGAGTTACATTGTACATGTAGAAAAAAACTAAACATCAGTACAGTGTGACTAATTTGTGCGAGTTACAGTTAGAATAAAACTAAACATCAGTACAGGTGTGATTAATTTGTGTGAGTTGTAACATGTAGGATAAAACTAAACATCTGTACAGCATGTGACTAATTTGTGAGTTACCTGTAGGATAAAACTAAACATCTGTAGAGTGTGACTAATTTGAGTGAGTTACATGTAGGATAAAACTAAACATCTGTACAAAGTGACTAATTTGAGGGAGTTACATGTAGGATAAAATTCAACATCTGTACAGAGTGTGACTAATTTGAGTGAGTTACATGTAGGATAAAACTAAACATCTGTACAGAGTGTAACTAATTTGTGTAAGTTAACTGTAGGATAAACTAAATATCTGTACAGAGTGTGACTACATGTAGTTTGTGTGAGTTACATGTAGGATAAAACTAAACATCTGTAACTGTAGTGTGTGACTAATTTGTGTGAGTTACATGTAGGATAAAACTAAACATCAGTACAGTGTGACTAATTTGTGTGAGTTACATGTAGGACAAGAGGCCACCTGGAATTATTTGCCACTGGCACAACCGAACAAAACACGATGACCACTGGAAAAATTTACCAATCTAATTTCTGTGAAGAAGGTTTAGCAAGTTTTATTAAAATTGGCA
Organism: Chaetoderma sp. LZ-2023a; assembly: GCA_034401795.1. Classification (NCBI taxonomy): domain Eukaryota; kingdom Metazoa; phylum Mollusca; class Caudofoveata; order Chaetodermatida; family Chaetodermatidae; genus Chaetoderma; species Chaetoderma sp. LZ-2023a. The sequence goes on along the minus strand of CM067365.1, from coordinate 24,094,752 downwards.
CAGTGGGTTAATAAGTTGTCTTTTTATGATTTTCTCAAAAATGTGCAGGAAATACAAGATGTCCGCCAAACGAGCTAAATGTTGATTGATGGCAGACAGCATATCAACATTCCACGGACAAACCTTAATTGTGCTTAGGCCCTAATCATAGCTCACAAATTTCGGCACAATCCGTTTGAACAGCGATTCTGGAGAAGCAATTTTTTGCGAAAACTAGGTCATCCAAGATTGCCACCGAAGCATTCGGCCAATCAAGTTCCCTTGAACAATCTCTGCTTAAGCTCTTGCCCCACATTATATTTCATGAGTTTTGAATCGATCCCCCAAGCTACATGTATTTCGGAGATTTTTTACATTTCTAAACATCGGCCAGAATCCAAGATGGCAACTGGCCAAATTGGCCGATGGGCTCCTTTTGAACAAACATGGATTCCTATGGCCTAAGGATGCTTCCTGCCCAATATACTTGAAATCGGTCCAGTAATTTTCGAGAAGACATTTTAAATTTCCCATTGCTTTAATAGTATGGTAGTTTTGGGGGGGGGGGGGGGGGGGGGGGGGGGGGAAATCCAAGATGTCCCGCAAAGCCATTTAAGTGACAGTTTCAAAGATGGCAAATTTGAAATCAGAATACCTAGAAAACTATATAAAATTGACCAATGCATCCAATTCACCAGCGAAGTTGAAGATGGCCAGATTGCCTTCCTGGACATCTTGGTACATGTCAGTAATTCTTGAACTACCAAACTTAGTGTACAGAAAACCCACACACACAGATCAAGATCTAAATTTTCTATCTAAATACCATTCGGAACACAAACGTTGTCGTCAGAACTCTATATGTATTTCACCAGACAGACTCCATCATCATCACAGAAACATCAGACAATAAAGAACATTACATCCAACAGTCTCTCCTTGCCTAACTTCCACTAGTCAGCCTTCCGTGCATCCATGATTCAGACCCAGACAACACCATATCAAAACTTACCATAGGCCTGTCAACACCTTAAGATCACAATTAATAAGACGCAAAGGTAAACTGACCACAGATGAATGCTCTGAAGTCATCTACAAGATCGAATGTGAGGGGACATATATAGGTGAAACAAAAAGGCCTATCCGCACCTGAGTCAAAGAACATCTCAAAATAAATTCCAACTCAGCTGTGGCAGAACACACAGAATCCACTGGCCATGTCATCCCCGCCAGCAGTGCGTGCCTCGGTCATCAACATCGAGACCAACTTATTTAAACGAAGGTTAAAAAGGCCATAGAAATCTACAAACATCAAACAACTGTTACCCTAGTGTTTGTTCACCAGACCATCTCTCATTTAGCCACGATCTTTGACTTTTGCTGGGCAGAAGTTATTTATCTGTCACGCAAGCCGCCGCTTTATGTGCCGTGTCTTCCCATTGGTCTATTGCTTCTTCCGGGAAAATATAACACCTGAATGCAGCAGTTCATAAGTAATTCGCGGTGAAGAAAAACGTGGTCATGCAAGTTGGCACAAATGATCTATATGTACGCGATTGTTCGTGTGAAATAAAGTTATAACAAAGTCTAAAAAGGTTATTATAGTAATTCAACATTGGTAGCAGAGCGTGTAATGGCGACTAATTACAAAATACCGCTGAGATTCGCGGATGAAACGCTGTATGACACATGGAAGAATGAACTCGAAATATGGCGCCGTGTAACGGATTTACCAAAAGAAAAACAGGCTTGCAGTTTCGGAATCATTGATGAGAAAAGCGAGGGAGACGGCAGTGGATTTAAGTGCAGACGATTTGGACAAGAATACAGGTATGGAACCACTGATTGCTGCGCTGGATGTTGTTTTCTTAAAAGAAACCAAGGATTCTGCTTATGAAGCATATTCGAACTTTGACAATTTTTGGAAAGGTGACGAAGTAACTATGTCCGACTATATAGTAGAATTTGAACAGCGTTATAGTAAATCAAAGTACGACATGTCTCTTCCCGATGCAGTCTTAGCCTTCAAACTTTTGGACAATGCCAGTTTAGCTTTAAGGAATGGCATTTAGCGCTTACACTTGTACTGATTTAACTTTTTTTCCAATGAAATCCGCTTTGAAACGTATCTGCAGTGACAAATCCACGAACTATTCAACATTTAATGCAATCCAGGCGAAGCAGAAAACTGCATAAATCTCTCAGCAGCATCAACGGAAATTCACGTCAGGATAGAAATATGCAGGAAGTAGTAATGCGGGTCCTCTCAAAGGCACTAATCCATTGAACAAACATGGAAAACGGAGTAGGTGTGCTATTTGCCAGAGTGTGTTTCATTGGGCTAAAGACTGTCCCAATAAGGTTGAATCTTTCAGTAACTGAATCAGATGTTAAACATTTCGATATGTTGGTATGGAACTTTCCTATTCAAATGGAACAATATTGTTTAAACAACGGGACTATGAAAGAAACATTCAGCCAATTCCTATTAGCAGATCACATGCAGTTCTTCGACAATTATCCTTAAATCAGGGTGAATTTGATCAATTTCTATCGAAAATTTGTCAAATATTGAGGATCGCTAGACAGACAAGGCTAGACAGACAAGGCCAGATGTCATGTTTGATGCATGCACTTTGGCTGCATCTATTAAAATTGCAACTGTTCAGAACACCATTGATGTAAACAAAGTAATCAGAAAAATCCATTCTGAGGATGTTGCCCTTAAAGTTCAGTTCATGGGTGATGAGTCATCATTGCATTTGGTAGTGTTTAGCGATGCATCATTAGGCAACCTGCCAGATGGTGGTACCCAAGGAGAATGCAGTTTTCACCTCTGTGTTGGCAATCTAAGAGAATTTGTCATGTTGTGCGTAGTACTTTAGCAGCAAGAGGCCTTATCACTAGCCGATGGTATTGGTAATGGTATTTTCTTGTAGGCGTGTGCAATTTTTGCTTTGAAACATCGCGATTGATTTTATAAAATCACAATTTTCGATTAAATAATAGGTTCAAATTCCCAAAAGTATAAACCGGGGTAACGTGACTTGTTTCTAGAAAAAGTTGAAATAAATGATTAAAAAATAGCACGAAATTAGAACACATTTTCATGCGACGAACTCTTACCATCCTACGTCTATGCCTAATGTATACCTTATATCCATCATCGCGGGAGTGAAATTAGTAATTGGGACTGCCTAAATAATGCGTATAGTTTAATAAACATTATTTATTTCATCAAAATTTGAGATAAAATGTCGTCGAGAAAAAAATATAAATTACATGATGTATCAGCTTCCGCTTATAGCCTCCCTTTGTAGGACGAGCTTAGGTCATTACCGGAGTAACGCGAAGATGCTAATATTAGTACCATGGGATACTGCGCAATTCACACATATAGGACGCATTCGTATTTCGCGAGATCTCCTTCGATTCGAGATTGAGAAAAGTGTATTCTCGTAGAAGCAACGGATCTATTTTTAGATTGACATAGGATGGTAGCTTTGAGTAGGTACGAGTGTAACGGCATAAACTCGTCCTATAGTGCAGTTTATAGTTGCTTTCATATTGTACGATTTACATTTAACAGTAATCAACAGAACGCACAGTTCAAAATCAAACAATCTGGAATGCTGTTGCTTCATTTTCTTTAATTTGACATGACAACCGAATCAAAAGGGAAAAATTATTACACCGCCTGAAATTGCTAACTCTAGAATTAAAAAGAATTATGTTCACTAATTGCCTAGCACTCTGCAACTAAGTATATACCTGGCATTTCATGACAGACTCGGGGTCTGCAGCGAAAGGAAGAAAATTATATGACGATTCGATGGAGTAACTAGCTGGTTTTCTCAATGACAAAGGTGTTACCTCGCCATTCTTAGCTTGTTTATTGTAGCGCTTTGTGTTTTGATTAGTAATTATTCGACACATGCATGGCACGGCGGGATATAAACACAATAAACACAGGCGTGAATCGATTATAATTGTACTCATGTACTGATAAAATGCGACGGAAAGGTACACACTTCAGATTTTAAAAAAACATGAAATTTGTGATGATTTTCCAATTTTCCTCAATTACATCGTAAAAACCGTGATTTAAAAAATAAATCGAACTTTACGATTAAATCGAAAAATCGCGCAAGCTTATTTTCTTGGCAACTCTATTCTCAGAACTCGCCACTGGTCAGACAAAGCCTGAATTTTTACAGATTGACAGTATCACTGATAACCACTCTTTGTCAGATGCAATTAGTTTGACAAAGTCTGTGACTGACAAGAGACTCCGTTTAGAGATAAGTAATGTCAAGGAACTAATAATGCAGAAGCAGATTAGGCGTGTTTTTTGGTCAACCACTAAAGGACAATTAGCAGATTGTCTAACTAAAAAGAGCGCATCATCACTTGGTCTTCTCAAAGTGTTCAGCGATGGAGTATGGATTATGAACTCATAATTTTTAGTTTAAAATTATTAGTTTAATTATTTTACTTAAGTTTAATTTTTTTTTTTTTTAAAGTAGGGGAGTTTGTTACCCTAGTGTTTGTTCACCAGACCATCTCTCATTTAACCACGATCTTTGACGTTTGCTCCGCAGAAGTTATTTATCTGTCATGCAAGCCGCCGCTTTATGTGCAGTGTCTTCCCATTGGTCTATTGCTTCTTCCAGGTAAATATAACACCCGGATGCCGCAGTTCGTAAGTAATTTGCGGTGAAGAAAAACGTGGTCATGCAAGTTGGCACAAATGATCTATATGTACGCGATTGTTCGTGTGAAACAAAGTTATAACAAAGTCCAAATGGTTATTATGGTAATTCAACACCAACCATGAACCGAGGCGAGGGCTACCATATACCACCAGTCTACCCAGTCCATGCTGTCACGTGATTCCACAAGAACTGACCAGAGTGGTGTTGCCAGCGGGTCACGAAAGCTACACTCAAACAATTTCTGTTTTGTTTGTTTGTTTGTTTTAGTTGGTTTTATTGGCCGCTTACACCGAGATATATTTGGGCCATGACTCACTCTGAGAGGTGCTTCCCTGAAGGGTTGCATTGCTCCCCCGAAGGGTTGCTATAAACAAGCGTTAAAACTGAAAAAAGTAAAAAATTTATGACAATTTCTACATCCCGGAGAGGTAACTAATATTTCTTTATTATCAATCATCCTGGGATCGGGACCAACATTTTGGGAAACATATAAAATCAATTTCGGCTTCAAAATCCATAAAATAATAATATCTAATATTGCCGCCAAACATACTACATTTTGATTGGCCCCTGACGGCCATGTTTTTTCACATATCAACTTCCCTTGAACAACCTTTAATGACCCTTAGTCCATAATCATATCCGCCAAAGTTTGATTCGATTCGTTCAGCGATTCTGGAGAAGTCATTTTCACAAAAACTAGGTCATACAAGACGGCCGCTGAACCATTTGGCCAATCCAGATCTCTTGAACAAACTTGGCTTAGGTCTTGCCCTAAATGATATTTCGGTAGTTCTAAATCACTGCGCCCAAGGGTTTCGGAGATTTTTAAATCGCTTATAAAAAAATCGACCAAAATCCAAGCTGGCCATCGTCCAAATTGGCCGATGTGTCTATGTTGGAACAAACTTGGCTCTCTATGACCTAAGCATGCTTCCTGTCAACTACAATTGAAATTGGCCCTGTGGTTCTCAAGAAGACATTTAAAATTTCTTATTGCTTTAGTATGGGAGCTTTTGGCAGGAAAATAATCCAAGATGGCCACCAAACCGTTTATCCCAGTTTCGAAAATGGCAAATTTGAAATCAGAATACACAAAAACCTATACAAAACCAATTTCGGTGTCAAAATCCATCAAATAAAAAAAATCCAATATGGCTGCCAAACACGCTACATTTTGATTGTTCCACAGCAGCCATGTTTTTTAACGTTTTAACTTCTTGTACAAACTATAATGGCCCTTAGTCCCTAATTATATCTCCCAAATTTCGGCCTGATCTGTTCAGACGTTCTGGAGAAGCCATTTTCGTGAAAACAAGGTCATCCGAGGTGGCCGCCGAACTATTTGTCCAATCAATTTCCGTTGAACAAACCTGCTTCAGCTCCGAGGCGGACGCCGAACTATCTGTCCAATCAATTTCCCATTGAACAAATCTGCTTCATCTCTGAGGTGGCTGCCGAACTATTTGTCCAATCAATTCCTGTTCGTTGAGCAAACCAGCTTCAGCTCCAAGGTGGCCGCCGAACTATTTGTCCAATCAGTTCCAGTTGAACAAACCTGCTTCAGCTCTTGCTCTAAATGGTATTTCATGAGTTTTCAATCAATCCCCCAAGTAGTTTCAGAGATTTTTAAACACATTTTTTCTCAAATTTGACCAAAATCCAAGATGGCCACTGGCCAAATTAGCCGATGGAATTCATTTCAACAAAACTGGACCGCCATGCACAAAGGCCGCTTCTTGCCAAATATAATTGAAATCAGTCCAGTGGTTCTAAAGAAGAGTCATTTAAAGGAAGTTTACAGACGAACGATGGTTGCAACAGCATAAGCTCATGTGGCCTTTCAGGGCAGATGAGCTTAGGGCTTCCGGATATACCGATATTATATCAGATACCGGTATCATCACTACCCTGTTAGTCATACCGACATGATTTTGCTTTACCGAAATATTGAGATATAACATAAAACCGGTATGACATTCTGCTAAGGCAGATAATCTGCGTGCCATTAACAATTTTCAATAGTATATCTGTCTAATCAGATAAACGACTGCTCTTGGTAAAGGAAAATGATATTTTACCTGTATTTAGCGACCATGCTTAACATTTTCTTATTTATCTGCATCTGTCAAAATGTTGTTTGGCGGCTACAGAAATTGATAAATTACCTACTGCCATGAAAATTGGCTACTTATAAGAATGCACTTCTCGCAAAAAAACAGAATAAAACTTATTTTTAACCTCATAGGAAAGGGGATGGTTAAAATGTCTAAAATATATCGTTTCTTGCGCTAATATTTTATAATTTCGGCCCGTTGTTTGCTAGAAAATCACAATTTCAAATGAATATTTTGCGTTATAATATTTTATCTCAATTCTCAATTACTACAGCCTGGTTAGTTAGGAGATTTTGCGGAATTGTACAAATTTGTAGTGACCGCCAAACGGCCCAAGTAAAGAAGACCCGCCGATATGAGAAAAAGTTCTCAATCCCTGCGAGCTTTATTCCCTTCTTATGTTGGCGGGTTGCTAGATATTGATCGATACAATCTACTCTAACGGGAGCAGCAAGGGTAGGACTATGTATTCGCAGCATATATGGTGGTCTATTTAGTAAGTCGTATAATGGCTGCGCAGAGTTTTCCAAGATTCCCGGTGGTTTCGTCCCATTGCAAATTCGTCCCATTTAGCACAGGTCTTCGTGGAATGTTTATTTATTACTCTGGCATATATCAATATAAGTACATGTAGCCCCGAAAATTAGTAAAATTAGTAAAACATATGTTTACATCCATTATCCAACGCTTTGACTTATAACATTGACATTTGTCAGTCAAATAGCTACAGGTTTAGCTGTTGGGAGTCTCATTAGACGAGTTTATTCGGGGCGAGATGGCCACTGGTTATCTTGCGAATCTCCACTCATGTGCGTCTCTGCGCAGATCGCGGAAATAGGTGTAATTTCATGGCAAATTCTAATCATTTGTAGGGCCGATTTTGGAATTATTTAAGCTGTTTTGGGATATGATTTAACTGAAGACAGTTATAATTTAGCGTTTAATATCAGGATTTGTGTAATTTCTTGGTTTTATTGTGAAAATTTGTAAAGTTCAGCAACTACTTCAGGAGCGCTGATATACGTTGAATAAGTTATCATACTACCCAAGTCTCACTATTTTTCCAGTCGCAATAATACCGATAATTACGGTATACCGGTATGAAAATTGATATCGATACCCAGTAACCGGTATTAATTTTTTCTAACACTGTGAAGCCCTCTAGGTGAGTTAATAAAACTAAACATTCACTTTATAATATACAATTTTGATCCTTAAAAGATTGTTTCGTTGCCCTCTCTCGACCCAGTTGTTTGGAGTAGGGTAACTGCTGAATAATACTCTGGTTGACTTTGGGAGGTGCTGTGGGGTAGATGGGTTATCCCCGCGTCAGCTGCGGTGTGCCACCTACGCTCATGGTTACACCATTCTGAGCCTAGCATTTGGGTATATTTCTAGATTGTCTTATTATTATATATCTATTAGTTGGTTATGTCATGATCGTATATTATGTCATTTAGGTGCATATCTAGTTTTGAATTAAACACACCACGCGTGGGTGCCTTGACCACAACAGAAGGGAGTGAGTTCCATGTGTTAATAATTCGGTGAGGGAAAAAATTCGCACAAATTTCTTTTCTGCTGCGCTTAGTGTTGAGCTTGAATGTGTGACCTCTAGTATGTGTCGTACTTGATCGGTCAAAGAATGTGTTTTTGTCAATGTTGTAATCATCATGGATAAATTTGTATGTTCCGAGTAAGTCTCCTCTAAGCCTTCTGTATTTTAGTGACATGAGGTTCAATGCCTTTAACCTGTCTGTGTAGCAGTAGTTTCTCAAATGGGGAACAAGTTTAGTGGCTCTGCGCTGGACCCTTTCGATTATACAAGATTGTCTTTTAAAACGAGGAGACCATATGCAGTTACAGTATTCCAAAATTGGTCGGACTAGTGATTTGAATAACAGGGTAAGCATGTTTTCATCTATGTAATTGAAGGTTCTGTTAATTAGACCAACTATGCTGTTAGCCTTTGATACAGTTGCATTTGTAGCGGTATCGAAGGAGAGGTTTTCATCTATGTGTACGCCAAGATCTTTTTCACTTGTGGACGGTATGATTTCAATGGTTTGTGACTGGCATGTAGTGTCTGTCATATAATACCGGGTCCCAGGATTATTTGAACCAAAGTGTATTACTGTGTGTTTTGTCTGTATTAAAGTGTAGCTGCCAATTACATACATTATCTATATTGTCTTGAAGGTTCACGGTGTTAGGGTTACCAAACAGTTTTCTATCATCCGCAAAGATCTTACAAGGGCAGGTTACGTAATCGGGTAGATCGTTTATATACAAAAGGAAAAGTGTAGGTCCCAAAACACTGCCTTGAGGCATGCCACTAGTGACGGCTGTCCAGTCAGATGTTGCTTCGTTGATCTTTACACACTGTTTTCTTTCAGTTAGAAATGCTTCAGTCCAGTTAATTAGTTGCTCTCCTAGACCGTACAGTCTCATTTTATTTAGAAGTCTTTTGTGTGGTACTGTTTTCACCTAGATTGGATGTTATGGTTTCCATGTACTCCAGTAACTGTGTTTTGCATAATCTGTTATGTCTGAAGCCATGTTGGCAGCTGGTGAAAAGGTTGTTTGTTTCCATGTGGTTCATTATTGCATCACGTACAAATGTTTCTAAAAGTTTGCAAAGTGAGCGAGTTAGACTGACGGGACTATAGTTGCTTGGATTACTTTTTGGGCCTTTCTTATAAATCGGAGACATTAGCCATTTTCCAAATCTCAGGTATTACGGCTTCCTCTAAAGATTTGTTAAATAGGATGCTAAGGGGTACACTGATCTCTTTTGTTAATTCAATCAAAATTTGTGTGGATATGCCGTCTGGTCCATGACTTTTATTTGAGTTTAGTTTTTTTAGTTTGGCTTCAATAGTCTCTGGGCTTATAGAAATGTCTAGTAAAACAGTGTTTGTGACATCGGGATATTTTCTGGCATTGTATTTACGTTCTCTTCAGTAAATACGCTTGCAAAACGTCTGCCTTTTCTATATCACTTGTACACACTTTATCGTTTGAATATTTAAGTTGGCCTACTGTTTCTTTGAGAGTTGTTTTGCTTTTGACATATTTCCAAAGGGACTTGGGTTTTTTCTTGCATTCTGTTGCTATATTTCGTTCAAATGACCATTTGGCTTGTTTGATACATGATGTAGAATTATTCCTTGACATTTTATATTGGTTATAATCATCACTCTTTCTTTTCTTGGATTTTTTGTACAGTTTGTTTTTTGCTTTAAGGGTGTGTGTGTGGCACTGGAAGTAAGCCATAGGTGTTTCCGTTTACTTGAATTGTTTGTTTTTGGGATAATCTCTCACTCTCTGAATTGACAAAATAAAGATCTGATAAATGCTATAAATTTTAATACATTATTGGATTAACTCAGTTCTCCCTGACCAGTGACCAATTAAGCCTTTTATCCTATGTGAGCTTTGTACCTCCTTTATTCAATCAAAGCCACTGACCTTGAACTTATTTCATTCCGCATTCTCTAGAAACAAGCTTTCATCTCTATGAAATCATGCCATCTTTAAAATCATACAAATTAGTTAAAATGATATCAAATATATAAGCTAGAACCAAGATAACCAAATTGTGTTAAAATTATTCATCAAGATGTTAGCAGTAGTGTTCAGTAAAGTAATAACTATCATTTGCATGAAATGAAATGGGTGAAGAAGCCCTGTAATTATACCTTCCTACATAACAAAGGAATCATTGAACAACGCCCTCTGCGAAATGTCTGTTTTTAATACGCATACAGACACCTGGACTAGAGGTGTTATTCAAACTCTACATACATGTAGAGCTGCGCGATATACCGATACCATATTTAAAACCGATATCCTGTACTGACGGTTTCATAACCGATTATAAAAAATTAATATCGAAAAACCGAATATGAACATATTTTCGGTTTTTCGTATCAGGATTGTTAAAAATAAAAGATACTAACGAGCATGAAAAGCGTAATGAATAATAATGGCCATACTTTCCATTAAGCTATGTTCGGGGCAACTAATAATTGAACGTGGCCCCAATTGCGCATATTGTGTAATTCCATGTAACTCGCTGCACGCCGAGAGAAATCAAGCAGCGAATTAATTAAATAAATATCCCCTCGTCTTTTCTCTGGTAGTCTCAGATAAATTTGCAATATAAAACACAATACTTCTTCTTCTTCTTTTCGATCGCTGGTATCACACTTGGAGAGCCGTTCTCAAGATGAAATCTGTGGTTTTCTGCAGTTCTTCCACAGGCCCATACAGCTTTTCAAGAATAGAGGTTGACAAAGGCCAGATCTCTTCTCTCAGCAGCTGATACGTACTGCAACATTGAAGTATGTGCTCTGTGGTCTGTTCTGCTTCTCCACAAGGACAAGCGTGCGATGTCGTAAGGTGGAACCGCCTGTACATGTGTTGGTTTAGTCTGTTGTGTCCAGTTCTGAGACGAAAAATGGTCACTTGCTCTGGCCTCGAGAGATGATGGTAGGCATCTTCTGATTGAGGTGTTCTATAGAGGGACTTAATGATAGTCTTCATCTCTGTATGGGTAACCATGTTTTCTGTCTGATTCTCTTCTGCACCCACCTTTGCCATCTTGTCTGCTTCCTCATTTCCTTGGACTCCACAGTGTGAGGGGATCCACTGCAGTGCTATCCGAAAGCATTTGATGGTTTGTAGTGCTTCTTCAAGTTGTGGCAGCTTACCTTTGGTGATAGCCTCAAGGACGGAGCGGGCATCAGATAAAAAGACAATCTGTGCAATAGGGTCTGCTGTTCTGCTGATGGTATTTGTGCAGTGTTTGCCTGTCGGTATTGCAGCTGACTCATGTTGTCCGTTTGGATACTGTATGTGCAGTCCGGCACCTCCGCTCCTAATTGCATCTTTGGCTGATCCATCTGTGTAGATCCTTATCCATGTCTCCTGAGGGTACATTTCTTCCAGCATGGCTAGGGTCAGGGCCTTCTTGCTCACATCACTGTGTTCATCTTTGGTTGTGAGATGAGGTACTGTGGTGCGAATAGCTATGCTCTCTAGTTTGTTTTCCCAAGGTGGAGGATCAAGGGTGTGGTTTGGGTCTTCTATTTGTGCTGGCAACATTTCTTGGTGTTTCCTTTGAAGGGCTTTTGTCTCTTTCACAAAACTTGATCTTTTAAGTCTTCCTGATGACAGCTGTGCTTGCCTGATCTTCATCGGGTGGTTGTTGAACGATTTGAACTTTGCAGCTTGGATCTGTGCTTTGCATTCCCTTCCTTTACTAAGTGGGGGATGCCTGCTGTCTGCTCCATTTTTTCTATTGGTGGTGATCTCATTCCACCAGTGATGATGCGCAGTGCCTGGTGTTGTACTCTGTCGAGGTTCAGTTGATGAGATTTAGCTGCTGTCATCCATGAGCTGGATCCATACTCAAGGTGTGGTCGTACGACACCTAGGTAGATGGTCTTGAGGATCCTTTCATTGGCACCCCACTTTGTTCCTGCCAGCTTCCTCATGATGTTTAGCTTTCTTCTGGCCTTTGCCTCTGCATTCTGGATGTGCTCCTTCCATGTTAATCTTCTGTCATATGTGACTCCCAGGTATGTCTGCTGGTCCTCGTATTCGAGTGGAGTACCGCCCAGTGTCAGATTGCCAACCTTGGTTTTGGTGGACAGTGTGAATAGCATGGCTGATGATTTTTCTTTGTTGATGGTAATACACCAGCGATTGGCCCAAGCTGTAATTCTGTCCAAGGCGAGCTGCATTCTGTACGTGGCAGTCGTTGTGTACTCCTCGGTGCACCAGATTACGAGGTCATCTGCATAGAGGGCTGCTTGGATCCCATTGGGCAGCTCTGCTACAATGTCATTGATGAAGAGTATGAACAGAGTAGGTGATAATACTCCGCCTTGTGGCACCCCTTGTCTCAGCAATACATTCTGTCCAGATTGTCCATCCACCAGCACCCTAGCACTGCGATTGTGTAGGTATGACTTGGTCCATCGGAACATGTTGCCACCGATGCCTGTGCGCCGGAGCTTCACGAGGAGGCCATCCTTCCACACCTTGTCAAATGCTTTCTGCAGATCGATAAAGGCAGCTAGCATCACCTTCTTGGCTTGAAAAGTGTCCTCTATGACCTGTGCAAGATGTGTTGTTTGATCTTCTGTGCTCCTGTATCTTCTGAATCCGGCCTGCTCTGAAACTATAATGTTCTCTGACTCCAGGTACCACTGCAACCGCTGGTTGATGATGCGCTCCATGGTCTTGCATATGCAGCTTGTAAGACTGATAGGATGGTAGCTCAGCACTTTCGTCTTGTTCTTTCCTTTTTTCAGAATAGGAGTCATTCTGGCTTCCTTCCAGCACTGAGGAACCTCTCCATTGGTCCAACTGAGATTAAAGATGTCAAGCAACTTGCGAAGAGATGCATTACCAAGGTGTTGGATCATTTCATTCGTAATGCCATCTGGCCCGGGAGATTTCTTCTTTTTCAGTTGGCGGATAGCCTTCTTCAGTTCTGTTAAACTAATGTCAACTTTCATTGCATCGTGAGTGTTGGTGTCTGTTCTTTCCTTTTGCTCTTTTCTAACCTCCCTTTGACGCATTCGTGGTATAGAAATGTTGCTTTCTTTTGCATATGCCTTCACAAAGGCATCTGCTGCCATCTTTCCTGTCAGTGTTTGTCCATCTTCTTCAAGAGTAATCTTCTCTCCCCTGACACCCTCATCATTGAGTGCTTTAGTCAGTCTCCATAGTTTTGTGGTGTCTCTCTCTAAATTAAACCCTGCCGTCTTTTCCCTCCAGCTTCTTCTTTTGGCCTCCAGCTTGGTCTTTAGATACCTGGCTTTAGTTTGTTGTAGCGTGAAGTGGTTTTCATGACAGGGATTACCCTCTGCATCTTCTCTGGCCTTGTCTAGTTTATCATGTGCTGCTTGCAGTTCTGTTGTCCAGTAGGGGCGGTAGTTTTTTCTGAACCCTCGAGGAATCGCTTCATTGGCAGCCTTGAGGATACTTGAATTAAATTCCTTGACCACATTGTTTATGTTTCTCCCTTCTACTGCTATATTATGGGTAAGCTCATTGGAACGAATGCCGAACAGACTCCAATTTGCCTTTTTGTAGTTCCACCTTGGATGTTGAGGTGAACTGGTCGAAATACTTCCAGAAAGAGAGAGGAGGACTGGGCGGTGGTCGCTTCCTCCTAACTGCGATCCGACCACTCTACTGAGGTTTCTGTGAATGTCTTCTGTACAAAATGCCAAGTCTGGCGTTGTTGTCGAGTGCCATCGGCGCGAGTAGAAGGTAGGCTGATCTGTGGGATCGTGACAAGTAAAAGGTGCTTTTCATCTTGCCATGCTTCAATGTCTTCTCCTCGTTTATTAAGTGTTCTGTATCCCCAGCTCTGGGACTGGCTATTAAAGTCTCCCGCAATGAGGAAGTGGCAGTCCGGGACCTGGATTGTGTCAAGTGAGAGATTCTTGTCATTAGGGCAGTAATAATTGACAATTTCAATCACAGAGTTGCTGGTTGTTACCTTGATCTTGATATATTCTGCCTCTTCCATAAAGGTTTTGATCTGGCTGGCGTTCACGCTGTTTCGGACCAAGGTCATCACCCCACCTTTCTTTCTTCCTCTTCGATCACACCGGAAAATCTGGTAACCTCTGATCTTAAATGGTTTTCCTTCTTGCAGGTGTGTCTCTTGAATGCAGCAGATATCAATGTTGTTTTCGTACAGGAACTGTTCGAGCTCTGATTTCTTGTTGGTAACCCCTTCTGCATTCCAGTGCATGATGTTGATACTGGGGTTCTCTTTGGGTTTGGTCTTCTCTTTCCGTTGGCCAGTAGCTCTCCATCCTCGTCCCCTGGCTCCACAAGACGAGTTGATGGGACCTCCAGTAGCTGAGGGTGGGCTCCTTCGAGGCATGGAGCCCGGCGCTGCACCTGCCTGGCGGATCCTCACAGGGCGAGCACCATTTCGATTGATTCGATCTCCAAGTGTAATTTCATTAGCGTTGTGCATAATGCTCTGGTTAGCCCCTCCAAATGTCTGGATTGACACCCAGTGGGTTACACCCCTGCGCCACGTTGAGGCCGAGCATATAGTCTTAAACAGGGGAAACACAATACTAATGTGGGAATTTGTCATTAAAATTTGTATCGGGGAAAACCTTTCTAAACAACGGCATCCATTTTATTTACGTCACCGGCTAATTAACATAATGCAAAGTCGTCCCAACACTAAATCGCCAGATTGCATTAAAATCTCGCCAATAACTATAATTCTGATTAGGATATAATTTTAAATAAAATTATTACTCAAACCGTTTTTTAAAACGTTATCTTCTATACACAATATCATATTAACTTATGAAATTCGCGATCGCAATATTACAGTTAATATTTTCTTCAAGGCATGATTTTGTTCTCGGGTCGAATTGGAAATGAAAGAAGAAAGGGAGATAATTACATCATAATTAATTACAATCGCGTGATTTACGTCTTTTCGCAACCTGTTTTGCTGATTTATGATTAATTTCGACAAAATAAACGATGTTTATTTAACTGTGTAATATTTAGGCGGTCTAATTAATAATTTCACTCCCGCGATGATGGATATTATAAGGTATGTTAAGCTTTAAAGGCGTAAAACGTTACGAATGTATCAGGGCATGAAAATACGTTCTGTTTTCGTGCTAATTTTTATCATTTAAATTTTTTGTTTCATGTCAATAAATGAAGTCATATCGAAACCGATATGGCTGTAAGCCAAACCGCGCAGCCCTACATACATGTGCTCAGTACTCTAACTCTGTACTGTACTATATACATTGTATTCTAATACTTTTTAATGCAAACATTTATATAGCAAGGTTTATGTATCTATAATAATTAGACATGGCATTAACCGTTAGTCATATTCATCAGAAAAAACTCGGAATTAATCTATAATTAAGCCAAATGGACTAAAAATAAGATCTGCCGAATGTTGACTTTTAGGACAATAATTTGACTGAAAGATAACTATTGGCAACAAAATTGTATTCTAATTGTTTTAAATATTAAAGGAGAAGCCAGCCAAAAATGCCTTCTGCACTGGTCTTGAAGAAGGATCATATGTATGCTAAGACTACTTTTGAAAATTTATCAGCGGAATGACTGATTCCATAACTGAGCCAGTCATTGCATTGTTAAATTTTTTTAAATAGTCTTCTCTTATCCTGCAAATAGACATTTGCTAATGATAAATCTAGTTTTCTTGGCCAATCATGGGCACTAACGGGTTAAAATATAACAATGTTGATCTCACGTAAATATTGGTATGGAAATGGAATTGGACTTGGAATTGATCAAATGGAATTGGAATTGGAATTGAACTTGTGTGAGTGGAATTAGAATTGGTAAAATGAATTGATAAAATGAATTGAGGTGGAATTGGAATTGGAATTGATAAAATGGAATTGACCCCATCCCTGGCCATCATGAGTCATAATCAGTTACTGATGTCACAATGGACCTTTCCATTTTTAGCTATGTCCCGCCCATCACTAACTAAGCCCCACCCACACCTCGCCATGTTGGGATTGCGCGATCCCCAAATGCCCTAGCTATCAATTTCCTGAAAACTATGGCAGCAACAGCACCCAGTCAAATTAGTTTCAAAATATTCAACAGAATATTTATTAAATAGTAAAAGCAAACAATTTGTACAACAATGCATAGACCGTCTTCAAATATGCGTTCGTGACGTACTTATCGACATCATTCATGACGTCATTCATTATGATGTCATTGTACACATCACGCATTTCATTATGACGTCACATGATGAGTGGGTACTCTGGAAAGGTGAATTGTAATGATCTACCGGTATCGTGCGCTGTCATGAGTCATAATCAATTACTGACGTTATAACTGTAATGATGTATCTACCTCCATCATGAGTCACAATCAATTACGTCACTAGCTATCTGACATCACAATCGCAATGACATATATAGCTCTTTCATGAGTCACAATCAATTACGTCACTAGCTATCTGACATCACAATCGCAATGACATTAATAGCTCCTTCATGAGTCACAATCAATTACGTCACTAGCTATCTGACATCACAATCGCAATAACATATATAGCTCCTTCATGAGTCACAATCAATTACGTCACTAGCTATCTGACATCACAATCGCAATGACATTAATAGCTCCTTCATGAGTCACAATCAATTACGTCACTAGCTATCTGACATCACAATCATACTGACATATCTAGCTCTATCATCAGGCATAATCAATTATGACACTAGCTATCTGACATCACAATCATACTGACATATCTAGCTGTATCATCATTCATAATCGATTACATTACTAGCTATCTGACATCATTAGTAATGACATCACTAGCTTCATCATGATTTACTAGCTAACTGGTGTTACAATCGTACTGACGTCTCTAGCTTCGTCATGAGTCATAATCAACTATGTCACTAGCTATCTGGAATCACAATTGTAATGACATATCTATCTCCATCATGAGTCACAATCAATTACATCACTAGCTAGCTGATGTCACAATCGTAATGACGCATCTAGCTCCGTCATGGGTCATGAACATCCCCCACCAAAAAATTCTTTTTTTCTTTACTTTTTAACATCCAAAACATTATCAAGTGTTTAAATTGTACGTCTATGATAGATTTACAATTTAACTCTTACAATGACAAATCACTGAAAAAAGTATATTCTTTATGATATAAAATGTATTTTGTTGAGTATTTTAGAATTACACTAAGGCAGCAACGGTTTCCAGTCAAATTAATTTCAGAATATTCAACAATTTTCCTGTATGGTTGCATTAAATTGAGATATGTGGAATTCATCAGTCAAAAGGTTAATAAATATTCTATTGAATATTTTGAAACTAATTGGACTGAGGGCTGTTAGTTTCAAAATATTCAACAGCTTTCCTGTATAGTTACCATGGAATTGGGATTCTGTTAATTCATGGTTCATAGTATATAGATTTTGATTCTAACACACATACACAGTGGGCGGAGCTTAGCTAGAAAGGGGTGGGACATAGTTAGAAATGCATCCCTCCATTTGGCACCTGGGTTAAAAAAACACAATTTTCACAAAAAACTTACCGGCATTGTCCGACTTTGCCACGATTCTTTTTTCTGCTGGTGGTGTATTCCCTATCAGTTTTTGTCCTGTCTGTGAGGTAACTGTTTGAGGCTTCAGTGTATGAGGGCGAGGGTGTGGCATGTCCAATCTATAATCGGGATCCCTGCAAACTTTCGGCTTCTTCGTCTCCAGCACCAACTCTCTCATGGTTTCTTGAATGCGCATGGCAGCAATGATGGATGTCTTCCGTCTGAGTGGAAGCTCCGTGAGAATAGTGGCGCCAGCAGGCTTTTCATCTAGCGTCTTGGGTTTATTGGATATTTCACTGCTCACAGCTTCTGTATTCATCCTCTTCTTTCTCGTCGCCACTGGTAATTCTACTATTTGAGAAGCAGAAGCAGAGCGTGTCTGCATCACCTTATTCGGGAGGTTTAATGACATTGATGACTTGGGTTTTGGTTTTAATGACTTAGCAACTACTTTTGATGAGTGACCAAACCGCTGTTTTCGCCTAGACGATTTAGCAACTATTCTTGCTTTTATCCGCTTCATGTCTATAGCAGATTTTTTAGGACGTTTTGGAAGCTCTTTAGTGTGTTCAATGCTATCTGGATTGATGTCCTGATCAATGCCTACCCTCTTAGGACCTGTTTCTGACTGAGTGGCATTGTCTGAATCTGTACTATTTTCTTTATTGTGTGGAGCTGAAACAAGCGCACTAATCTCAGGATTCTGGCTTGTTATTCCTGTACTATGTGCAATATTGGAGATTGCTTCAGACCCCTCCACAAAACTGTGATACTGACTAGGCTGCTGGTACAGAGCGTGATTCGTATGATGGGCTTGCTGATGCACGCCAAGCTGGGGTGGAAGCGGCTGTTGATAAAGTTCTGACTGTGCTTGTTGATATACTCCAGGGTGATTAGGGTGTGCTGGTTGATTGGGACCAACCTGAGTCTGTTGATATGGGATGTGTCGAGATGGTTGTAACAGATCTACTGAAGAATGAATCTGCATTCCTGCTTGTGAGGACTGTTGTTGAGCCTGTGGAATAGGTGCTTGATGGTCCAGAGGTATTCCGGGAGCAGCAGGTACCAATCCTGAAGATGAAAAAGCTGACGTCATTATATTGCTATGTCCCTGATTATCATCGTTTTCGTGGCTTTGTCCTTGCCCCGGTAATTGATTATGTACTGCTATACTGGCAAGAATGGATGAGTAACGTAGCTGAGGCGTCGCCATGTAAGCACCAAGTTGTGGAGATGGTGTCTGTAACAGCCGATCATGCTGGTGATTAGTACTGTGATGAGCTGCTAAGGGAGAATTGTGCCTCATGGACAGCAGCTGAGGATGGGATAATGTGGACATAGAAGCTGCCTGAGACGTTGAAGGATGTACATAACCCGAGGATCCTGTTTGTGAAACGAAAGGTGCTTCAGGTACAAATGGTACCTTCAAACTTGGTTGCTTTGGTGCTAATGTTCCAGATTCAGCAAAACCATGTGAACTGAAATCGGATACTTGATTTTCTGGTTCAGGTTTAATAATGAACAGTGAAAAATTCTGACTTTGTTCAACAGAGGCCTTATTATCATTGAATGACGTGTTCCGCACTATAGTTTCTGTGGAAATTGGAGCGGAGGGCGCGGGTTCAGATGTCGGTAAATTGTCAACATCAATTGGTTCAGACTTAATCACTTCATCAGGAATGATCATAACATCAGAATCCTGGCTTGTGAGAGCTGGAGTGTCACGAGCAGATGCTTCACTAGTGGAGCTAGCACTAATAACTCCAGGATTTGTTGGTGTAATTCGGTTAACATCATCAACTATGATGACGCCTAAAGAACTGCTTTCTTCACTATCAGTAACATCAATACACGATGAACTCCTCGAAATCGTATCTTGCATTCGAGCCAGTAAGCCGCTAGCAGGACAACTATCTGGCCAGCTAGCTAAACTGGTCACTGACTGGATAATGATAGGCAGAGTACTCGTCTGGTTATTATTCTCAGCCATCAATGTCACAGACGACGATGCAACTTCTTTACTACTCTTGGATGCCGAATTGTCGGTTGACTCAGAAGTTTCCTCAACATTCTCACAAATCATCTCAAAACTAGTGAGAGCTAAATTATCATTATCATCGTCGTCATTTTCATCGAGCGCCATCCGATAATTGTTACTACTATCTGGTTGACTTGTCGGCGTGCCTGTCGTTGTGACAGCTGTATCTTGAGAGGCACTAAGCGGCAGCACTGGTGTGAGGATTGTGGTATCTCTGACCCATTTCGTCTTTGTCAGCAGGACATCTGTAGACAAACCATAACAAAGTGAATCAATCAAGGAAATCTAACCTCATCTCATGATAGATATTCAGGTGATATAATATGCCACTCATAAACAAGAGGCCCATGGGGCCGGTATCGCTCACCTGGAAGATAGACCTTTCAACTATTGAGATGGGTCATCGTCTATAAGCAGAACCCTAAGGTTTGGTCAGACATAGAACAAGAACAAAGATGTGTCCTACCAAGTTTGCTTAAAATCAGTCCAGTGGTTCTCGAGAACAATTGAAGATCAGGCACCCAGCCAAATTGGCTGATCAGCTTCATTTGAAGGAACTTGGATCTCTGTGCCTTAAAGATACTACTTCCTGCCAAATATAATTGAAATAGGCCCCGTGGTTCTCAAAAAGAAGTTTTTAAATTTCCTATTGCTTTAGTATGGGAGCTTTTGGCAGTAAAATAATCCAAGCTGAAAAGATTTATTCGACAGATTCGAAAATGACAAATCTCCAAACATTCTACATTTTGATTGGCCCACGGTGGCCAGGTTCCTTTGGCATAACAAGTTCCATATAACAAAGTTGAACTAGATTGATCGGTCGATGACGCATCATCACAAATCCCCATGTTCCTTCCTCTCTCTCTCTCTCCCTCTCCCTCCCTCCCTCCCTCCCTCTCCGTAGGCTCAGACAAACACAGTCTCTGCCAGAGTCGCATCGGCATGATGGGACCACCCATAGGGGCTTCCATCTACCTTGACAACGCTCACCTGGGAGGAGGCTAAAGTGATTAGCATGTGAACCACGGCATACTCTGGCATGTTCACATGTTACGCAGAGAATCTGTTGCTGAGCAGGGGTCTCCAGCAGACAACCACGGCCTACCCTCTCCACCCCCTAGACATGGCAGACAGACTCGATCTCTTTACGTGGGTGAAAGCGGTCGTAAATGTTTCTCTGCAAGGGTCGACCCAAGGATTGTACTGGGGGTCATCCCGGAAGTGGGCCCACTTGGCATCTAATATCATGGCAGTCTCAGTGCCCTGTGCCACTGCTGTAGATGCCAGCACGAGCAGTATGGCGTGATATTATTATAGCAATAGAAAGTAGCTTACCGTGAGCTGTTGCTCGATGCTGTTGCTATGTTGCAGATTCCCATATAGATGTAAATTACTTTGTACCAGTATTCCGTTTGAATTAAACCCGCTTTAGAATGATAGCGATTTGGTCGCTGTGACCAAGAATTATATAAGCGTTAAGCTAGTATGTTGCCAATACTGTTGCTGTGTATCACCTGTGAGATAAGACCTCCATCATTAGGAAGGGTTAAGCATAAAATGCAGAATAAGAGGTTGAACGGCAAGACATGGATAGATTAGATACGAGGATGTCTTAAGGATGTTTCCTCGGTATATAATATATCAGTATCTTGCAAGGCCAAGATATACATGATTATTTTGAGAATCAAACACAGTATATGGCTGGCTGTAATAGCATGCTCAATAAAACCAGTTCTGTTTCTGGTAAATTATTGAGATGGCAAATCCTGGCAAGCACTGCTGAAATGTTAGGGGATTTCCGTGAACACGTCTATTTGCACGTGACGGGTCAGGGATCAGATTGCGGTGTAGCTTGATAGATGAGGACCATTGGTACCGGTGGCTAAATATGCTTATCCATCACAACAAGGCAATCATAATGATTCAGAGTTAAAGTCATCAGCAGTGCTGTCACAAAAAAATAGAATTCGAGGAAGGTGAAACTATGACTGGAATGCTTGATTGACGAGCTTGTCAAACAACAAGTGTTTTGGAAAAGTCGTCAATCTTTGTTAAATCCAAGCTGGTTGGAACCGCTTTAATCTGATCGATTGCGATGCGGGGGTGACCAATCAGATCACTGGAAATGTTGGGAATCACAGGGGAAGCCCTGTTTGATGTCATTGTAGAGCGTCATACGATTACGTAGAACAGATCCTATATAATACCTGTGCACCATGTATGTGCAATCATTTTACCATCTCGATTCCTTTACGATAGTAAGAACCATTTTCGTGAAGTAGTATTCTGCTTATAATTCGAGTTTGTATTGAAAGTATATATAAGTTAATTTGTGTAAGCCTGCAATACGGTTATATAATTTATTTGTAATAGTTATCAAGTTTAATAAAATATATCAGTTTTATATTTAAAGTAAGAAGAGTTTTAGTTGTTGTTCAGTAGATTAGCGAAAGGAATAACCTTTCCAGAATTCAAGAAGTTAAGTTAGAGTAGATTAGGAGTGTAGGATTCAAGTTCATCAAAAGACACCCCGAAAATCTTCAATGTGACACACCATCTACCCATAGGGTGCCCTCCTGGAGGTTAACCTCTTCTTCTGGTCCATCGAATGGACGACGCAGCAGGAGCTTTCCACCTGTAACCCCGATCCGGTGACCCACCCTCGTCAGGGAGACACCTTCACCTATGTAGGTGAGGAAGGATGATCCCCGATTGTAGAGCTTTCGAACTGTCCCATCCTTTTTCACAACAGTGGCGAGAGGAGCAACCTCTATGTCAATGACTGCGGGAGGCCTATATAGGGGCAACCATGTTTGCCAGTCACCCCCAGGTCCAGCGCGGTACCACACTTCATTCTTCTCAAATATGAACTGCAGGTTTTTTGCCAGGGTCAATAGCAGACTATCATGGGCCATCGGCGGGGCACCACTCGAATAGGGTTTTACCAGATGAAAGCTGAGGTCGTTATTTAGGGCGTTGATGTCTGCCACCTCTGTATCGGAGAGCTCAATCAACGGCTCGAGCATGTACTTCCTCTTTGGGAAATCGTACCGAAACACGATCTTGTGGCCATCTATGTTGCGACCCAGGCGCTCCTTCGTCATATCCTTGAGGTCTGTGAGCAGCTCCACCCCCTCACCACCAATGGGGTGGAGGGAGAATGCTTTTGAGCTTGCTTCTTACTGTTTGGCGAATGACTTGTCATTGCTCTCTTCTACCTTGGCAGCATCAACTACGTACACATCTGCCAGGTCAGCAAGACCAGTCGAGTGAGCAAATATGGGTTCCATAGCACGCTATAGAAGGGGTTTAAACAGGAGATATAACCATGCCGATTGTCCAACTGCTGCTCTCCGGTGGTGAGAATGTAATCTCGCCCTCTCTAGAGGCGAGACAGGTGGTACAGTACCGTGTAGAATGGGTCCTCTTTGAGGTGGCCCAGCGGGGCATAACATACATACACGCCGATGTGCTACATCAACCTCTGGGCAGTGCACACAGCAGCTCACTAGTAGAAGTCGGCCGGAATGTGATAGAGTATCTCCCAGGTGCCAACAGCAACCTATGGAAAGCTATCAGTCCTAGCCTGTTCACACCTGTAAATCACCTGTTTGACAGCCCCTCCATTAACATATATGCCAGCACGGATGGGATATCGGATGCCCATTTAGAGTTTATACTCTTATTACTCATTGACCTGACATGATATCATACCAGTATTATCTGACCTTGGCCGAGATGAAGAAGAAAGAGGTTCACCCCTTCATGACCCTTGCACAGATAAAGGCCTTAAACGAACAGAGGCTCGCACTGCAACAAGGAGAGCGACTACAGCGGGAGAACTGGTAGCAACAGAACGTGAGCCTTGCAAGGAGGCGAAGGAACCGCGAAAATTTCCGATACTGGCAGGCCCTACCGGAGGAGAGTAAGCGGGACGCAGGAGTCTTGACAGATGACGATGAGCTAGATGTCTTCACAGACGAGGATGAGCCAGGTGATTTTCAGACGAGGATGAGCCAGATGTCATACAGTCGAAAGGAGATGGCACAGAAGTGTAAGACCAAGAAATCCATCCAGCGGCGGACCAACTATCTTGGTGATAAGGTGAAATTCCAGATGTCACATCTCAGAAAGCTACTGGCACCCGACATAGTGCTGGATGACCTCTGTCTAAGAGACGTCTGTCTCGAAACCAGCAACCTGGCACGGTTCGCCAGGCTCTCCAAAATGTACCCTTCTAGGACTCATGAGCAGATTCTGATGCAGGTTTAATCTCCATGTATACTATGGCAAAATCAGAGTGGCGGAAGCAACCAGAAATATACCCCTCCCTGACTGCTGACGAGGGGGGTACAGTACACGGCTGGCGACTCCAGCAGAGAGATACCATCAGACAGAATCTCGTCCATGCGGCAGAAAAGTACAGCAGAACACGCAGGCGATATAAGACAGCCTACAACGTCCTCACACGTACAACCACTGATGCAGGTATGATTGGAGCCAGTGCTGGGGTGGCAGCTGTGGCCACTCTCGCTACAGGGGTGGGGGCCATCGTCGCCATCCCGCTGGGTGGCGTGACACTAGCCGCCACTGTCTTGGCCACAGGCTTGGGGGTGGGGCAGCGGCAGATTACAAGGAGGCTGGAGAAGCATGCTAAGTACGTGGCACTGGCACAGAGTATGCTATGGACTATCAACGAGCCTGTCAGCAAAACTCTCGAGGATGGCCAGGTCACCGATGAAGAGTACCACCATATATTGAAGGTCCAAGCCCTGTACCGCATGGAGAAACCTAGTGTGACAACAATACCTCAAAGGCTCCAGCGGGCAGGTTGACATGGAGGAGTTAAAAAATAAGATGTTACGGCGAGGTTACGACCTCGCTGATCTCTGGAGTCGAGACGACTACAAATAGTGTGCGGTAGCTTTAAGAACACCAGTATAGATGGCCTTCCCACTGAACCTCACGACAGTCATCCGGAGCCAACCGCCCCTCCTGGGTACACACTTGACTGGTCTGAGAGGTCCATTTGATGATATACCAGAGCTAACACCGTTCTCCATAACAGTGGATGGACGGTCCCGAACCAGCTTCTCCGTCAACCCACAACCGCTGACCAACCGCCCCATCACCATCAAGGATACGAAGCAAGCTCATACTTGGATGGCCCTATCGAACCCCCCGACAAGTAGGCCGTCGGAAGACACCGACATTCTCATTCGATCCACACTCCGACCCTGGAGCGCTGGTGCAAAATATGCACATCACTGGCTTGCTGCAGGACTATCCAGATGTGTGGAAGTACTTTGTTCCACACACCACCTCAGGCCTCACACCAGCAGGGATCGTTCGGATCACCCAGTCCCTGGAAGCACTGTGCTACTGCCTCCTTACGACACAGACCCAGCTGCGGCATTCCATTGATGGTGTCAGCGGAGCAGAGGTCCAAGCCATGTTCATCAGTCTCATTGAGGATATGATCATTGTGGCAGACCCCAGTAGTCTTAATGCTAAGTTCCAGCAGGGGTTGCAGAAGGCCCATCGCAAACTTGACTTTGCTATTTCGCCACACCCACGGTTGATTCCGAGCAACATGATTGTGAATATCGAGGACCTCCAAGTCATGGGCTATAACAACATGATAGTCGAGGGGAGTTCCCCCGGTGTCCCCTTCGGCTTCAACACTGCCATCAATGCACCTACGCGTAGTACGAGCTCCAGGCGCCCTGACACTGCAGCCAGTCACCCCGACACCGCTTCCCGTGGTAGCTCTATGTGTTGTGTCAGGCCTAGCGATCGTGGCGCTCGGGATCAGCCTACTCTGCCGCTAGCAAATCAGCTACAAGACTATCCTGACTCTCTACAGTAGCAGTGGGGACCACGGTGAGACACTGAACCAGCTTGGCATGCCCTACAGCTCCTATACCCACTGCCAACATGCACATCCAAGGGCTGGAGGGTTCGGCAGCGCATCCTTTTTCCAGCTTGTAGTATCGCAGAGCCTTGTTCAGCTCCGAGTCTGGTGAGGCCATGGCGGTCTGCAACTGCTGGAACACATCTGACAGATACTCCCGATCCTTGTAGAAACCTTTAGCTCGCAGGAGCTGCTCAACGATACTCCTGCCCATGATAAGGTATTCGTGGAAGCAGATCTGTCCCTTGCCAAATCCTAGATAGAGCTTCACAGCTGTCAGCTCCTCTGTCAGCTCAGCACCGGAGAGCTGAGCAAGCTCATCTGGTGTCTTCTTCTTGTAGTCCTTCAACTCCCTCCAGAAGACATCATAGTACTTCTCGCATAGCGTGAGCCTGGACATGTTTAAGATGTCTCAATAGAGAGATGAATATTCCTGAGTACCAACCAGGCCACCTGGCAGACGCAGACTGGGAAGATCTTATTAGCTCTCTCGACAGGGGATGCAGACGTTTAACCGCGTTGTATACTCAGTGCTTAAACAATGACGTCAATGGTACAGTTTGTGAAGCAACTGCCCGAGAGCCAGGCGAGTCTTCAGAAGGTGGAGAACCTGCTGCGAACCAAGATGCAGAAGTTACTGACCAAAGCAAAACCTCTGGCAGTCCATGTCGCCAGTAATGTGGCGGCGAATGTGGCCGTGGTGAAGATAACAGGGAGAAGTGAGGTTCTTC
Source organism: Chaetoderma sp. LZ-2023a (assembly GCA_034401795.1). Lineage (NCBI taxonomy): Eukaryota > Metazoa > Mollusca > Caudofoveata > Chaetodermatida > Chaetodermatidae > Chaetoderma > Chaetoderma sp. LZ-2023a. The sequence continues at coordinate 24,068,111 of CM067365.1, read as the reverse complement.
CTGCCGCCACTGCGGCTGTCCTCGCTACAGTGGTGAGTGGGGTGGCCGGGCACTGTCTCGGAATAACTCACCCCATCCCAAAGATCGCCCTCAGTGGTGCCGCCTACACTGCTGCCGCCAAGATCATGGGTGAACGTGTTACCCTAATGGAGGCCGCGGTTCTAGGGCTAGCAACGAGTGCAATGGCTGAGATCATCGTCGCCTATGTTTAACCCCTCTGAATAGTGAGAAATGGATCACGCGACCCCTGCAGCATATGAGGCATGGTGTGCTGGAGGTCGGTGTGTAGCCCATAGTCGAGCATGCGGACTGAGGATTGCCAATGCCCGGGAATGGTGGACCGCCCACAAGGCGTGCCCCTGCAGAGGGCCAGTACCCTGAGCACTGCTACCTATTCCATTGGCCGACTGTGTGGTCCACCTATGCCCAACTATTTCACTGGGGGTATGACTAGTAGGTTTAAGCCCTCTGTATATGACTATGACTCTGTCACTCACAGACCTAGAAAGCAGAGCTAGGTGATCTTGCTCACTTGGGCGAGGCATGCCTCGGTTCAGAGGACACTGTTGCCCCTATCTCCTTCCTAGACTTCGATGAGAAGGGAGACTCGCGGGAGATCCGAGGTACCATCCCAGCCCGAGATCTCATCGGGATCACTGATACCGTAGGACAATTGGCCATTAACAAGGCCAAGACTGTATATAAGGGGATGGGCATCAAGACAAGGGCGACGATTCGAGGTATGCTTGGAGTCGACGAGGCTGGAGCCATCAAGGTTATGGCCGAGTCCTATGCACAGGACCTGGTTACGGATCCCCTGAGACCATGGAGCACATTCATCCAAGATGGAGGGAAGCTCAAGATAGGCACCCTCGGCCTGAGCAGTATCACTGTCGACGGCCAAACAGGTGCAGGTGCTATCGACAGCCTCCGGCTACCAGAGGTGAAGTCAGGGTTCTTTACTGTGCCGATTAGAGAGTAATACTGTCATGAAACAAAAAAAAAAATATATATATATATATATATATATATATATATATATATATATATATATATATATATATATATATATATATATATATATATATATACATATACAGGTACAGTGAGTCGCCAAGAAGGCTAGTCAAACCATGTTCCTCATAACAGCTGTGCTGAACTACCTCATCCCAGGTATGGGTCAAAGCTTATGGGTGTACACAGGTTTAAGACCACAGGATAGTCATGGCTTCCCGTGCATGTATCATACAAATACTGGATGTACTAGACACTGTGGGTGCTGACACAGCCCCTCTGCGGTATCTTCTCAGCTGCTGCTGGGATTTCATGCTTGGCGCCTCCATCGCATCCTTCGTATCCGCCGGAGGTGCAAGATTCCACGCTCTGCAGGCGAAAGAGCTGGTGCAGGAAGTACTGCCGTTTAGTCTCCCAGATATAGACGAGGCTACCACTGACCAAGTGCTAACCATCCTCCGCACGCATGTCTGTACCATTTGACAATAGGCCGGCCGATGCTGGCCAGGTGGTGATGATCATTGCCCCGTCAAGACACGGGAAAAACATCTTGCTGCGGGCTCTGCTGGCCGAACATCTACACTCTCAATACATCCTTCTGGTGTCTGACTCCGCCGCTGAGGTGGTTGACAGCAATGATCAATGGTACAATGGCCCAATCACCAAGACGCAGAACCTGCAAGCACTGATGGAGAAGCTGCTGGCAGCACGACTGACAGAACCACTTGTTCTAGTTATCGATGACCCGGCAATGGACCAGAAGACAGTGACCTACCTCAGCAACATCACCAGGCGCATTCGGCACACAAAGATAACTGTCTTCATCCTCTTTCAGAAGTACACCCACGAGATCTCACCAGACATCCGCCACAATGCCTGGTTGCTATACTTCAGCTCCATGTGTGGACGTGCCCTGCTCGAGACCATATACAACAGCCTAACCCTCAAGGAGACCAAAGAGGACATTATATCGCAGGTGTACAGAGGGCAGCTCAGCTGTACCACTTCATCTTCAGCAACAAGGAGACAGGTGAGCTATCACACTTCAAGCCATCTCTGGAAAAGGCGCAGACCTTCACCTACAAGCTGAATCCAGCCAGGAAACTAGCCTGCTCTACGTGTCATCGCTGACAGACTGTCGCAGCTGCCGCAATTTTTTTCATTCATCAGAAGGCTGCGCGGTCTCCGCTACTTATTCCGCGGTCTCTGCTACTTCATCAGATGCTTGAGGAACTTCGTCAGAAGCTTGAGGGACTTCATCAGAAGCCTGTCGCTTAAACTCTACCCACTGAGGGTCAGAGTCTAGGCCTCTCTTCTTCTGGAACTTCTCACGGAAAATCCACTTTGTCCATGCGCGATGAGCATCTGACGTGCGAGCGAATTTGATGAGGTAGTCCTGGTAGTTATCTGGGAATTTCAGAAATGCTGCCAGATCACTGGCCAATCTCCTGCGCCCTTCTTCGTTGAAGATGTGCTCAACAGCCTCCTTGCGGCCAACAGTGACCCCCTCGTGAGTACCTTCTGCATGACCGGTGTCATGGCTCTCCACTACAGCGGCACTGACCTTCTCCCTGAAGTAGTTATTTGCTCCAGACTGGAGGCTATCCAGCATATCTCCCTCTTCCTGGCTATGGAGGCAAAATACGGCATCCCACTTCTCGACCGTTAGTAGATCTTTGGGGTCGACCCTCGCCTTTTGGAGAGCTAGAATAACAGGACTGAGTATACGAGTCAGGAGTTCTTTTGTACTATGAGCTGGCGCTCCTTCCTCTATGGCGGCCAGTATCTCCGCATCAGACGGAGGGGTGACCTTGGCTCGCTCGTGGATAATGTTGATGTCACGAAGCAGTCCTCGGACCCTGTCACAGTGGGACAATGCACGCCGTCGCTGTGACTGTCGTGCCGACTTGTCCTGCTGCCTATAGACAATCTGCTGGAGAACTTTACCAAACATGGCAGCCGTTTAGCCCCTCTATATTCGACCCAGTATACACGATGAGAACCTGTTGTCCGCTGCTTGGAACTACATTGACTGCAATCTCGGCACAGATCCACGAGATCAAGAGCATGACACTCGAGTTCAAGCTTCAGAGCACAATAGAACAGACGGTAGAGCTCCTGCAGGTTCTGAACAGGTGGGAGATCGTGCAGAGCAACAGCACCGTGGACACCACCTATGGGAACGATGAGTACCGAGTCCTAGGTCCACTGGCTCGTGGCCCAACCTATGCGAAGGGAAAGGGGTACTATGCTGTGGGGTGCAATGAGGGGTTCATGGAATTCGAACTACGGGCAGGTGTCGAGAAGCCCGTGGCAGTTCCACTCTTAACCCTCCTCGAGAACACACATGTGAATCTGGCTGCCATGCAGGATAGGCTGTTCCCCGGGTGTACACTCAGCAGCTCGCACATGCGACGATGAATGCTCCAAGACTTCATGTCTGGCATGACGAGAATGACCAGGAGCTGAAGCAAACGGGTTCCAAACAGCGGATCGTGCATGTGGAGCGAGAACACCAGCAGGTCCAAGCCACAGCTAACCAACGGGTAGAGCTGACATTGCATCGTGGTGCATCGGACTGTGTCGCTGTTGCGGTCCTGGTTCAGAAGGGAGGAGCCATCCAGCAGGTGGATAAGGTAGACGACTTCAAGGTTGTGGTTGCTGGGACCAATGTTCTTGGTGAGGGACGCGAGCTGGCTGATTGCCAACTCTACAGACAGAAAACTAAGTCATATGCACTTCTGCGCCTAGCCAGTGGAAGCGACGACCTCGAGTCAGCACTCGAGGGCCGTCACCACCTCAGGGGGCAGGGACATCCCACCTAATCAGGGCAACCGGCTCAGCTTCAACATCGGAAACCTCATATCGGGGACTCGCTCATTAGGTGTCCCGGTACTTTACTTTGGCTATGCTAAGGTATGCGTGTTGAACACATCAGGTATTCAGCTTGCGCGTGCATAGAGCACGACTCCTGTCGTCACCGCTGCAGCTGCCACCACTACTATAAGCTCTGCTGTCTTCTGACCTGTCGATGCTTCATAGTCGAGCGTTGGCTCAGATATCTTTACAGCCTCGTAGTACTCACCAAGACTCTCATCTGCCTCTTTGAGGCTCTGGTTGGCCTGAGCTCGGAGTTGGCGTCGGCGTGCCTCCCTCTGGCGCATATGCTTGAGAGCTTTGCTGTACTCAAACTTCTCCTTAGACAGCTTCTCCATCGCCTGGTTATAACACTCACGCTCGACCTCTGCCGCCTTCTTGTCGGCGAAGCTGAGTCCCCAGTTCGCTAAGGCAAACACGCCCGCATTCAAGATTGCGGATGCCATGCTATAGACTACAGTTTAAAGCTACTATATAGCTGTCCCCCAGCAACGGATCCCCAGAGCGATGTATGAACAAGAGGCTTATGAAGATCCAGTCGAGGATATAGATGACGAGGACTATGATGAGGATGATGCAGACGACTACGATGTAGCGGAGACCGCGGGTGAGTATGATGATGTAGAGCCTGAATCCTGCAAGCTAGTACACAGAGCGAAAGGAATCTATCGCACTTACATAAAAGGTTCTATCGGTCCGCTGGCAGCAGTTGGGGCTCTGATCGCTCTGTTCACAACGAAGGCTGGCGAGACAGTCCGCAAGATCGCCAACAATGCTCTCCATGGGGTGGAGAATATTTCTGAAGCCATACCAGCCATCGCTTCAAGAGTAGGTACGTTCTTCGGAGTTGCAGGCCCTTGGCTACCGTACGTTGCCATAGCGCTCACAGCCATCTGGTCCACCGAACATTTAAGCTGTACTATATAAGGATGGCATCTCTGTACGACCTGGTCAAGGCCCTTCACGTCGGAGGGTTGGTCGATAAACTACTGTTCAGTGAGGATCCAGCAGAGATTAGATGCCAGTGTATGGAGGTGTTTGAGGTGGTCTTCAGTGATGGTCGAATGAATGATGGCCATCCGTTCATCTGTTTAGAGTTCACCCAGGCCGTGCGTGACAAGACGGGAGTGGACGTCAGTGATGAAATCCGGGAGTTTATCAACCGTCTTTCTAGAGGAACTCTACTATCAGCCTGGTGGATATTGCTGTGAGCCCCCTCAACTACTCGAGGCTGCATGTCGCAAGGGCCACAACTTCACATTGGAGACAGTTAGCCAGTGGCTTAGCCGCCAGGCGATGTGGCAGATATACAAACCTCGTCCACGGCACATCAGGCATGCCCATTTCGAGGAAACTGTCCCGAACAGAGTTCACCAGCCGGATGTTCTGTCTACGAGGCTTCGGAAAATCCCCTCCAGTGGCCGGAATTGTTGCAGGTGGATGAGGGTAAGGAGTTCAGAGGGGAGACAGCAGCCCCTCATGTGGAAACACGGTGTGGCAGTTAGGCGAGGCGAGGTAGGGCATCACCGTGCCCAGGCTATCGTTGAGCGGTGGAATCGGACACTGGCAGAGAGACTGTTCCCACACCAATACGCCCAGGAAATGCCCACGCCGAGTGAACGTTCTAGAGTATAGGTGAGAGGGCTGCCTGCTGTGGTGGAGAGATCCAATGCTGAGGTTACCAGGCTAATCGGGAAGAAGCCGGTAGAGGCTATCAGACACTGCTGGTCACAGCTCTAGAGGAGCGAACAAGGGATTGGAGTGCCTACCACCTGATGCTCTGGTTCGCTACCTGTATGAGCCTGGTGAGCTGGAAGGTGGTCGACGGCGTGCAACAGATCCTAACTGGTCGATAGATGTTCACAGGCTTGACAGGTACATGTTGAGGCGGAGGGGTGGCCTACACTGTACTACCTGGCACGCCAGCACGGAGTGCCTAGGTGACCATTTGTCGTAGAAGAGTTTCAGCTAGTCCCTGAAGACACACACCTACCACCCCCTAGGGTGCTAACATGATACTCGATGGGCTCGGTATAGACCCCATCTGGCAGCACATGGCGCTTATCATAGTAAGCGGAGAGTCCGAGTTTTCCTGCGCATACGTCACCATACCCTGGTTGCGCATGTGTAGGCCTCGGTTTTTAGCCCTGTCCACCCCGCCATGTAGGGCACTGTAGAACCTCTGCCAAGAGACCTCATTCTGCCGCTTTGACATTCCTTTAGCCAGCTAATTTTTATCCAGCCACTGAAATATACCATGGTTTAATCAAATAAAAATTTCCTTTATCTAGCAGCTGAAATATACCAGGATTCTGATCAAATAAATACGATGTTTATCTAGCAGCTGAAATATGCCAGGCTTCTGATCAAATATGTTTATTCAGCAGCTGAAATATACCATGGTCCTGATCAAATATGTTTATTCAGCAGCTGAAATATGCCAGGGTTCTGATCAAATATGATGTTTATCTAGCTGCTGAAATATACTAGGGTTCCACTCAAATATAATGTTTATCTAGCAGCTGAAATATACCAGGGTTCTGATCAAATATGTTTATGTAGCAGTTGAAATATACCAGGGTTATGATCAAAAATAATTTTTATCGAGCAGCTGAAATATACCAGGGTTCAATCAAATAAAAATGATGTTTATCCAGCCGCTGAAATATACCACGGTTCTGATCAAATAAATACAATGTTTATCTACAAATGTAGCAATACAAAATCACTGCTGACTGTTACCTAGATTCATCGAGCCCTGTATCTTGAACTCTGATACCTTCTCATCCAGCCAAGTGACAAAACAACACAGAGTGGATGCGGAGGCATCAGATATCAGCCGTGCAAAGCCAGTCTGCAAATCTACCAAACTCTGTCTATCCGATTCCATGGCAACTGAATGTGCGCCACTCAAAGACACTCTGCGAATGAAACGGAAAAGATAGTAAACATGGCAAATGGGACGTTTCACGTTAATATTAGGTCTGACTAGTTATAGGCTGATCTATGACTGAAATATACATGTAAGTGCATAGATATATCATCTAGTCTCAAACCTTTCTATTTAAAAAAAAATTTATGTTAAAGGTGCATATTCACAGTAAAATGCTTGAATATAAAATAGTCCAAATCGTATACTTTTAGAGCCTTAAATTGTGGGCCTAGATGTTATGAAACAAAATAAATCTTATCATATGATGATTTCACTACGTATAAACTATACTGAGCCAAAAAGGTTTAGCAACAGTGAAGTTTGGTTTGTTGTATTAAAACTATGCGTCCATTTATAACCAAATTTGCAGGCATGTTTCGTCAATGTAATGTCTCGCTGATCATGAAGAAATGCTAATTATTTCTTGCATTTCTCGGCCGCACGCTTACTGCATGTGAAAATGCATTTTTCATGCACTGGCCCACATTGGCAGGTAGCGAAGGCAAAAATTCACCATATTGCAAAAGCAGATAACGAACGTTAACAGAACACGCGTAAAGGTTTACCCTACCAAACATGGGCCGCCGCCCAGGGCTACCGAAAATCAGCGCCATGAAGCAATGGGAAGACTCGCTGCTGGGCAGAGTGTTCACGCTGTTGCTCGACATTTTTATATTCACGCCTCAACCATTTCCCATCTCCGCCAACGTGAGCAGGAAACTGGACATGTTAATGACCGACCACGATCTGGCAGACCAAGAGCAACAACACCACGAGAAGACCGCTACTTAGTGACGTCATCACGACGTCACAGGTTTGAGACTGCGCAGTGGCTGTCCAGTAATTTGCACACTGCTACCGGCACTACAGTGCATGCACAAACTGTGTGAAACAGACGCCATGATGCTGGACTGCATGCCGTCGTCCACTTGTTGCTGTTCCGCTTACAGGGCGTCACATCGAGAATCGGTTTGCATGGGCAAAAACTCATCAGCGATGGCGTGCTCAACAATGGAGCCATGTTTTGTTCAGTGATGAGTCGAGGTTTTGTGTGGATGTGGCGGATGGTAGGCAACGGGTTTGGCGACGTTTAGGAGAACGCTGATGCAGCCAACATCATTCAGCACGACAGATTCGGTGGCCGCAGTGTCATGGTGTGGGCTGGAATCCATGAAAATGGCAAAACAGATCTTATTGTGATTCGCGGAAATTTAACGGCTCAACGTTACTGTGAAGAAGTTGTCGCCCCTGTTGTCATCCCTTTTATGCCGCATCATGCAGACTTTATGTTCCAGCAAGACAACGCCTGTCCTCATTCAGCTAGGGTCACCAGTGATTTCCTTAAGGCTAACAACGTTCCAGTGTTGGACTGGCCAGCGCGATCACCGGACCCATCACCTATCGAACACGTGTGGGACATTCTTGGCCGTATGGTGCGTGAGAACCATCCACATCTTCACAACGTGCGGGAGCTGGAAGCTGCACTTCTCCAGGAATGGGATGCGATTCCTCTTCGTGACATCAGGTGCTTAAATCGAAGCATGAGAAAGCGATGTACGGTGGTGGTTAATGCGTGCGGAGGTCACAACCGGTATTGACAGCTCAGTGTCATTATTTAAATTGGACCTTTCCGTTGAATGATGCCGTGTTAAAGGCGCGATGCTAGCATTACAGTAACAAGAGACTGTTGTTCAAATTGGAAAATGACCTATCAATTAAATAATATATTTGAATCAATTTATTGTTTTTGTTAAATAACATTTATATAGTAATATTCTCAGTGTTGCTAAACTTTTTTGGTTCAGTATATTATAATATTTTAAGTTGTGAAATGGAATTAAAGACAAGAGTCCGTAATTCAACTCAGCACTTCAAAACTTTTAATAATTTGTATGGAATGAAATCATCATATGTTAAGATTCATTTCGTTTCATGATCATGTCGATAGTCACTTACAGGACTGGTGGTATGATCAGCGAACGACAAGAAGAAGAAGAAGAAGAAGAAGAAGAAGAAGAAGAAGAAGAAGAAGGTACACAAATTAAGCCTCTAAAAGTACAGAATGTATTTAAAAAATTAATTTCAAGCATTTTGGTGTGAATGTACACCTTTAATATCTCAATTTATTTAATTTTTGTTGCTTTTAACATCAGTTTTATTTTTTAATGAAAAATCAATTCCCTTTTTGCATAAGGTAGGCATTCAGACATGTCAGACTTCCAAATAATTCCATGTGTTGCTCGTATGTCAATTTAGTGTTCGTAGATCCAGATGTTGCAATGTAACATTCTGTTTGCTTCAGGTTTCATCTGAATAAAGAAAAGGATTATCAAGTTAGTACTGGTAAACCGTGCTAAGTCATGTCGCTGAAGTATACCTAACGCTTGTCTTCGGTTGGAGGACGAAAGTCAGATATAATAAAATCTTTATTTATAGCGGGTAAAAACACGGTCAGCAATATAACTGTTCTTCCCCGAGGCCCTCAACTTATTTATAGAACATATGTACAAATATATATATACACCTGTGCAAAAGTTAAGCACCAGCAAAAACAATAGAACGTAGAAACATGATGGTACAACTAGGCTGCCATACTTTTTGTCCCCGCATTAGCTGACATAATTCCAAGTACGAAATGCACATGCATGCATGACTTCACGCCGCTTGATGTCCGTGCGTGGCGGGAAACAGCACACGTGTTCAGTTATGTAAAAGTCCAGTTTGAGGTGTAGAACATTACATACAGATTTAGGCGACAAGATTAGGAATTTTGTGTTCATGACCGTGGTTTATTTGTACAGAGAGAATTAGCTCTTGATTGTGAACGGCTATGGCAAGACGAAGGTTAAGTGATCGTGTGAAATGGCAAATCATAGGCATGCATACCACTGGTATGTCATGCAGAGAGATTGGCAGACAGCTGAAAATTAACCATACTGTAATCAGTCGTTTGATTGCAAAACATGGGCAAACTAACGAGGTGAAGGACAGGCCTAGATCTGGAAGACCGAAGAAGACTACTGCCCGTGATGATCGAGCCCTAGTACGCCTTGTTAGGAGATCTCCATTCACCAACAGCAGAGTGCTCAGCCAGCAATGGGAAACGTGCAATAGAGTGTCAATGTCTACCGTCAAAAGGAGACTGTATGCTGCTGGCATGAAAGCTAGGAGACCTGTCAGACGTCCTCTCCTCACTGCACACCACAAAGAGGAGCGTCTGAGGTGGTGCAACGAAAGAAGACACTGGAACATGAGATCCTGGAGACGGGTACACTGGTCCGATGAAAGTCGGTTCCTGCTTCATGCCACAGATGGTCGAACTCGTGTATGGAGGTCCAGACGCACGGCGTACGACCAACGTAACATCATGGAAGAAGTTCCATTTGGTGGAGGTTCCGTTATGATATGGGGGTGCATCTCATTTGATTGTAAGCTGGATCTGTTGACTGTACCTGGAACACTAAATGGACAAAGATATCAAGATTCCATACTGGATAGAGTTGTGGTCCCTCATTTTGTAAATCATGCACCTGGAACCCACCCTATATTCATGGATGACAACGCCTGACCACATCGTGCTAGAGCTGTGCATGAATACCTCCGCCAGAATGCCATCGAAACCCTACCATGGCCAGCAAGGAGCCCTGACATGAACCCTATTGAGCATATCTGGGACGTTCTGGGAAACATGGTGAGGAGGGATCCTCCTGTGCAGAACCTACAGGAATTAACAGACGCACTCCATCTTGAATGGCAATGAATACCACAATGGCGTATCAGTCGGTTGGTGACCAGCATGAGACGTCGTGTCCAGGCCGTCATCCAGGCACAAGGTGGATATACCCGGTATTAATAATGACAGTCTCAAACTCGTGCACAGATGTTAAACTTCGTTTTCAGACACCATTAATGACAATCTAGCCACGTGTGTCAACTGTAGGGCAATACTTGTCAGTTGTGTCAACGTAACCATATTCAGGCCTCGTTTTCAAGTTCAAACAAAAACATACAGTGTTTCCCCACCATCATAATCAGCATTCCTCTAGTTGCATTATTACCTCTTGCACTAAGATGGATGGGTACATAAATGTTTATGCTATTGCTTTCTTCATAGCACATGAATATACCCTCGCATGTGCGTAAAAATATGGTGGTGCTTAACTTTTGCACAGGTTTATATATATATATATATATATATATATATATATATATATATATATATATATATATATATATATATATATATATATATATATATACACCTGTGCAAAAGTTAAGCACCAGCAAAAACAATAGAACGTAGAAACATGATGGTACAACTAGGGTGCCATACTTTTTGTCCCCGCGTTAGCTGACATAATTCCAAGTACGAAATGCACATGCATGCATGACTTCACGCCGCTTGATGTCCGTGCGTGGCGGGAAACAGCACACGTGTTCAGTTATGTAAAAGTCCAGTTTGAGGTGTAGAACATTACATACAGATTTAGGTGACAAGATTAGGAATTTTGTGTTCATGACCGTGGTTTATTTGTACAGAGAGAATTAGCTCTTGATTGTGAACCGCTATGGCAAGACGAAGGTTAAGTGATCGTGTGAAATGGCAAATCATAGGCATGCATACCACTGGTATGTCATGCAGAGAGATTGGCAGACAGCTGAACATTAACCATACTGTAATCAGTCGTTTGATTGCAAAACATGGGCAAACTAACGAGGTGAAGGACAGGCCTAGATCTGGAAGACCGAAGAAGACTACTGCCCATGATGATCGAGCCCTAGTACGCCTTGTTAGGAGATCTCCATTCACCAACAGCAGAGTGCTCAGCCAGCAATGGGAAACGCGCAATAGTGTCAATGTCTACCGTCAAAAGGAGACTGTATGCTGCTGGCATGAAAGCTAGGAGACCTGTCAGACGTCCTCTCCTCACTGGACACCACAAAGAGGAGCGTCTGAGGTGGTGCAACGAAAGAAGACACTGGAACATGAGATCCTGGAGACGGGTACACTGGTCCGATGAAAGTCGGTTCCTGCTTCATGCCACAGATGGTCGAACTCGTGTATGGAGGTCCAGACGCACGGCGTACAACCAACGTAACATCATGGAAGAAGTTCCATTTGGTGGAGGTTCCGTTATAATATGGGGGTGCATCTCATTTGATTGTAAGCTGGATCTGTTGACTGTACCTGGAACACTAAATGGACAAAGATATCAAGATTCCATACTGGATAGAGTTGTGGTCCCTCATTTTGTAAATCATGCACCTGGAACCCACCCTATATTCATGGATGACAACGCCCGACCACATCGTGCTAGAGCTGTGCATGAATACCTCCGCCAGAATGCCATCGAAACCCTACCATGGCCAGCAAGGAGCCCTGATATGAACCCTATTGAGCATATCTGGGACATTCTGGGAAACATGGTGAGAAGGAGGGATCCTCCTGTGCAGAACCTACAGGAATTAACAGACGCACTCCATCTTGAATGGCAACGAATACCACAATGGCGTATCAGTCGGTTGGTGACCAGCATGAGACGTCGTGTCCAGGCCGTCATCCAGGCACAAGGTGGATATACCCGGTATTAATAATGACAGTCTCAAACTCGTGCACAGATGTTAAACTTCGTTTTCAGACACCATTAATGACAATCTAGCCACGTGTGTCAACTGTAGGGCAATACTTGTCAGTTGTGTCAACGTAACCATATTCAGGCCTCGTTTTCAAGTTCAAACAAAAACATACAGTGTTTCCCCACCATCATAATCAGCATTCCTCTAGTTGCATTATTACCTCTTGCACTAAGATGGATGGGTACATAAATGTTTATGCTATTGCTTTCTTCATAGCACATGAATATACCCTCGCATGTGCGTAAAAATAGGGTGGTGCTTAACTTTTGCACAGGTGTATATATATATATATATATATATATAATCTTGGAACGAGGTCACTTTTCATATCATTATTATGGACCGAGTTGAAAATTATCAATTTGCACGAGCTTTAGCGAGCGCAAAATTGATAATTTTCAACGAGGATAATAATAGTGATATGAAAAGTGACCGAGTTTGAGATTTTATTTATCATATAAACTGTAATTTTGAAATATTTGCCATTGGTTGCTGATGTGACTTTTATCTGATTTCTCTTTGTTGATTTTCGTGAAATCGATACCGCCGCTGTGACGCACCACTACTTGATAACAGATACTGAATGCGCAGAAAAATATAGTGACAAACACAAAATCTGGCGAGGTCAGCCGTAAACTACACTTTTCTTCTAAGACTATCACAGAGCCATGGCCATCAATCATTACTTCGCTGCCGACTGATAAACTATCAAACGACGACATTTTGCGATGACATTTCATGAATGACAGATCGTAGTAAACAAATCGTAATAAAACAGTACCGCTTAGTAATCCCTACGCGTCACGCTCACATCAATCGATGTTTTAATTGGTCGATTTAAATGGATTGCGCACCCAACAGCCAATGAAAATACTCCGTTGAATATGGCACGTGTGCTCACATCGAAAAATATGGAACGGGCTAGAAGCCTTGTTTATATGATAAATATATATATCACACATACATATATATATATATATGTATCACACATATATATACATGTATGTCTGACTGCTTCCCACAACCGGTCAGTGCTCCCAAATTTTCTGCCAACCAGTTTGGCCTTGATATGCGCCCATATATGCTCTATGGGGTTAAGATCTGCTGACTGTCCAGGCCAAAACATCACCGACAGAGAATGCCGCTCAAACCATGACTTTATTGTTTTTGCTGTGTGTGCCGGGGCATTGTCTTGTTGAAAAATAGCTTTTTGTCTTTTATTTCCACTACACAACTTGTTCAGGCTTGGAAGCAACCCCTTTTCTAATATGTTTTGATACTCCTTTGCATTAATGGACTTTTCACATTGCACAAGCTCGCCAACACCAGATGCAGAAAACACACCCCATACCATAATTCCACCTCCTCCATGTTTCACAGTGGTGGAGAGGCATTCTGGGTTAGATTTTTCACCTGACCTACGAAGTCAGCGCTCTGGAGCATCTGTACACAGCTCAAAACGTGACTCATCACTCCAGAGAACATGCTCAAACCACTGAGAATCATGGTCACCATAAAGTGCCAAAAATCTGAGTCTGTCTGCAACGTTCTTTGTGGACAGCAATGGTTCTTAACACACCGCTTTGATGAAAAACCAGCTTCCTTGAGCCTCCTTGCAATTGTTCTTCTTGAAACAACCTTATTTCAGACCAGTCATTTTCAGCCTTCTTTCATCTCGACATGTCACTTTAGCTCATCCAGAACCTGCTTTCCGGGCAACAGAACCTGTCACTTGAAATGTGTGGCCCATTCTCTGTATTGTAGACAGTGGAATCTGAATATCCTCAGGCTTTAGAATTTTCTTAATCTCAGGATATGACTTTCCAGCTTGACCAAGACCTGCGATCCGGCTTTTGACTTCTACAGGTACATGGAATTTAGCCTTTTTTAAAGACATTTTGAATAAAAAATAACAACTTCACTCTTCAGCCACAGTGTGGTAATACACAGAGATTACAGAAATGGCTAATGTCTTGTCACCTCGGTCAGCGTAACTCAACTAGCTTGCTAGTTTGGTTAGTTCTTCTTCTTCTTTTCATTCGCTGATCATACCGCCAGTCCTGTAAGTGACTGTCGACATGATCATAAGCGTTAAGTGCGTGGATCCATGGTTTATTAGAGTGCACCGTGCGGCCTGGAACCTCCGTCTTCAGCACTCGAGGTTTCTGTCAGGGTTACCTCACCCTTACTTCCTTTAGTCGCCTCTTACGACACACAGAGGATACGGAAGGTGTATTCTAAGCCCCACCTACAGGGCCTGTTTGGTTAGTTAATTCACTTTAAATCTTGAACACAGAGACGCACTATTTGTCTTTTGTGTATGCATGTAGGTCTAATATAGAACAAGAATCCATTCAGTAGATGGCTTTTGATATGCAAATTAGCTCACTCAGCAGTGGAAAGCAGTCAGACATGAATGGAACATCATTGACGCAGCACAATGCAAAAAGCTTTCAGACAGCTTGCCCAAATGGGAGTTTTGAGACAAAAAAAAATAAGGGAAAGGCTATCCCATACTAAAAGGTCCCCTTGCACACAGACAATGCACACAATATTATGTAAAATTGTCACTTATTTCACCTGTATTTATTAACATGAAAGAGTAATCATAAAAAATATGATAAATCATGTTTGCCTTTATATATATATATATATCTGCCGTAAAAAATTTGAAATGACATTTGAAACCTATTTCATCCTGTATGTTAGATGGATAGTTAGTCCTTTTTAATATATATTGTATCTTTTCTGTTCTGCTGCTTATCTTGAGAACAGTTTGAGAGAAAATTCATTGAAACTGATGGCAGAAAGTATCCTATGGTACCCACATATTGCGCATGTTTGGATTATCGCCTCCTATCAAATAGTCTGAGCAAAAATTGTAATTGTTGAATAAATATAAAAAAACTAGTATGGGTTCTTATTCACCTGTATGAAACTTGATTTTTTAATTGTCGGTAAAATACAGCATAAAAGGGGAAACTACCGAATCCAATGGTGTAATCACTTTTTGTGCACGGGCAAAAGGTATGTGTTGTGCAGCATATGCTACCACATCTTTAACATATGTTTCACATAAATGCCTTGTTGCTGAAGATTAACCAATGGTAACATATGTATCATATTTGAAAGATCGGTTTGACAAATGGTGACCCTGACTGCGTAAAAACGTCTGTGCTATTCTTAAAGGGGAAGAAAATGCCATCTGATATTATTTAATCACCAAATATAGGTATACACCTTCATATTTTATGTTTCTAAGAACAATCTTTGCGATAGATATGACAATTTTGAATTAATATTTCAGTGTCAGAAATCAACAGCACTGCTTTAAACCTATATTGACAAGTAGTTTCACAATTTCAAGCGGAGAAAGTCTTGTATGAGCAAAACGAATAACCATAGATTGACATGTGAATCAATATGTGTGCGTGCCGATCGTGAGGGACTCTCACAAGAGTTTGAACGTGTATGCGCAAATACAAGGAACACAATGATAACCATTATCGGTCAAATTGATTCTCAAGATAGATAGATAATTCTTTTTTTCCCCTGAAAACCATGTTTTAGACTGGAAATCAGGATGAAATGGTTCAGTAGAAATCACAATGAAATATGTAAGATCAACAATCAATAATAGAATTAATCATTTCTGGATATGGTCGCACATTGAACAGAACTCGCAGTTGTAAAGCATTAAGGCAATAAACATGAAAAATGCCAAAAGTTAAGACATGAATTTATGTGAAAATATGAAATAATATATGTAGCATCTGTGATAAATAGAAACTCAAACTCGTTGCCACCTCATGTCAAATTCATAACACTGGTCTAGTAAGGTCACATTTGAAACACTCTAGTCATTTCAAATGAGATCTCGCCAATCCTGTGTGACACGAGGCAACTCGCATGCAATTTCCAATGTAAGATATAGGCACAACAGATAGATGTGAAAACGAGGAAAGGTTTGTTGATTGAATAGGTTACTTTGCTACTTATATGTGCATGGAGTTGGATCTTGAATAATGCCAATGATGGCATATCTCTAATATGAACAGGTAGATTGTTCCAGATTTTGTACCTGTACAGGCAAACATTTTTGTACAATTCAGTCCTTGATTTGGGTGGGTATAGGTTTGCTTTGGTTGTTGACTTAAGTTTACGATCATGCACATCTGATGATATTGCGGAGTTTGCTTGTTTAAGATCTTATAGACCATAGCTGCTGTATGAGCATCTGCGACATCACAGAATTGTAGCCAGTTCAATTTATGAAACAAGACCAAACTTGGTTTACTCATTTTAGTTTCTCCTAGAATAAATCTTGCCGCTCTTTTCTTAAGTTTATTTAATCTGTCAATATTGATTTTTGAACAAGTGTTCCATACTGTTGTACAATAATTTAAGTGAGGAAGAATATATGCATTATAAAACATAATGCGACACTTTTGATATTGTTTCTCATGAAGGCTAACAAGCCAGCTACCTTCCTACACAGATTATCTATAATATACATTCTAGCTTAGACTTTGATTAACTGTTACACCTAAAAGTTTGAAGCTCGAAACCTGTTCTATTTTGTTATTATTTAGCTGAATCTGCATGTCACTGTTCTGAATTGAATTAATAGTTCTTCTGATAGATATCATAATTAATTTTGTTTTATTACAATTAATTAGCATGTTGTTTGCATTACACCAATTTTCAACATTTATCAAATCATTCTGTAGTGAAAACTCAACATCAGGCATAGTTTTCTTAGCAACTTGGATTGTCGTATCATCAGCGTACATGTCTACAGCAAATTTGTGGTACAGAACGGTAGGTAATTTATAAAAAATACAAATAATAGAAGCCTTAAAATTGATCCCTGTGGCACACCATATTTCAAAGTCTTTTGCTGAGATTTGTCACTTCCAATAGCTACATATTGTTTACGCTCCTTAAGGTAGGATTTTAGCCAATTTATGGTGAACTTACTCACTTACTTACTTTATACAGAATAAGCTTATTAAGTAGCAGATCTTGTCCAGTAAGTCAAAAGCTTTTGTTAAATCAACCATGACATTGCCCACCATAAGCTATGTATCAATAGCACTACGCCACTGCTCCACAATTTTTATTAGAGCAGTTTCACAAGAATGTTTCAGTCGAAAACCTGATTGGCAATCTGAGAGTAGCGTATATTGTTTTAAGTAGTCATACAGAGCATTGTAAACATGGCGCTCAATGTTCTTTGATACTACAAGTAAAATAGAAATTGGCCTATAATTTTGAATATCAGTTTTCACATTTGACTTATGTAGTGGATGCACTTTCACAATCTTCTATCAATCTAAAAAATTGACGTTTTGATACTTAAGTTAATTAAATTTGTTAAAGATGCGGCTAACACGTGCCGAAAGGTTTAGAAATCTTGCACTGAGGTTATCGTGACCAGTAGCTTTGCTTGTATCGAGTGCAGTCAGTTGCAAAAGGACAAATTCTAAAGTAACATAAGGAATATTAAATTCAACATTGTTTGGCAGTCTATCGTCTACTATATGTTTCAGCTTGTTTAGGTACTTAGATGGATCATGTACACTTGGTAATTTTAGACTCTCAGCTATAGTAGTAAAGAAATTATTAAACTGCTCACATATATCCTTTTGGTTATTTATTAATTTTCCATTTATTTTTAGACTACTAGTTGCTTTATTGTTGTCAGGTGATTTGAATGACTTTATTACTTTCCATATTGATTGTGGTTTAGTCTTATGTTTTTCGAGCATTTGTTCCACATTGTTACACTTGTTTGTTATCAAACAATTTACCTTATTTTTCCAATATCTGTATTGTTCACTTTTTTGTTTTTGGTGCTTGTGATCCAGGGATGGAGTAACTGTAACTTGTAAGTGTAACTGACTGTAACTTAGTTACATAATTCATGTAACTGAATTAACATGTAACTGAAGAATTTTTTTAGTTACAGTAACTGAAATGTAACCCGTTACATTGCAAAAGTAACTGAAATTTCAGTTACTTTTCAGTTACTTTTCAGTTACTTTTCAATTACATTTCAAACTTTTTTACCAAATTTATTAAAATTTTCTTAAATTGCGGCATAGCTACTGCTATGCATGTGACACTCCAATATCCCAATTTCAATGTAAGCATTCAGGTAAGCTGGTGAATATATTGAAGCTAATTTTACTAGAAGATGTTGATGCCATGGGCAACAACTTTATTTCCAAGCGTCAGTGATATTTATTTTAGAAATTTGCCATTGGAATGACTGGCTTGACTATTGGGGCAGTCATTCCAGTGGTAAATTTTCAAATATGAATCTTGTAGCCTACAAAATAGACATTTCTTGACCACTCTTGTCCATTAAAGGGTTAACCCACTCTATATCTGTATATGTGATATTTTAGCAATGATAATCTGAATGTTATTGCCACATCAGGCAACAACAACCTTTAATCGAAATCTTATACAGCTTTCACATTAATCTACAATGTAGCTTAGAAACAAGTTGTTTACTAAATCATTATAGAATTAACTGTTGTCTTTTAAAAATTAAATTTGTTTAAATAAACTTTAGTTTTCTCATAGGAAATGTCCATCTGCAGACCAGGAGATTATTTTAGATTTGCCACTGAAATGACTGGCTTGGTTATTGAGCTAGTCATTCCAGTGCTAAATTTTCAAAAATATCTTATATTTGTCTGAAGATTGACATTTCTCAAAACTACTGTAAAAGCTGTTTTGTCCAGTTTTAGTGTTAAAGGGTTAAAACGATTAAAAACAGCAAATGTTGAAGTGTAAAGAAAGTTAAAATCTGCCAAAGTATGTGTTCTTTCCTTTATATGCTATTGATTAGGCCAGCTTAGGCCATCATTGCTCAGCAACTATACTCAAGCTAATGCCCATTCACATAGGTGTGGTGATAAAGATCAAAGCACAATGCCATTGATAAAAGTCAAGCCATCAACCATTTTAGTATAGTGGACAAAATTTATAAAGGCTGTGGAATTAAATTAGTGTACTGGAAAGCTGTTACATATTTTGAAACTAATCTGAGCTAAAAAAAATCCTCTTGTTGCCATATGAAGCAACAGCTTTTGAAAGTAAAATTACAAATATAGTAAGTATAAAGTACTCAGCAGATTATCTGATCAGAATGAATTTGCCATTGCAACTAATGAAAGTAACAAATATTTTTCAAAATATTTCAATTCCTATTTGAAATTAAGCAAACATCAAAGCTGATGGACAAATGGAAGCTAATTTCATTGGAAACTGTTATAGTGCCCTGGCATGGTTGATGGCAGATTATCTTATCATAGAAAGTCAATGCTCTAAACTTTGAAACTAATTTTACTGAAAAATTTTGATACCTATGGTAGCAAAGCTTTCAGTCAAATTAGTTTCAAAACATTCAACCAATTATTTCTTACAATAAGATTAATGTTTGTTATATGGCATGACTGGGTTGAAAGGGTTAGAGGAAGAAATATATATGTACATCTCTGGAAGGCTGTGGAATTAAATTAGTGTCTTATTATTTTGGAAACAAACAAGTTGATTGAAATTTGTTATTCCATATGGCAGCAACAAAGTTCAGTCAAATTTATTAAAGAATTTTCAGGTTTTTTATTTTATATCTGAAATGGATTCAGTCCTGTCAGTATATTATATCAGTGGCTATAGTTGTATTTTGTTTCTACTATATATCACAATTTGGTTGACTACATTATCTTCATTTAACCACTCTGGCTTTTGTAGACATTTTACTCTTTTTTGGCGTACAGGGGAAAATGTCTTTAATGTGTTATTGAAAAGAAAGTGCCAATATTTAGCCACTTGGGATGGATCAGTAAATGTGCTTAGAAATTCCCATGGTTGGTTAGAGAGATGATTTAAGAACAATTCCTCATTAAAATGTCTTGTAGATCTGTATGTAATCTTATCATGATGAGATTTTATTCTGCCTTTCTTTTGTTTTATGGTCACACATATTGGGTAGCTGTCACTCATTGCTATTTTAGAAACATGTGAAGAGGCTACCTTTTCTTCATATATGTGATCAATAAGCGTGCATGTTTTTGAAGCGAGGCGAGCAGATTTTATTATCTGTTTTAGTGAGAACTATCGCGCCCAAGAAATATTTGACTATATTATATTGTTTATTTTAAATGTAATAATAAATTTATTTAAAAAACCATTGTGTACAGTCTGCACTGGTTTCAAGTCAGTGGCGCTAAGCAGCTAATCAAGGAACAATAGCATATGTACAAGGACTTATTGCCAGTTATTATTGAACTGTTTAATTGTTAAATAATTTGCTTGGCTTACTACAGAGAGACAGCTACTAAGTAATTGATCCATTGTGTTTGAATAAACATACAGCCAGTACAGGAGTGCCATTTGAGCCTTAAAGCATATGTATTGCAATTTATGTCATAATTAATCTGCTGAACATTTGGGAAATGATTTGATTGAAAGTTGTTGCTGCCAGAGACAGCAAACATTTTCTGTTAAATTATTAGAAAAATATTCAATAGTTGCTTTGTATGTCCGTTATAAAAAGTAAATACAATTAGTACAGCATTGAAATGAAAGGGTTAATCCTTCTTCTTCTTCTTCTTTTCGATCGTAGGTATCACACTTGGAGAGCCGTTCTCAAGATGAAATCTGTGGTTTTCTGCAGTTCTTCCACAGGCCCATACAGCTTTTCAAGAAAAGAGGTTGACAAAGGCCAGATCTCTTCTCTCAGCAGCTGATACGTACTGCAACATTGAAGTATGTGCTCTGTGGTCTGTTCTGCTTCTCCACAAGGACAAGCGGGCGATGTCGTAAGGTGGAACCGCCTGTACATGTGTTGGTTTAGTCTGTTATGTCTAGTTCTGAGACGAAAAATGGTCACTTGCTCTGGCCTCGAGAGATGATGGAAGGCATCTTCTGATTGAGGTGTTCTATAGAGTGACTTGATGATAGCCTTCATCTCTCTATGTGTAACCATGTTTTCTGTCTGATTCTCTTCAGCACCCACCTTTGCCATCTTGTCTGCTTCCTCATTTCCTTGGACTCCACAGTGTGAGGGGATCCACTGCAATGCTATCCGAAAGCATTTGATGGTTTGTAGTGCTTCTTCAAGTTGTGGCAGCTTACCTTTGGTGATAGCCTCAAGGACGGAGCGGGCATCAGATAAAAAGACAATCTGTGCAATAGGGTCTGCTGTTCTGCTGATTGTATTAGCTGCATGGACCAGTGCTTTGACTTCAGCTCTGTAGTTTGTGCAGTGTTTGCCTGTCGGTATTGCAGCTGACTCATGATGTCCGTTTGGATACTGTATGTGCAGTCTGGCACCTCCGCTCCTAATTGCATCTTTGGCTGATCCATCTGTGTAGATCCTTATCCATGTCTCCTGAGGGTACATTTCTTCCAGCATGGCTAGGGTCAGGGCCTTCTTGCTCACATCACTGTGTTCATCTTTGGTTGTGAGATGAGGTACTGTGGTGCGAATAGCTATGCTCTCTAGTTTGTTTTCCCAGGGTGGAGGATCAAGGGTGTGGTGTGGTTTGGGTCTTCTATTTGTGCTGGCAACATTTCTTGGTGTTTCCTTTGAAGTGCTTTTGTCTCTTTCACAAAACTTGATCTTTTAAGTCTTCCTGATGACAGCTGTGCTTGCCTGATCTTCATCGGGTGGTTGTTGAACGATTTGAACTTTGCAGCTTGGATCAGTGCTTTGCATTCCCTTCCTTTACTAAGTGGGGGGATGCCTGCTGTCTGCTCCATTTTTTCTATTGGTGTTGATCTCATTCAACCAGTGATGATGCGCAGTGCCTGGTTTTGTACTCTGTCGAGGTTCTGTTGATGAGATTTAGCTGCTGTCATCCATGAGATGGATCCATACTCAAGGTGTGGTCGTATGACACCTAGGTAGATGGTCTTGAGGATCGTTTCATTGGCACCCCACTTTGTTCCTGCCAACTTCCTCATGATGTTTAGCTTTCTTCTGGCCTTTGCCTCTGCGTTCTGGATGTGCTCATTCCATGTTAGTCTTCTGTCATAGGTGACTTCCAGGTTTTTCATGCTGTTCCTCGTACTCGAGTGGAGTACCGCCCAGTGTCAGATTGCCAACCTTGGTTTTGGTGGACAGTGAGAATAGCATGGCTGATGGTTTTTCTTTGTTGATGGTAATACACCAGCGATTGGCCCAAGCTGTAATTCTGTCCAAGGCGAGCTGCATTCTGTACGTGGCAGTCGTGTACTCCTCGGTGCACCAGAGTACGAGGTCATCTGCATAGAGGGCTGCTTGGATCCCATTGGGCAGCTCTGCTACAATGTCATTAATGAAGAGTATGAACAGAGTTGGTGATAATACTCCACCTTGTGGTACCCCTTGTCTCAGCAACTCAGCAATACATTCTGTCCAGAATGTCCATCCACCAGCACCCTCGCTCTGCGATTGTGTAGGTATGACTTGGTCCATCAGAACATGTTGCCACCGATGCCTGTGCGCCAGAGCTTCACGAGGAGGCCATCCTTCCACACCTTGTCAAATGCCTTCTGCAGATCGATAAAGGCAGCTAGCATCACCTTCTTGGCTTGAAAAGTGTCCTCTATGACCTGTGCAAGATGTGTTGTTTGATCTTCTGTGCTCCTGTATCTTCTGAAGCCAGCCTGCTCTGAAATGTTCTCCGACTCCAGGTACCACTGCAACCGCTGGTTGACGATGCGCTCCATGGTCTTGCATATGCAGCTTGTAAGACTGATAGGACGGTAGCTCAGCACTTTCGTCTTGTTCTTCCCTTTTTTTCAGAATAGGAGTCATTCTGGCTTCCTTCCAGCACTGAGGAACCTCTCCATTGGTCCAACTGAGATTAAAGATGTCTAGCAACTTGCGGAGAGATGCATTACCAAGGTGTTGGATCATTTCATTCGTAATGCCATCTGGCCCGGGAGATTTCTTCTTCTTCAATTGGCGGATAGACTTCTTCAGTTCTACTAAACTAATGTCAACTTTCATTGCATCGTGAGTGTTGGTGTCTGTTCTTTCCTTTTGCTCTTTTCTAACCTCTTTTTGACGCATTCGTGGTATAGAAATGTTGCTTTCTTTTGCATACCTTCGCAAAGGCATCTGCAGCCATCTTTCCTGACAGTGTTTGTCCATCTTCTTCAAGAGTAATCTTCTCTTCCCCGACACCCTCATCATTCAGTGCTTTAGTCAGTCTCCATAGCTTTGTTGTGTCTCTCTCTAAATTAAACCCTGCCGTCTTTTCCCTCCAGCTTCTTCTTTTGGCCTCCAGCTTGGTCTTTAGATACCTGGCTTTAGTTTGTTGTAGTGTGAAGTGGTTTTCATGACAGGGATTACCCTCTGCATCTTCTCTGGCCTTGTCTAGTTTATCATGTGCTGCTTGCAGGTCTGTTGTCCAGTAGGGGCGGTAGTTTTTCCTGAACCCTCGAGGAATCGCTTCGTTGGCAGCCTTGAGGATACTTGAATTAAATTCCTTGACCGCATTGTTGATGTTTCTCCCTTCTACTGCCATATTTTGGGTAAGCTCATTGGAACGAATGCCGAACAGACTCCAATTTGCCTTTTTGTAGTTCCACCTTGGATGTTGAGGTGAACTTGTCGTAATACTTCCAGAAAGAGAGAGGAGGACTGGGCGGTGGTCGCTTCCTCCTAACTGCGGTCCGACCACTCTACTGAGGTTTCTGTGAATGTCTTCTGTACAAAATGCCAAGTCCGGCGTTGTTGTCGAGTGCCACCGGCGCGAGTAGAAGGTAGGCTGATCTGTGGGATCGTTGACAAGTAAAAGGTGCTTTTCATCTTGCCATGCTTCAATGTCTTCTCCTCGTTTATCAAGTGTTCTGTATCCCCAGCTCTGAGACTGGCTATTAAAGTCTCCCGCAATGAGGAAGTGGCAGTCCGGGACCTGGATTGTGTCAAGTGAGAGATTCTTGTCATTAGGGCAGTAATAATTGACAATGTCAATCACAGAGTTGCTGGTTGTTACCTTGATCTTGATATATTCTGCCTCTTCCATAAAGGTTTTGATCTGGCTGGCATTCACGCTGTTTCGGACCAAGGTGATCAACCCGCCTTTCTTTCTTCCTCTTCGAGCACACCGGAAAATCTGGTAACCTCTGATCTTAAATGGTTTTCCTTCTTGCAGGTGTGTCTCTTGGATGCAGCAGATATCAATGTTGTTTTCGTACAGGAACTTAGGGTTAATCCTCATACTGTGGATATATTTTAAACATAGAGATTTAACCATTACACTGCTGAAGCCAGATAGTAACAATTTATAATTCTAAAATGGAATCAGAATGACTAGCAGACCAGCCTGTCTGTAATAATAATTTAATTCAGTAAATTCAGCATTACAATGGTTAAGTAGCTACATGAGGTTTAAGCCTGATATTATTAAGGATTGTATTTAATTTAATATATTGTTGAAAATTCATGTTTTTACAAATTATTGAACAGACATGTTTGAATGGTAAAAGTTTGTTTGCCTGGAAACTAGTACTCTATATATGTGTGAAATTATTATAAAGAAAGGAGTTAAGAGCTTGGAGAGCATGTCAAGTGAGTAAGGTTGTAAATGCATAGAGCTATGATGTAGAAGTTTGAATATATAAAGTTGCTATGTAAAGTTATTGAATTTGAATTTGAAAAAACAAAGTACAAGCTAAGACTGTGTTGTTATCGCTCTAGTGAACAATATTGGTAGTCAACTATTATAATGTATTATGAGGCCTTCAGTCAGTGGTGCTGATTGCAGTTGCTCTATTAGATAGCAACAGCTTGCAGCAACACATGGTATCCAGGGCATAATTTATCTGGTATTGCATCTCTGCAATTTGCTACACATATTTAAGCAGTTGCTATACATTCTGCAACATGCATAGCTATATCTGCTATGCCAAATTTGTACGCGATTAATTTATCATTGATTTTCAAAATTCTATCGTTAACCCTTTTAACAACAAATCTCTGAAAAAGTACATGCTTTACAATGTATACCATATTTTGTTGAATATTTTGAAATTAATATGACTGGAAGCCACTGATGCCTAAGGCAGCAATGGCTTCCAGTCATATTAATTTCAAAATATTCAACAGCTTTCCTATTTGTTTGCTCTGAGATTGAGATACAGGGAATTTATCGGTGAAAGAGTTGATTGCTATACATTTTTGCTGATAGCTATACAATTTATAGTTTGCATAGCAATACATGCTATGCAAATATCAAATTCTAAATTATGCTCTGGTATCCCTTGTGAAGATTAATAACCATGACACTGCGGAATATAATATGAAACACAATTTTACTGGAACACTTAAGATATGCTGTTGGTGAGGCGCGCTGCTATTTCGGATAGCAACAGCTTCCAGCAACATCCAATTGAGAGTGGACACTGCCCCGCAGGTACAGTTACTGTATGGAATGGAAACATCAGCAGGGAAAGGGTTAATAATAGGCCATTACGTTATTAACACAATATACCTTGATATAATGACCAGCCCCAGATAAAGGACCCACTCAGTAGTCTAAAAATCAATGTCATAAACCCTTTGACCCTCCATTTACAGGACACCTGTGTATAATGGACTGTGTCATACAGATCCCCCCACGATGCCTTTTATTAGACAGGTTATACTGTGTTTGATTGTAAATAGAATGTATTATTTTATGGTCACCTGTTTATAAAGGACACTTTCATATGATCCCACATGATGCCCCTTATAGACAGGTTATACTGTATTAGATTATAGTGTACATGCATTATTTTTATAAGTTTAGGCAATAACCTATAAAAATCAATAAATTCTTATCATATAGTTAGCATATGATAATTAGAGCTATTGTGCCTGGAGCTCTGACACTCCTCACTGGTTGATAGGTCACTCACCCATTCAACATCCCTTAGTCCTTTTCCCAAAGTATTACCCACCTTGTCCAGCACAGCATACTCATGGAGAAATATCCCTGTAGCCAAGTTTAGGAGACCATTAATTCCATTAGATGGCATTATTAGGAGTCACATTTATGTTTGGCAAGCCCACTGCCCTGTGCCCACATATATCTCTGTAGCAAGGCTAATTGAAATCTGCCCAGCAGTTCTCGAAAAGAAGACATTTTAAATTTCCCATTGCTTTAGTATGGGAGCTTTTGGCGGGAAAATGATCCAAGAAGCCGCCAAACATTTATCCGACAGTTTCGAAAATTGCAAATTTCAAATCAGAATACCCAACAAGAGGCCCAAGGGGCCTGTATCGCTCACCGGGACCATAGGCATTTCAACTAGAATGCTCTTTATCAACAAGGCCACCAAACCGTTAATCCGCCAGTTTCAAAAATTGCAAATTTGTGATCAGAATACCGCAAAACATACAAAACCAATTTCAGCCTCAAAATCGATCAAATAAAAAATTCTGATATGGTCACCAAACACGCTATATTTTGATTGGCCCACAGCGGCCATGGTTTTTTACGGATCAACTTCTCTTGAACAAACTTTAGTGGCCCTTAGGCCTTAATCATATCTGCCAAATTTCGGCCCGATCCTTTCGGCAGTTCTGGAGAAGTCATTTTCACTAAAACTAGGTCAACCAAGATGGCCGCCGAACCATTTTACCAATCAAGTTCCCTTGAACAAACTTGGTTCAGCTCTTTCCCTAGATCATATTTCATGAGATTTGCATCAATCCCCTAAGCGGGTGCGGAGATTTTTAAAGGTTTCATAAAATCGTCCTAAATCCAAGATGGCCACTGGCCAAATTGGCCGATCGGGTTCATTTGAACAAACTTGGAACCCTGTGCCCTAAGGATGATTCCTGCCAAATATAATTGAAATTGACCCAGTGGTTCTTGAGACCTCGTTTAAAGGAAAAGTTGACGGATGGATGGACACACGACGGATGGTCAGCACGGCATAAACTCACTTGACCTTTCAGGCCAGTTGAGCTAAAAACCTATATAAAAACAATTTCAGTCTCAAAGTCCCTCAAATAAAAAAATCCAATATGGCCACCAAACATGCTATATTTTGATCGGCCCACGATGGCCATGTTTTTTGACGGATCAACTTCTCTTGAACAAACTTTAATGGCTTTTAGTCCCTAATCATATCTGCCAAATTTTGGCCTGATTCCTTCAGCGGCTCTGGAGAAGTCATTTTCACTAAGACTAGGTCAACCAAGATGGCCGCCGAACCATTTGACCAATCAAGTTCCCCTGAATAAACTTGGTTGAGCTCTTGCCCTGGATCATATTTCACGAGGTTGCCTTCAATCCCTCAAGCGGTTTCGGAGAAGATTTTTAGACGTTTCTAAAATCGGCCAAAATCCAAGATGGCCACCGGCCAATTTGGCCGATTGGCTTCGTTTGAACAAACTTGGATCCCTATGCCCTAAGGATGCTTCCTGCCAAATATAATTGAAATCGTCCGAGCGGTTTTTGAATAGTCGTTTTAAAGGAAAAGTTGACGGATGGACGGACACACAACGGACGGTCGCCACGACATAAGCTCACTTGGCCTTTCAGGCCAGGTGAGCTAATAATATAAGGATTCATTTCTAGCTCTGCACCACCCATTTCTAGCTAATCCACCCACGCTTTGCCAGTGCTGGGATCGATCGACCATGAATAACAAGAATCCCGGCAATCAGAATCCTGGCAATATCAAGGTAACTATACATGGAAGTTGTTGAATATTTTGAAATTAATTTAACTGGGTTCTATTGCTTCCTATCGCAGCAACGGTCAACAGCGCCAAGCTAAATTAGTTTTCAAAATGTTCAACAGAGTGTTTATAATATTATATAGTAAATCTATCAAAGGCATAGAATTCGTAGGTCTATACTTGGCGGACTATTATTCCAGCATCGCGACAGAGCACTTCTGTCTATTATGATCAGCTGTCATATAGCGATGACCCTGTCCGTCTTCTGTATGTCCGTCCATCCATCTGTTATTGCTTGACGGATTGACACCAAACTTGGTCACAATGTTAATGTTGGCATCTAATATCTGTGTTGTGAAAATGAAACTGATAGGATGTCAAATGCCAAAGTTATCACCCCTTAAATATTTGCAGTCTCAATTTCATAGGGGAAATACAGGTTTGTTCCCAACACCGTCCGCATACGTGTGACGTAATTTACTATGACATCATATACTTCATCGACAGATCGGATTCATCCATCTTAAAGGGTTCACAATCACACAGCCTGCAAACAACCTATTGCATAACATTCTACACATGGTATAAGAGAATCAAGATCTTGACTGATTTTCAAATAATTAATAGTGTTTTGTTGAAGACTGTTAACCGGGAAAGCATCCTTGATATTTTCTCTGTTTTGATTATGTTGAGCCACGTTAGATCATATTCTTTGTTTACCGCAAGAATATGATTACCGCCTCTGAAATACGACCACCTACATTAATTGTGTTTTCCCGATCTGATATAAAAACTTTCAACTGTACAAAACCAGATTCTAATTTGTGAACAATTCGGGAAACAGGACACATTCGCAACGGCATTTCAATCAGGGAAGATCAATTAAATTCATTGTGATATCAGATGTCGTAAATAGTACATCAAGAATATGATAATAATTATTTAGGCCTTTAGGTATGGTACCATCGTTAAAGGAATGCTTCATTATAGTATTTAATCTAGTTATCAATCAATCAATCAATCACATTCTATTTCTGTAAGTACAAATAGGCTACTAGCCTGTTATGACAGATTTTAGAAACAATTACATTTCCTTATAGGTCAGCATGATAGTAATGTTTATGTCTGCAGCATAATAGTGGTCAAATGATGCTATTGTTGGTGCTTCTATTACATGGGATGGGAGACTATTCCATGTGTTCACCACTCTATACTTATAGGAGTACTTTAGGATGTTTAAGCGAGGCCAGGGTTTATACAATTTGAAACTATGCCCTCTGGTTATAGATTCTTGTCTTAGTTCAAAGAAATCGCATACATCTGGGTCATATTTCTTTTTTATAAGCTTCTATAATGTCATCTCTGATTCTACGATATGCAAGTGTTGGTACCGTATTTATTCTAATTATACCGCCGGGCGGGTAGCGGTTACCAAAGGGGGCAGGTTAATTAGGGTGGAAAGTTTGAAAAAGGTACCACGAAATTAGAACGGTTTTCTGTCACCTTGAATCATTATATAATTATAGTATTCCATGCAACTTCTGGCAAATATGCTCAAATATTCATAAAAACTACTCGGTTCACATTAGATTTATTCAGAGGCTTTATTTTGGACATAAAGGTGACATTTAGTGAAGCTAGGAACAAATGATTTATCCGTTGTTAAATTGGATGGAGGCGCTTTTGTAATGCGTTCACTGATACATCAGAAAATATGCCATAGCCATATCTCGGCGCATAATTCACGTTAGCGGTTCTATCACCGAATGGCAAGATACTGATCAGAAACAATTTAGGCATTGGTCGAATTGACTGGAGGCGCGTTTGTGATGCGTTCAGTGATACATTAGAAAATTTATAGCCGTATCTCAATGCCAATTCAACAACAGCGTTAGATGTTGTGTCATTGAACGACAGGATAAGCTGACGAAAACAGGGTTTTTTTGCGCATGTAATCACGAAAATGAGCAAAATGTTGTTGTATATTTTATATTTCCTGGATGTTTTTCTTCTTTGAAGACGACAGCAGAAGATTTAATATTTCTTACTATTTGTAATTTAGTGGTTTTTTTCACCATTCTCAAAAACATGGGGGCGGTATAATTGGGAGGGGCGGGAAAATTAGAATAAATATGGTATGTTAAGTTCTCTAAGCCTCATTTCATAATTTTGGGGTGACAATCCTGGGACAGTTTTGGATGCTCTGCGCTGGACATTTTCAAACAAATCTATATGCTTTTTAAGATATGGACTCCAAACATGGTTAACGAATTCTAGATATGGACCAGTGATCTATGTGTAGAGTTTTGAATGTTTTTATATCTCGAAATACGAATGTTCGTCTGATAACCCCCATTATGGAATTTGCTTTATTAACCTTATCTAATATGTGTTTTTCAAAAGACAGCTTACTATCAACAAGAGGCCCAATGGGCCTGTATCGCTCACCTGGAACATTGGCATTTCAACTAATCTTACTTAAGTTTTACATCCATCGGTGTCACTTCCAATGACTTTCAGTCAAATGGTTTAGTTTTTGAGATACTGACAATAATCTCTGGACTGTTTTTTGCATTAGTGATTTTGAACAACGTTTAAGCGAAAATAGATGATATCAGTGCTAACAACAGCTGGTTTTTCAACTGTCTCACTGCTGCAAGCCAGTGCAGCCAATAATTTCAATTTTCAAAGGCGCTTCACTTGTTGAATATTTTGAAAACAATTTGACTGAAAGTTGTTGCTTTCAGTCCAATTGTTTTCAAAATATTTATCAGGTTCAGAGATATAACCATTGGAATATGTCGTCTGCAAAAACTCAGCAGTCAGACGGTTACTAGAGGTTTAAATACAATTGAACAAAATGGTCTCTAAAGGCAGGTAGGTGGTCTTTATAGCAGGTTATTCCCCACCACCACACAATCCATTTAACTCATGCGCATCCGGCTGAATCACCAAGTTAGCAGCAGGGGTAGGGTGAGCTGGAGTTGATTTAGAAAATAATTTGACTGAAAGTCATTGCTGCCTTAGGCAGCAACAACTTTCATTGCTGCCTAACACAGCAACAACTTTCAATCAAATACATTTCAAAATATTTTTAAGAGCATAGATGTCAGAGCACATAATACATATCTTAAATATTTAGGCAGCAACGGAAAGGTTAATCTGTTAATTGGAGCTTAATCTACTTTGGCAATAAAATCTCACATGGTGATAAATCAGTGGACGGTGGGAGCAAACCTCTATTTCCCCTATGAAAGTGACTGCAAATATTTAAAGGGTGATAACTCTGTCATTTGGCGTACTATCACTTTCATTTTCACAACACAGATATTAGATGTCAACATTAACAGTGTGACCAAGTTTGGTGTCAATCCGTCAAGAAATAACAAAATGAGCCGCCATTGTTGGTGACGGACAGACAGACGGATGGACGGACATACAGAAGACGGACGGGGTCATCGCTATACGAGAGATGACTGACAAGTAAGCAGAGTTAAGAAAACCAATTCGGCTTCAAAATCCATCAAATAAAAAAATTGAATATGGATGCCAAACACCCTAAAATTTGATTGATCCATGGTGGCCATGTTTTTTACCTATTAACTTCCCATGAACAAACTTTAATGGCCCTTAGTAGGCTTGCACGATTATCCGATATTATCGAAAATCACTAATTTTTTTTCAGCCACAATTTTTTACGATGTGATTTTGAAAAAATCGAAATATCGCCAAAATTTTACCGTCATGCCGTATATGTGTCTATTATGTCAAGCTGTTCAATTTATTTCCAAACCAACATCTCAGAGAAAGGGGTGGGATTATACTAGGAATAGGTTAAAAATGTTTGAAGTTCATTCTCTAAAATTGCTTTAAAAGATGGACAGTAATATGAAAATTCAACGCAACTTACCGGTATAAATCCTTGCCACCTTACAGTATACCTCAAAACCATGATCGCAGGAGTGAAATTATTACCTGGGAAGGTATAAATATTGCATGTTTTGTAATAAGCATGGTTTATAAAATCAAAAGTAATCCAAAATTTGACATTAAATGGCGTCGCGGGAATATACAAATCACGTGATATTGCTTGCTCTCCTGTTTTTGGAGGCGAGAGGTGGTGCGTTCACAAATGTGATTGCTAAATGAGATGGTATACACACTTTAGCAAGCAAGGTGAACTGTCCGAGATGTTTCTGAAGGCTAACTATTATTATTAACCGGGTACTCAGTAAATGCGGAGCAGATCTAAACATTAGATGTCTATGGTTTTAAAATGCATTCCTAATATCACGTGATTTGTAGTAAAATTTTAGGATTAATTTTCGTGTAATAAACAATGATTTTAACAGAGTACGCACTATTTAGGTTGTCCAATGTAATAATTTCACTCCCGCAATGATGGATATTTTATACATTAAGCCAAGGGGTAAGGCGCCAGGAAATTATTAATTGTGTCCTATTTTCGTGTTATTAACGATCGGTTTTAGTCTAAGCATCTTGGCGACTGGATTTCAAGTTATTGTTGAAATTTACCAATTAGAAGCCATCCGGCTAAAACTGATAAGAAAACTCAGAGTGAAACCGATATGGCTACATAAGCCACACCACGCAGTCCAACTCAACCCAAGACCAATTCACCTCGTGAATTCATATCCCTTAAAATAGGCTATGCGATATATAGAAATATCACGATTTTTTTCACCACGATACCTCCTAGGACAATATCGTACAAGCCTAGCCCGTAGTCCATAATCATATCCCCAAAATTTCAGCCTGATCCGTTCAGCGGTTCTGCAGAAGTCGTTTTCACGAAAACTAGGTCATCCAAGATGGCCGCCAAACCATTTGGCCAATCAAGTTCCTTCGAACAAACTTGGTTCAGCTCTTACCCTATATGATATTTCGTGAGTTTTGAATCGATCCACCAAGCGGTTTCGGAGAAGATTTTTAAAGCGATTCTAAAAAATCAGCCAAAATCCAAGGTTGCCACCGGCAAAATTGGCCACTCGACTTCCTTTGAACAAACTTAGATCTGTATGCGCTAAGGATGCTTGCTGCCAAATATGATTGAAATCGGCCCAGCAGTTCTTGAGAAGTGGTTTAAAGAAAAAGTTGACGGATGGACAGACGCCGGACAGTCACCACGCCATAAGCTCACTTGGCCATTCTGGCCAGGTGAGCTAATAATAACACCAATGTCTTTTTCCAACTTGGTATAGATAATTGGAGACCCATTTTTAGTTATTGTATAACTGTAGCTGGTAAGAGTGGTATTACCAATTCTCATAATTTTACACTTTTCGTTATTGAAATGTAATAGGCATTTATTAGTGAATATATATCAGATTGCATCTCATTACAATCATCTACTGACTTAATGCCATGAAAAAGTTTGGTATCATCGGCATATAAATATAACTCACTAGTGTTGCTTACACATCAGGAAAATCATTAATGTATAGGATGAACAGTACTGGTCCCAGAACTGACCCCTGTGGGACCTCACTGGAAACTGACTTCCATTCTGATGGTTGCCCATTAACAATAATCCTCTGGCTGCAATCTGACAAAAAGCTTTCGATCCACATAATAATTTTGGGATTGAGATTGTATATGTTCAGTTTATGAGCAAGTCTCTGGTGGGGTACCTTATCGCATGCTTTTAGAAAATCAAAGTACGCCACATCTATGCTTCCACCATTGTCAAGTATATGTAGCCACTTGTCTATGACCTTCAAAAGTTGCAATGTAGTGGATCTACCTCCAGGGATAAAACCAAATTGGCAGTTGCTAAACAGGTTCTTAGTTTTCATATGTAGCATTATTGAATCTTTAATCAATGTTTCTAATAATTTGCAAACAATACTTGTTAAACTTACAGGCATATAGTTGCACGCATCTTTCCTATCGCCCTTTTTAAATATAGGAGTATTATTTGCTTGTTTCCAAGGTATGGGTACAGGGTTCTGCCCACACTGGTCGGGCTTAGCCAAAACTCAACAATTTTAACCAGCACTAAAGACTAAACTATCTTTTTTAACCACCACTTTTTACATATTTTGTTGAAATCAAGCTTTATTTCAAGGAACTTTGTAAAATTTCTGTAAAAATGTCCGGCACTAATTTCATCCTGGGCAGAATCCTGTGGGTATCTTGCTGGTATTTAATGATGTTTTAAACAGAATTTTTAATGGCAGTACTAAGGTACTACTTAGTTCCTTTAATACTCGAGGATGGATGCCATCTGGCCCCAGAGATTTTTGACATGCTTGATTTCTGCAATTTATTTTGGATAATGTCAGTGTTTATCTGTAACATATTTTGTTGTGGGACAGCCATGGCCTCAATCTTTGGAAGCTTACCACGAGTCTCGCTAGTAAAAACAGATGAAAAGAAGTTTGCTAAGACGTCTGCCTTTGCACTATCTGAAGCTGTGAGATTGTTCTTGTTATCGTCAATGTAGAGTTCAGGGATTGACCGCTTAATTTTTGTTTTAGTCTGAACATAGGCCCAGAAATTCTTTGGATTAGTTTTAATTTTGTCTGCAATTTTCTGCTCGTGTATCTTTGTTATCTTTCGAGTCTCTTGTCGGATTTGGTTTCTCAGTCTTATTATATTCAAGTTTTATGGTGTCAACCCTTGATAATCTATATTTAGCCCAGAATCTTCACTTTCGTCTTATTTTAACAAGAACTTTCTGATTGAAAAGAAGCGTATGTTTCTGGACCCTTTCACATTGTTGTTTAAGCTTAGTTTTTGGTATACAATCTTGGATAGCAGTACACAATTTACTAGTAATGGTCTCCCACTGCATATCTACATCCATATTTTTCAATGTTTCATTCCAATCAATATCAAGCATGTTTCATTTTTGCAAAATCAGCCTTCTCATACAAGTATCTCGACTTAGGTTGTACACAATTTGTCCTTTCTGCATGTATATAAAAAGTGATTATTGAATAGTCACTTCCCAACCCGTGCCCCTTGCTCAAGTTTATCTATCATACCATCTTCATTACCGAATAGTAGATCTAGGCAGGATGATTTATTTGTTCCTCTGCATCTAGTTGGTTCCTGGATATTCTGGTGTAAAAAACAGTCTCTAATGGTCTCGATAAATTCATATTCTGTATCACCTGGGCCACCACCGACAGTTGAATTGTCCATCCAATTTATACCAGCAAAATTAAAATCACCTATCATTATAAAATGAATACTGTGTAAATTAGTTAAATTTTCTAAAAGTAATCTTAGATTTTCATTGTTTTCTCTTGTTGACTGAGGAACTCCGGTAAATGAATGTGATGCGTAAATTATGACCACCACTTAGATTAACTTTTATACAGATAAATTCTGGATACTCAAGATTAGTGTTTTCAACATTTTGTTATGATAAAGGTTCAGGATGTATTACAGCAATTTGTAATGAAATCGACACATCGGTAGAAGTACAATGAAAGTAGTTTGTAAGTAGCTACTAGTATCGTGGAGTATCCAGTTTCGGTGAACGTTCATCACGCATGCGCTGTGTAACAACACAATTTCTCATGATGACATAATTTTGTAGTTAAATAGTACGGTAATTATCTGTAAGGCTTACCACGTTTTCCCTCCAAATGCACTTTAAGGTGTTAAGTGAGCACTAAATCAACTTTAGCATGTAAAAAATGTCCCATTTTCTTATTACTTTTTACAGGGTTCGTACACCTTTCTATGTGTGAAATTCCATGACTTTTCCATGACTTTTCATGACCAAAATTAACAAATTCCATGACTTCCAGAGATTAATATCTAGTAGATTTGTGTTTATGACGTAGCTACATAAATTATGATCTATGTTGTTCTGCAAATGTCTGAATATTGCATCTTGCAACAACCAAGCCAAAGCATTGTTTTGGTACACTCTTGCCATAATTTTTATTGTATAGGGGTGATGGTGGTAATTTATGCCAACACATTTCCTTTATTTTTCATGATTACCACTTTCTATGACCTATGATGAAAAATGATGATTTTCCATGACTTTCCAGGCCTGGAATTTAAATTTTCAAATTCCATGACTTTCCAGGATTTGCATGACCAGTACGTATCCTGTTTTTATCATATGCTTTTAACTCATTGTATTTTAAATAAAAATCATAAATATTTGGATTCAAATACTGGAAATTTTTCTCCGTCGTCTGTTTTATTTATACCACGTGACCAATGGCAAAATACATACTGGACAGAGTGGTTCAAATGTCTATAGCGCAGTGCCTGTTCTTAGCACATTTTTATCAAAATCAATGAGAATATGCATAGTATTCTTCAATAACTTATGCATATTTCCATTTGATGCTTCAGTCATTAAGCCATCACAACTATCTCCAGTCTGAGGAACCATCATATATCTAAAACACGAGAAAAAAATAGAAAATAACAATAACACAGTTCCCCATTCTGACACCTCTGAACATTCAGCATTTTTTGCTCCATATTGTCACTTTATTGTCCAGAAACAGGCACTTGGGTGAGCATGTACGCGGTATCACCGAAACAGGATGCCATCATTTTTGTTTGTTTTGACGTACATCGTTGCCTAATGGCGGTGTTTTGACATTTTGTTTTGGGCGATTTTCTTCAAACTTAGAGCTGGATAAGGGATAAAGTCACTAACAAGTGGATACGCCATGCTATATATCATAGAGATATAGATAATTCTATATTCCATATGCGTAATTCGGGTCTTTTCTGTTATGTAATTCCTGCCCCACAGATTCATATCGCTCTTCCAGGCGAACCTCCTAATGGGAGTAAAGTGGCAAGGTAGAACTGACAGTAGTATAGCGGTGCTGCGCTGTGGTAGGCATGAATTGTGATCTGCCAAGAATTCTGTGACGTCCTCACATTCAGGTGGACATGGCAGCGTGATTGTTACACAGGTGATATTTGACCATCATTTTGAAATGACTGGGTAGCATATTCATATTGCGCTCGTCTACTAGGCAACGTCTAATTTCATATTAGGTCTTGCCTTTGGAGGACGTTGAGTTGTTAAGTTTTTTACCCATATCGGCATATGGAAATAAAGTATATTGTCATTATAATTATTGAATCTTGAATTCACGAAAACCGGTAATTCTCAGCAATTTTCAAAGTTAACAAAACATTATTTATTATGCGTGATTGTTTGTAACATCTTCGAACATCTAGCAATATTTGTAAAGTGTATATTACCAGTAATTTTCATGAAATCGTGCTTCAAATTAAAATATTCCTTTTCCGCGGAAATTTTTCTTCTTGTTCTTGTTATGTAAATTCCGCCTATCGGAGTTTCCCTTCATGCGAACCGCCAAATATGGAGTATATTCCTATCCGATTTCACTACAGTTTGGGTTTTTGTTTTTGTTATACGTTCTTTACAATTAAGCGACGTAATTTGGTTTCACGGATGATTTCTATTAATTTCTATTGAACAAGAGATTTTCTCATTACTGTTCAAGTCGCGTGTACGACCGCTACTCATCATCATCATCATCATCATCATCATCATCATCATCATTTTACGAGGCATAAGCCATTGGCGTGTTATTGCCCCAGTGGTTTTGTTGTAGCATGGCTTGTTCAATCCAATTCATACGTTTCTTCCTTGAAAGTAGACTTCCAGTTTGTTCTTAAACGATCAGACTGTTGTTGTTTAATTAAGTCTCCTCAAAAACATTTGGTTTAAGTCTTTGACCATTGCCACTCTGCTGTCAATATTCCATCGTTTGCTGTGTCAATAACAAAGAAACTTGTGTACATTTTGCAACGACAGCAACATCCTCCAGCAAATTTGCCGAAAATGAACACAGATCATCTTTTAATTTAATTTGAAATGTAAAATTCTGAACTCAGATTGGCAAGGGTTAACACTGTTTTGCGGAAATGCTGTGGTGCAGATGGGTGTTCCCCACATTAGCTGCGGTATGCCACCTACACTCATGGTTACACCCTGCTGCGTCTAGCATTTGTTTGCATGCTGACTTGTGGAGGCAGTGGTTGGTCTTATTGCTGTTGTTTTCATTTTCTGCGTTCATCGCTATCTGAGTCTCCCCCTCTATGCTTGCCTTGTGTCACTGCATGCAACCACAAGGTGCGGATGTGGAAGCAGAAATGTACCTACTAGTAATTGGAATCGCAACCGAGCATGTTCATGTCTATACACAGGATACTCCTAGCTCAGTCAATTTTATTTGGGGAATTGCAATATGACATTGTGATGGGCTGGTATATGTATGGCCTGTTCAGTCAAATTCGAATGTTCATGGTGTGGTCTATGTTGTCCTGGATCTTACTGGTAGCTGGGTTTCCATATATCTTTGTGTCATCTGTAAATATTTTGCAGTGGCAGGTCAGACTGTCTGGTAGGTCATTTATGTATATCAGAAAAAGTATAGGTCACAGTACACTTCCTTGTGGCACGCCATTTGTCACCTCTATGCAGTCTGATGTCGCATCATTGATTCTTACTCTCTGTCTTCTGTTACATAGGTAGCTTCCTATCCATCTAACTAAATTGTCACCAATACCATTGCTTCTAAGTTTTGTTTTGGAGTCTTTAATTGGTGTGGTACAGTATCAAATGTTTTTGAGAAATCCTAATATACTGCATCGATAGGTTCATTTGAATCAAGTTTGACTGTTATATCTTCGAGGTACTCTAGCAATTGAGTTTTACAGGATCTGTTGTGTCTGAAACCATGCTGGCACTTGCTAAATAGATTGGTTGTTTCCAGAAAAGTTACAATGTTGTCCCTTATAAATGACTCCAGGACCGTACACAAGGTATATATAAGACTGATTGGTTTGTAGTTGCTCGGGTCGTTTTTGCAGCCTTTTTTATGTATGCAGCATAAATTTGCTATTTTCCAGATGTCGGGTAGTACACATTCTTCTAGAGACTTGTTGAAAATTATGCACAGTGGTGCACTAATTTCTTTTGCAGCTTCCTTTAATATTCTCACTTGTATTTCATCTGGGCCATTGCTTTTATTGGGATTGAGTGCCTTCAATTTATTTTCAATGGTGATGGGTGTTATTATTATGTCCTTTAATACAGTACCGTTACTTCTGGGGCTAATGGTTGGTGTAGAATGAAGATTTTCTAAGAAAAGGTTGTTAAGAATATTAGATTTTTCTTTATTTTATTCTTTTTCTTATATTTCTACTCGAATATGCAAACTCTGACTGGTGTCCACGTCAAATCAAAGCCATAAATCTTATTGAAAATGTGCAAAGACGTGCGACTAACCTGCTGCCTGGTATGAGAGACTTGATGTACGAAGAAAGACTGTGCATCCTTAGACTACCATCACCCTCCTACAGATGGCTACGTCATGATATGATAGGGACCTTGAAGTACCTACATTCGAAATACAACACAGACCTTCCAGGGCTGGAGCCAGAAACCTCCCAGATAACCAGAGGTCTTGGGCTCAAACTACACAAATTCCAATGCAACACATCACTGTGCCAACAGTTCTTCTGTAACAGAGTGATAAATCACTGGAGCTCCCTAAACGAAGACGTTATACATGCCCCATCCTTAGACTGTTTCAAAAATCGCCTTGACAAGCAGTGGTCACACCTGCTGTACAGCACTGATCTCCATAAATCCTACTAGCCATTACTTCGATCCCACAAAGACCTGGCAAGCCAATTATTGCATTGTACTTCCATTATTATTGTAAATAAGCTTATATCCCTCCGACTGGTTTTGGTCGGGACTGTCCTATCGTTCCACACCTAGATAGTGCTCGCAAGAAGTTTTGTCAGTACAACATATTGTAAAGAACCCTGCACTATGTCCAAAATCACTTTATATAGAACTGAAGCTGTTTATTTTATACTGGCTTGGCGGCATCTTATAATCGATGCATTGTTGTTACTCCTATATGAACACTTAAGTTAATACGTCAATCATGAAATGAGCCCAGTTGGGATTGTTCTGCCAGCCTGCTTTATTTCCATCTAATGTATATCAGTTTAACTTTCCACGATACACCAGTGTAAATTATGAAAAATACCCCTGTAAATATCTGTAAATAATTGTAAATAATGGCTTATGACTTGGTAGGTCTTGTCCTATTGGTCACTAACGTCTGTGCTTTTAATGTTTGTGCTTCTGCCTAACCCGTCAAAACTATTTATGCTAGAAAAGCCTTTAGACCGACAAAAGTCTATATATGCTTCAAACCGTTGTACATGATGATGATGATGATGATGACGATGATGATGATGATGATGATGGAGTCGGAGTAGACCGGAGAGTTTCTTATGTAGATTAAAGCATAGTTCTCTTGCATATTTTTTTATTGTCTCGAAGTGTGAATCTGTAAGCCTCCTTGCATCAAATATCATTTGTATACAGCATTCGTCTGTAGTCACGATATTCTGTTGCTGCATCAATGTTCTTATTAGTCCCCTACCGGCAAAACTGGTATAGGTTTGCACTCCGTCTGTCCCTCTGTCTGTCTGTCTGTCCATCCTTCCGTCTGTCTGTCTGTCACAGTTGGTTCCCGCACTTTTTTTCGCAGTCCTCCAAGGTATTCAACTGGGAATTGGTTTATTGCTTTGTTATGAGAAGCTACAGACCAAGTTCGAGTTTCAAGTGTATACGTCAATCTTTGATGGAGTTATGCCCCCTTTCGAGTTAAGAAATACGAAAAATATCAGCGTTCCGCACTTTTTTCCGCACTCCTTCAAGATATTTAAGCGAAAATCGGTGCATCACTTTAGTATAAGGAGTTACAGAGCAAGTTCGAGTTTCAGACATTTTCGTCAATTTTTCATGGAGTTATGCCCCCTTTCGTCTTATGCAATACGAAAAATATTAGTTTTCCACACTTTTTTTCGCAGTCTTTCAAGATATTATAGTGAGAACTGCTACACTGCTTTGTTATTTTGTTATGAGAAGCTACAGACCAAGTTGGAGTTTCAGGCGTATGCGTAAATTCTTTATGGAGTTATGCCCCTTTGGTCTTAAGAAATACGAAATATATCAGCTTTCCGCACTTATTTTCGCACTCCTTCAAGATATTTAAGCGAAAATCGGTGCATCGCTTTATTATAAGGAGTTACAGAGCAAGTTGGAGTTTCAGACATTTTCGTCAATTTTTCATGGAGTTATGCCCCCTTTCGACTTATGAAATACAAACATATCAGCTTTCAAGACTTTTTCCTTCTCCTTCACCATATATAACTGAGACTTGGTTTATTGCTATGTTATGAGAAGTTACAGATCAAGTTCGAGCTTCAGCTGCTTTTGAAAATTTTTAATGAAATTTTTGACTGTCAATCTCTAAAGATTTATATCACCAGGTAGGGGACATGTATTGCAAAGCAATATTTACAGAATGCTTGTTAATTATTAATTAATTATTGATAATATATTCAGCAATAACATTAATTTCAGTAATAAATCAGAGGTAGGAATTTTCATCACTGACACATCAGATCACCTACCAATATTCCTTCTCGAAAGACAGCTGACCTTCACAAAACTGTTAAAATATGAAAAAATTAAGTGCATAGAAATAAATCAGGTCAATATTGAAAAATTTTAAAACCCATTTCTGAGATAGACTGGTATGCAGTTATAGACATACAGTGCTGCGAAAATGCCGACACAAAGTTCCACGAAACTTGCATGCACATCTTCGAAAACAGCTGTCCCATGAAAGAAAAGAAGAAATTTAAACACAACCCGACTAAACCATGGTTAACAACTGGACTGATAGCTGCCTATCATAAAAAATATAAACGTTATTTGACGTTTATCAAATTGAAGATTTTGGAATGGGCGTGTCTTCAAGATTCAGATACTCTTACTAAGATCTATGACGTCGATAAAGATATCTCCCGCTTCACTACCGGAAACATTTGTAGTGTTGCTGCGACAACGTCACCGGTGATGATGAAGGAGAAGTAACCGTAGTCAGCTCGCCTCGTCTGACAGATGGGGAATTGACGATATTTGATTTCTGACTGCTGGGCCTAATCTATCTGACTCGTTAAGATCCTGGTAAGTACTGGGTGTTGCTCCCAGCTCAGCTAGATTCCTAATAAAACTTAACAAACGACTTGTCTTACATATACGTAAGATGAAAACTTTATTTACAGAAATATAATACGTTTGAGGTCTAGAGCAAAATCGCTCGCAAATAAACACTTAGTACAATTCGTTGTACAAAACTAACATCTAAATTATCCTAACCCTAAGCTAACCTATCAAGGCTACGTTATGTGTAAGAGCCACAGCTTCACGAACTAAGCAAGCGAGATGCTTAGTGAATCAGAGATGGTGGTTGATTGATTTATTCTGAGAGAAGTACCTTCTTTTATAGCCCTAATTTGGACTCCCTGCATTTCGCAGAAACATACAACTTCTCTCAAAATCTAATCCAATCTATTCCTACAACTCTTCTAGGTATCCAATAAGCACACTTTGATTGGCCAAACAAATAAAGTCACCAATCAACTTCTGCTTATTTCTCCCTAGAAGTTCTAACCTAATAAATGATGGGTCCTTTCAGCCAATCAGTGATTCCTCCCGCACTTGCCTGGTGCACAAATCTGTTCTTTATAATTCTTTACTGCAGAGTCTGATCGATCTTGGGTGGTTATGACGTCATTCTAACCAATCATACTCTGCCCAATTCTTCCATGAAGATTGCGCCTCACATAAACAAAGCGGTGGGGACCGGTTATAGTTTGATGTGATCTGTCAGCTAACTAACAACATTATGGTATGTGTTGTTGTTGCATACCATAAAATGAGTGGCATATAGTTTATCAATAAATTTCGATTCCGTTATGAATTCCTAAAGGACGCTATAATTTTCATGTCCTGTTCATTGCGTACTAATGGAGAAGTCTCAAGAATCATAGGGCGTTAGGCACACGTGTTGGATAATTCATTACCAGATGGTGTTGTTCTAGCTCACGGTTAAATACAAGAGTGCTTACGTCATCAACTATGTCAGTCAGTCACGTTCAATTTATTCTCATAATTCATGATCCCAACACTTGCCACTAAACATTGATTATTTCCAAAACTACAATTACCAACAACTGCTGGATATTATAAAAGTTAATGCCAGCTAAGCAGCAACAACTTTTATCCAAATCATTTTCAAATACACATCAACTCAGAACCATAGAATCTTAATAATAATATTAATAATAATAATAATAATAATAATAATAATAATAATCTGGCTGCTCCAGTAGTATATGTAGGTTCGCAGACTGAGAGAGGCCCACTTCTGGGGATTTTCCACTGGAATGACTGGCTTGATAACTGAACAGGTCATTGAAGTGGTGAACTCTCTGGGGGTGGTGTCAATGTCTGAATTTATGAATGGTTTATGTAAGTTCTGTCTTGTCTAACTTATATATAATACCTGTATATATGTGTGTAAGGTGTCCACCAGAACAATAGGCAATGCCTTCGGCGGACAACCTGTTATGACTCATGGATATTGTTTATTTGGAATTATTGAATAAATAATCTTGGATTTTGAATCTTGATCCTTCTGATCTTTGATCTAGTTGGGCTTCTAACATGCTCTAGCTCTGGACAGTCCAGGAGGAAGTACTCCATTTTATTGCTACACAGTGGGCATTTGGTTATTGCCTTTCTGTTTCTAGTTAAGCTACCAAATAGATGGCATCTCTGCATGAGTAGTTTGGCTTTGATGGTTGCTTTGTACACTGGAGTTTTATCTGTTCCACAGCTACTCCACATCATGTGTGCTGTACCGATTTTATAATTGTCTGTGTCAATTCCTGTCTTATTGTTTCATGCATCTTATCTGTACCGGAAGTAAGAGTTTGAGAAATATAATGTCAAAATGCGTGAATCTGATCTTAGGTTTTAATATATAGTAATTAAGTAGCAACGGTTAAATCCTGTTCTACACGTTCATTAAAAGAATGTGACAGTGGCGACGCGGTAAATAACAGTGTAATAGCTAAATAAGCTGTATACAATGGTAATAGCAGATTTTGGCGAATTACGT
Organism: Chaetoderma sp. LZ-2023a; assembly: GCA_034401795.1. Lineage (NCBI taxonomy): Eukaryota > Metazoa > Mollusca > Caudofoveata > Chaetodermatida > Chaetodermatidae > Chaetoderma > Chaetoderma sp. LZ-2023a. The sequence goes on along the minus strand of CM067365.1, from coordinate 24,023,924 downwards.
GGTATGAAGACATTTGATGTGACAGGTGATTCGAGTATGGCGAGTTTACGGTGGAAAGCATGGTTAGAAGAGTTTGAGGCGTATGCTGATAACAAAGGACTGTTTGTAGAACCTGATTCTGAGACAAACCAGGCCCAAAGATGAGCACTCACACTGTACAATACTGGCCTACCCCTGCATGAAACATTCAAAACTTTGTCTGAGACTGGAACTTTTTAAGCTCTCGACGCATTGAATACACATTATGTTGTCAAAACGAATGTTACGTACCAACGACATATATTCAGAAAAACAGTACAAGGTGACGAAACTGTAGCACAATTCGTAATGCAATTACGCCGAGTGTAGTTCGGATCGACCGGTCGGATAACGGCCGTACCAGCTGAGCTGATACGCGCCGCGCATCCTGGATTCGTTTCCTGAACACGCCCCTCTGGGTAGAGCCATAAGCGTATATAGGCCTATGGGAGAGATAGCATGTCGAAAAATGACTACGTTCGTTAAAACGCATGATGCGCATGTGCACGCTAGGACGCTGTTTATATGGAGCACGTAGTTATGACCTAGATAGGATGGTGCTTTTAGTGTACGGAGATGGTACCCTGTAATCCTTATTGATTGCCTGTTCCAGTTATATCTGGCATTAATCAAGACCAGAATTCAACGGGGTTTTCAAATCTGTAAACCATTTCAAAATCGGTTGAGAAATGGCTGAGTTATCCAGGGAAAACTCTTCATGATTATCTTCAAAATATTGCAGTGACGTCATAACCACGTGGACGCAAAGCTTCTAGAATGTTCTAGAACGTTCGACTGCGCTATTATTAGCTACGCGCTGATTGGCTCGTGCTCGAACAATGATTGGATGAAGCCTGCGCCTGTGACATCACGAAGAGTATAAAAGGAGACGCGATCCAGTGATCGAGAGCATCCTCAGCCAGGGGACGAACAGGTTGGACCTGTACTAGCTACTATTGAGCGATAGACAGTATGCATATAACTTCGGTTTCTGACAGGTTCTCTCCAGGGAAAACTCTTCATAATTATCTTCAAAACATTGCACTGATATCATAAACATGTGGACGCAAAGCTTCTAGAATGTTCTAGAACGTTCAACTGTGCTATTATTAGCTGCACGCTGATTGGCTCTTGCTCGAACGATGATTGGATGAAGCCTGCCCCTGTGACGTCACGAAGAGTATAAAAGGAGAAGCGATCCAGTGATCGAGAGCATCCTCGGCCAGGGGCCGAACAGGTTGGACCTGTACTAGCTACTATTGAGCGATAGACAGTACGCATATAACTTCGGTTTCTGACAGGTTCTCTCCCGTAGCTAGCAGTGCCAACCCACTGCACTAAAAACAATTTTCTAACTCCCAACTTGCGGGAGCAATTTGGAACTTTCTGATTACTGTTCACGAATATCAATATCTACTTCGGAACACAAATTTGCGGTGAGACCTTTACGGCCTGAATATGTGAGTCTACAGATGTAGAGGCAGGATGTTCTTTGATGGAGGACTCGCCGGATCTGCCGGCAACGCCTAAAAGTGGTATTTCAACTATCACCGCACTAATGTCGTGTAAGTTCTTCAAACTTTCGACCACAGCAACTAAACTCTGCCTGGTGCATCTTCAGAGCTGGCTGACGTACCCAGCACCATTAATTACGCTTTGTGTTGTATCTTCATTTGCATCTGACAACCCCCACCCCCATTGATTGTTCTGGTTAGATTATGTATATATATATATATATATATATATATATATATATATGGCCAGTGGCCATCCGTTCATGTTTTGTTTATTCATAGAAAATATAGGACTGCAGTGCACGTAGGAAACACTATACAGCAACACATATATGCAACACTTTCTCCCACCACCAACAATCTTTCACTGAGGTCGCTGTCCGTGCTATAACTCTGTTTAGCCCGGCATGCTACTGACTAAACCTTTTCTATTCAGCTCAATTGGGTAGGTTCAAAAGGATTAGATACACTTTCTTCATTACATACTATGTAAAATACTCTTCTCTTCCGGTAGTGTGATAATCTAGCCTCGCACTCCGGTAAGACTCATAAGTAAGATTTTGTCTCTCTTCGTGTTCCACTCAGCTTTGTGGCTTCTTAATTGTTTGGATGTCCCCATCCGCACCATGGGCTGATCCGACTCTGGGAAACTATTGGGGTTTCCGAGCGGTGATCGCTAGGGTGTGGTGTCACATACACATTCCTGTGTATCTTCGGATACTTAGTAGTTAGCACTTTAAGCCAATGTAGGAAAGCACTCCGAAAACACATGTATTAATTATTATCTCATTTACTGACAATCCTCCCGCACCACAGTGCAAAACTTGCAACTTGTATATCAACTTAATGACAGGTAAAACAGTTAGTTCCATAGGACCCGGTGACGGGCGAGATGCGCATTCACACTGAATTCTGTTAAACTGTCTGGGCATGATATTTAGATCTACCACACCCTTGCGGGAAGGACATCTACGGTGGGAATTCGTCTCTCTTACCCCCACCATAACGATAGGGAAATGGTTTAATAATGCTTTTGTGAAATGTAACCCATGTCTGGTAATGTTTTATGTGGTTGCGGGGTGGGATGTCCAGATTCTTATCCAATTCGGAGATCCTGCTACGTAACATGTATGAGCGCTGTCTCTAGTATTGATGTCTTGGGGCATCCATTCTCCATGACAGCCATGTCTAATAGCTAGATAGATATCAGCCATTTGTGGCCTAAACTAATTTTCGTTCAAAAAACAACTAAAAGGAATTAAGCAAAGCAGAAGGCCCCCCCCCCCCCCCGAAATAAAGCGGCAACTACTAATACAGCAAACCAAAAACTACATAAGATGATGACAAGGCAATCCATCGGGAATCCTCCGCCCCGTCTCCACGTAAAGCAGTGCGCCTATTATTATAGTCATAATCTCACTAGGTATGGTCTTTTCTTTCTAAGGCATTTTTGATTGAAATATTAGGGTAGGCCAATTTTTACCTACCTTTCTTCTTCCGCTTTTAAGCAGTGGCGACACCTTCCCATGACGGAGGCCCGTGCGAGGCACTTGCCTCTCGCAAGGATTCAGCGACGACGGTCCACGCCAGGATAATACTCCTCACCCAAAACTTGCATTAGGAGTAGTGCCCGCGTGAGGCACATCACTTTTCGTCTGAGATAACCTTCTTCCTTTCAGCTTAGAGGTATAATAACTTATATTAAGTTAACTAGTTAAGTCTCATGTACGGGAGCCTCCCTTGCAGGGATACCTCTGCGGACCTACGAGTCTGTGTGGTACCTCCGGGAGCCCCATGTTCAAAAGTTCATCTACCTGTCTCCACGTCTCGTATTTTCGTATCCTCTTATTGTAGTTTTATCTAGCATATTTTTAATTGTTTAGGTAAGCTCATTGTATAGACTTATATTTTTAGGTCACCAAATCAAATCTTGTAAGTCCATAGATCACGAAATTGCTATGGACTGCAGGAAATTTCAATTTCCCTTTCTCCGAGATCTAACAATACTCACCATTCTGTTACTTCTGATATACAGATGGCTCTGACAGCTGGCTCTAGGACTATAGACTTAGAAAGCTTTACCGACTCCTTGGAACCGGGTACTCGGCTCCCAACTGCCGAGTACCCGTCTACCATAGAGCTCATATTGTTTGCATAGCCACCAAACAAGAGAAATCCATGGCTTGCCTCCGTGGGGCTGGGAGGCTGGGTCCGTAACAGAATGGTGAGTATTGTTAGATCTCGGAGAAAGGGAAATCGAAATTTCCTGCATTCTCCTTCGATCAATACTCACCATTCTGTTACTTCTATTATACACCAGATTTGTTCAGTAACCTGGTGGGAAGGGGCAAGCCATAAATGCTACTTTTGCCCCTTGGAGAAAGATTTAGACTTAACAACTTGACTAACGGAGACCTAAAAGGACCGTCAAGTTATCGGAACCGAATCACATTCGCATCACTGCCCCCCCCCCTTTTCTCCTAAGAAAATGGAGAGAACTCACGAACATGTATCTCGCCTGAAACACAAATATGCCAAGAGGGTTAACTGCTCTTTGCATATATGAGCCTGGGAATGATCATGAATATATAAGATGAATGATCATGATATATAGACATAATACAAAACACTCTCAATCATGAATTACCTCATGATATTTGGAATTCAGACCTGGAGCCTCCAACCATTCACTTGTCCGGCCATCAGTGACATAACTGGTTGATATCCTCTCGTCCGGCGATGGAAGTAGTAAAGTTGAAGGTTGCCCATTAACCGAGAGGGCGGTATACAATGTTAAGCAGTTACATAACTTGGCACAGTGCGGGATGCATTGCATAGCTCTTGCGGCGCACCTAGCAAAGTTCACCAGACTGTGGTCACAAAGTTAATTAAAACACACACGACATGCAGTGCAGAATTTAGTGTCCACTGTTCAGCATGGTTGGCAGATCCGGCGAGTCATCCACCAAGAGTCACTGTAGCTCTACATCATGTATGATTACATTCCGGGCCCGCATGGCCCTCCCTCAGAAGTTGTGTTAGGAACGTTCGGATGCAGAAGGTCTAACTTTAAATTAGTTTATTACTCCCCAATGGGTGTCCGGGAGTATCCAAAATTCCGTGGAAGCCAAGGACGTCTTACCACTGTGGATGTGCTGGGATCCATAAGACACTGGTTGAAGTGAAGATCACAGTAGGTCAGTAGTTACATCCATCATCCTGGCAGTCAAGTCGTCCTGCGTGGGTCCAGCTTCCACGCCGGCGATGCTCCTGATCTTCGATTTTTCACCCTTTTTATACTCGCTGTGACGTCAAACCTGGGCGCCTCAACCAATCATCGGCCGAGCTAAATTTCAAATCAGGGCGTGTAAATCGACGTTTTTCAAGACCATTTCAGAAGGTATGTCTAGTTAAGGTGTTAATGCCTAGTTAATAATATCACAGCTAGACTGTCGCCATCAGTGAACTGCTTATGTGTTCCTAGATATTGTTGACAGTGGACAATGACAGTACCATAGAAATACATATTCACAGTACACACAACACTGCGTGGGGGGGGGGGAGGAACTACACCAGAAATTTTGTTAAAATAGATGCTCTTAGAATTCATCTCCTGCATTCTGAGTGATAATTCGGGCTTAAAAATGTACACTAAGACGATTGAAAGGGGGTGGGGGGGGCTAAGGGCAGTGTTAGTCCCACCCCATACCACCCACGCTCCGCCGCCACTGCATGATTGTGTGTGAACCCATACCAATCTAACTGTGACAGCTTGTGTGTCACACCACACCGACATGTATTCTATCATCAACAGGCTGTGTGTTAAACCACACCAGTCTGCATTGTGATAATAGTAAATCAGTTAATTGCATATAGTATTGTGCCACAGATAGATTGCGTGTGAAACCAAACCAACCTGTATTGTTAATAGTTATGGACTGGGTGTGAAACTACACCCGTCTACATGTTTTGATCAGATTTCTGGTGTGTAACCATAATAAGTGTTAGAAAATGACTGTACTGGTACTGTTTTTGGGTATATCTGTATGTATGTGTATTGTAGGCCTACAATAATCCTGGAATTGTAATATAATACAACCCTGTAAATATAATATGGTGTGGATATGACATTCTTTCATATGGAAAGAACGAATTAATCGGAAACTGCAAACAAAATTGCATAATAATATACGGATCTAGAGGTTAGACACATATACAAACTTATTAAGAGCCTAGTAATATAGTGTCTATGTATATAATATATAGAGTAACAAACAAAACTTTATTGTTAATATTAATTTATTAAATAAGGACAGTTTGATAAATAACTTTGAAAAGGTAATGGGACGGTTCTTGTATGTCGATAGAGCGAGAAGCTTTCTCCAATTGTGACTTGTTTTGTCAAAAGTGTTCCAACAAGCCCTGGTCTCCCCTACTTTAATGGCCATTGTAAGACTCGCCGTTTGTACATCTTGATGTATTATTGTATGATCATGTAACTAAGGGTTTATGTATAAGTGTATGTACTTTTCTGTCTTGGTGACAGTCCAACTGGTGGATTTGAGCAATAAATTTTGAATTTGAATTTAAATTCTAATGTCATATTGAAGATTTCTGATGTCTTCTTGATTCTAATGACTGTGGTCACCTACGACTTCGGTAAGGCCTGTATGTGTGGTTGCTGCGACAACCGGTCTTACCGACGACGAAAGTGATCGATACGGGCTCGCCTCGTGTGTAGGTAGAATTCACGATATTTGTATTCGTATCTAGGCCTGATCTGACTATGCTATTCTGAAGATGATGGTACGCTACGGTGATCTTCAACTTATCAATTTGACTCGAAGCTTTACCAGGTATCGTACTTCGTTTCACTAAGTTCTACTTTACAACGCTAATCTTTTCCTAAGAACTTTCAACGTTAGAGACCGGACCGAACTCCTGACTGAAAGTTAAAGTCCCGCTTATATACAATCTTAGTTTTTTATATCTTGTTGTTCTCTAAAATTCCAGCTGCCTTTTATGACAGAATGACTTATCTTGTTTGACAACAAGTCTCGATTTGTGTATCTACGCCTATGAATCTGTCCGAATGACGAATGGTCGGTTTGATACCAAGTATCGATTTGTGCACCCAACATCCATGAATCTGTCAGAATGACGAATGATGGGTTTGATGACAAGTTTTGATTTGTGTACCCAACATCCATGAATCTGTCAGAGTGACGAATGATGGGTTTGATGACAAGTTTCGATTTGTGTACCTAACATCTATGAATCTGTCAGAATGACGAATGACCGGTAAACAAGTTACCATTCTTCTTAGTCTTGAGTGATTACTTTTCGGCTACTGCTTATGAATCTGTCCAAATGACGAATGATCGGTAAACAAGTTACCATTGTTCTTATCCTGATTGTTTACTTCTCGGTTCATTTTCTCAAGCTTTCGTGAGGATATAGATCACCATTGTACCTAACTGCTTCCGTATGTCATATTTCATCTGATTCCGGCTAGACGCTAATCATCTTGCCAATTTTGATAATGTACGTACACTCCCTGACAGTGCATACATGTCCAACGCTGATAATGTATACATTCTCTGATAATGTACGCATTCCTCTTACAAGGACGCTATAAACGGTACCAGTTATTCAGTGCTGATAATATATATCCAAATAATAAGATGCTGGTAATATATCTAAGTATAGATGATGATCATTGCTAGTAACCGCTGATCGGTACACCTTAATATACATGGTGACATAGTCTATTAGCTCGCCTGGTGTTCAGGCTCGTTTTTTGTGGGTTTTTTACTCGGGACTTACTCGTACATATAAGATGTCCAGCGGGGTCATGACTTCCCACAAGACAATCCCATATCTACACATGCCCCTCAACCGAAGTTAATTAGCCGTCTCTCAAGGCCTAAAGAGAGTGATAATTAACTCGTTGTGGACTATCAACAACCCAAATCTATACTAGCAGCCTGAACGGATACCACCTGATATTTATCCAATTGTCAAGAAATCAATAATACAGGTCAATATACTATACACCAATACTTGTCCGAGTAGCGGAATGCTCGGAAATACATTAGTAGTATTCGTTAGTGTATGGTTGATAATTATACAAACATACATGTCCGGGTAGCAGAATATCGTGCGCAAAAGACCGCCCCCGGAAACACATTAATAGCATCATTAAACCGTGGTCGATAACCTCGATCCACGCATAACTTAACATAGAAAACAATACGATCAATCAAGCAATACAATAGTATAATACACCACAATCAATTGTTCTAATGACGCCATCTAATCGTGACGACGTCACCATAAATGTCAGTCCTTAATCCTACAGTGCAAATATCATTACAGATCATGTGAATTTTTCCTATTTAAACAAAACAGTACACAGTATGGTATCATGATAAAGTTCGTGCCACAATTATTAATAGTCACCAATTACTGTTCCAGTAGAAACACATAAAGTTAGTGCCAAAATGTCACGGTGATACCTCCAAGCGGTCTATGCTCACGTTAGGATCCACCATGTCAACGTACATCTCCATTTCTATCCAGTCGGCAGCCGTCGGGTTGATCTCAGTCCTGGCATTAGCATTAGGCGACGACCTGGCTGCCAGCAGCAGCGGCTCCAGTAGAGCTGCAGGTCTCCGGGGCTGCTGGGTCTGAACAGTTGATGCAATGCTATGCGATTCACTACTATGGGCCGCCTGTGGCTTGCATTTATGGGCCGCATGTGGCTCGCATTTAAGCGCATTCCACATGCGTGATAACACGCCACATTTGTATAATATAAGCACAATTACTAACACAACTACGAATGAACTCGTTGAATATGATACAAAAGAGCGTACCCCAATGCCATCGACCGCCACTGGGTCGATCATGGATAACGGTGCTAGCGGCACATACTTGGACTTTTGTAAATGGTTCCATGGTTGCATTTTCAAATGATTCACAATCACGGACTGGTTAAGAATTCCGGTCACATCCAATTGGGGCATGTCGATGGCCAGGCTAACCCGAGTGTACGTCCGACTGTAAGACGCAACAGGCTCGAATCGCCAGCCCTTTCCACTATAACCACATTCACCCGACATTAGTGCATACACTCCATTACTCACCACACACTGGTCGGTCAGTCGTCCGTCGCAGTGTACATCCATTGTTTCAGCAAACGTTTGCAACACAACGCCTACTTTCTTATGGGCGAATAATTTGCTAGCTGTTACGTTGGATTCCGAAAGATGCACGCTACACGTACCATCGGTGGTGTTTGTTAACAGGCTCACTATGCAGGGCACGTGGGTCTTATCGACCTCTAACTGTCCCTGACATACCCTAGGACCGGTACCCGCGACACCCAGACGTCGTGAAGTACCATCCAGTCTTTGTATCGAGACCAATGCTAGTCCGGCCTACCACTATTTGCATGTAATACCCCACGGTAGCTAACGTTCGGGCCATGAATGCAAACCGTACTCTATATAATTGCCATCGTCGATCAACGGCAACGTCGCCACGTAGTGTAACATATTGTCGTTCTCCCACCACGGGTAAACTATCACATTCCGGTAGTACCTCTGGTACGGACGTATCAGCTGGTTTCCTACTCTGACGTGTTCTGATACTGATGTCAGATCGGCGGGACCGAATATTTCCTCGGTTAGTCTTCCTAACTCTAGGGACGCAGTTTGTCTATGAAATCGTGCTGCTGCCTTCTGGTAACTATATACCACACTCTCGACAGAGTCAATAATATGCCCAAGCCGTACTAAAGCTTACAAATCGGCTTGTCGGGCGGCGTGCGCTTTAAATATATTGCTCACATTCCTAGTTAATTCCACTAGGCCGGTGGTAATTTCGTTGATACGGTTAACATTGGTATTGATGCCTACGAATGCCAGTTTCACGTGAGAGGCTAGTTTGTTGGAGAAATGTACCAAACGATTTACGTTCCTTGAAGCAACCTCAACCACCTCCTTAATTGCATGTATATCACCAGAGGTAGCGGTACCAAATAGAGACGAGGCGATATCCCCGACAAAGTTAAACAAACCATGTTTGCGTCGTATACTGTCCTTACGCACCATAGTTTGTTGTGTCTCAACAGCGGTTTTCTTAATGTTGTTAACACGATGTTGTAAACCAAAAATGTCTTGACTGCTTAACGAAGTCTTTTGACCGATGTCCACAATCAGAGCACGAAACTGCGCTAACCGTTCAAGAAATTGGGGAGGTAAATAAGGGTGGTCAATAGACACCACTACGGTCCATTCAGCCCGGATAATGGATATATCCTCTGGTTTAGTTGTCATTACCCCGTTTGGTAATCTATGTACACTAGACGTCTTACACAATCCGTTTATTAAACATACTAGGGTTACCACCATACTTAATCGTAAAATATACATGATTCCACGCTCTGTGATGCTTACTGGTACAAAGCTAAAACTCACAATTTAAACGAATAAATTTTTGTATCTTGCGAACGAATTTAGTTTTAATTGTTATGATACTTTACGTATCGGCTATTCGCGATGTTATAGTATAGCGATACAATACACACTACTGGCGGCTGTGCCGCCGAATAACAGCATTAATACGACTGATGAAATCAGCGTATAGCACGTCATCGTAAAGGGCGGAGTCTACTATGCCAATACGGAGTCGCTTGTTACCCTCTTCATCCTCCTGCCTATGCCCGTGTTTCTGCTTCATATCCAGCCGGAGTTGCTTGCTGTCAAAATCGTCATCCTGTGTATGTCTGCGCTTGCGCAGCATATAAGGATGCGATGGAAGCGTCTCCATTGGTTCAGGGGGCGGCTCTGGTGCCGCCTCCGGAGCATCAATCACCATGGGCCTAGGAGTTTCGATGACGTCACTTGGTGACTCATGGTTTCGACTGCGATTTGTACTGGGTTGCACCCTTTTCCAGTCAACCCTCTTACCCCCTGTACGCACCTCTGGCTCTAGGTTGTCGTATCGGCGTCGGTGACCATTGGTTCTGGCTCGGGCAACATCGCCCTGGGGTGATGGCTGGCTTTCGTCCCCTTGGTAGGGTTACGAATGGGGCGTGGTCGCACCCCGTCCCAGCACATTTCCGAGTCGACTACGCGCAGCTTACGTATATTAAGCACACGCATTCTCCCGGACCTTTGATGGCGGACATGGGCCACAGGTCCGTTAATTTTGAAGATCTCATACTCGGGGTCACTGCGAGAGGTCAATTTCATCCTCTCTTCAGCTTTGACGACCACTGAATCCCCCACTTTAAACTCACCAGCGTTATTAACCTGTTCCCTGTGAATCTCTCGAGATCTAGCTGTTCCCTCCCGAGCATGTAGCAAGGCGTTGTTGAGATACGTTAGTCTCTCACCAAGGTCTTGCGACGCATCGATTGGAACGGCCATTGGCAATCTCGCCCGTCGCCCATACATCAAATAAAATGGCGTATATCCGGTCGTCGCATGATGAGTACTGCGGTACGCTGTCAAAGCTGCTCCCAACTCGTCTTCCCACGCCCGCGAGGCATTGTTCACCCCTTTCTGGATCAACTCCTTAAGAGTGCGGTTGAATCTCTCGGTACGTCCATTGGTCTGCGGATGGTATGGGCTAGACCGTCTATGGTCGATACCGTGTTCCTTAAACCGCTCCTCCAGAGAATGGGAACAAAATTCTTTACCCTGATCGGTTATTACAATCTCAGGGACGCCATGACGCGCGATATACTCGTTGAAGAATTTTTCTTCCACATTTTGAGATGTTTTCGCAGTGATTGGATATGCTTCTGCCCACGCAGAACAGTGATCAATCACCGTCATGATATATACGTTACCCTTACCCGATTCTAATAGTGGACCGATCAAATCCATTCCAATTATCTGACCCGGATAATTGGCCATGGGCATTTCACTATACCTGGGTCGGGTAGTGACAGGTCGGTTGACCTGGCACTTCGTACACGTTTCAAGCATACGAATTATGTCTTTTCTTAAAGACGTCCATACAAACGAATCTCTTACCATGCCGATGGTCTTCTGCAGACCTTGGTGACCAGCTCGTTCATGAGCCATCCGGAGCACTTTCTCACGGAACAGGGTGGGTAAGACAATTCTGGGGTACTCAGCGTCCAATGCTGAAGGCGTAATTAAAGAATATAAAATACCGTTCTTGACCATGTACTCCTCCGGGGTGTCCTTGAACAACTCCGGGTATTCCTTGGTCTGCTCGGCACACAATTCGTCACATGGTATGTCGAACGCTTCCAGAGGGACGTGAGGTAATACTCCCTCGTCGACGTCTGGTATTACAAAGTCGCCCGTATCCAACGTCGCCACTTCCACCGGACGACGTAATCTGGACAACATGTCCGCTCGAATATTCTTCGAGCCTTGGATGTATTCAATCTTACATCCGTACTCGGCAATCAGTACCGCCCAGCGCTGCACTTTCGTGTTTTTAACTTCGCCCACAAACAAACGCTTTAGGGGTTTGTGGTCGGTATACACGGTAAACTGCGCGCCAAATAGATAAGGTCTAAGCTTCTTTAGCGCGTATATTACCGCATGAGCTTCCTTTTCTATCACAGGCCAATTCAACTGACTGTCTTTAAGAGTAGAGCTAACATACTGAATTACCCGCTCAATACCCTTGTCATCTACCTGTACCAGTATCGCACCTATCGCATAGCTAGACGCATCAGTATATAACTTATATGGAGCATTCAAATTTGGATATGTGAGAACCGTCTCACTACACAGCAAGTTTTGCAATTTCTTAAACGCTTGCTGTTCCTCCTGACCCCATTCAAAACGTTTATATTTCTTAGTCAATTCTACCAAAGGCTTAGCAATTTCGGCATAGCCTTGCACACAAGAGCGGTAATACCCTGTAGCGCCCAGGAAACTTCTCACCCCACCCACGTCGCGTGGCGGTGACATTTCTCTTATGACCTTGACCTTCTGGACCTGAGGAGCCACTCCCTGTGCTGAAATACGATATCCTAACAAATCAACTGATGGTTGGGCGAAATCGCATTTAGATTTTTTTACTTGCAAATTATATTCTCGAATTCTACGCATAACCGTACGCAAATGCTGTGCATGCTCAGCCGGATTTCTTGAATATATGACTACATCATCGACAAAAACATGCAAATATTTTCCCACGAATTCTCGGAAAATATCGTTCATTGCCCTCTGAAATACGGCACCTGAGTTCGCAAAACCGAATGGCATCCGAACAAATTCGAACAAACCTTGGCTGCAAACGAACGCTGTTTTCGCTATGTCTTGGCTGTCCATTGGTATCTGCCAATAGCCAGACTTCAAGTCCATAGTCGAAAATATCGTAGCGCCACCCATAGAATCAAAAATGTCTGATATATTCGGCAAAGGATAGCTATCCTTACGACAAACGGAGTTCAATTTCCTATAGTCAATGCAAAATCTCGCCCCCCCCCCCCCCCCGTCCTTCTTAGGGATCAACGTAATGGGTGACGCCCATGGGGATGACGACGGTCTTATGATGCCCGCTGCCAGCATCTCAGCCACTTGATTCTTGACTATATATTGCTTGGCTAGCGGTAGACGGTACGCTTTCTGCCTAATAGGATAGGCATCCCCTGTCGGTACCGGACACTTGACTTTGGGAACCAATCCTAAAGTATTTGGACGAGCCGTATCAAAAATATCCGCAAAGTCTGCCATGACTTTGTCGATATCTTTATATCCGGTCGTTTCCTTACAACTTGCATGGACGTAATTTGTCTGTTCCCTATAGGGATATCTAAAGGGATATATCTGGCCAAACCATACTACAATTTTGGCCAAATAGTCAATCTTTGCATTTCCCAGGTGCAAAGCGTCCGCTCCAAGTAAACATTCATACCTCATTCTGGCCACAATCGTACTAGGGATGGGTCGGGCGTTCTTGAATTTTACTTGTGTTTCCCCCAAAAGTTTTATCGGGGAACCATTTACAGCTAAGAGCGTTTTTGCTCTTTTCAATGGCCTAACATCCAACATGCTATGCCATATATCTTTACGAATCAAGGATGTGCTAGCACCAGTATCCACTAAGGCATGCAGGTACTCACCCTGATCCGTTGGACCGTTTTTATCTATACGAAGACAGATTAAGAACCGCTCGGTCGGTGATCTCACCAACGGCTCTCTCCGTCGTCGTTTCCCGGGCTCCTTCGTCCATTAACCACTTCAGCGTAACTGTGCCTATGATTCGATGCATTATTTCTGATACCGTCTGAATAACGGCCATGTGCATCAGTATTTTCACTCGTTAAAATAAAACCGTCACGATCAATATAATCTTCTCCCACGCGCATCTGATTGTTTATGTCCTTTCTGTAGTTGCGGGAACATTCTCGTGGTGTCGTTCATACGTTCGTCTGTCGGTCGTTTATTGCATCGATTTCCATGTCCCAATTCTCTTCTTCACGTGGACGCTTCACCGCTCGTCGTTCCAACGGTCGATCTATCTGTCCGGTCGGTGGTTCTCTGCGCTGGCCACGCACGCCATGCGGACAATCCTTAACGAAGTGTCCATTCTGATTACACCCAAAACATTTCGTCGTTACGGTCGGAGTCGTCTGTCGGGTCATGTATACCCCAAAACAATTCTGGGCCATGTGTCCTTCTCTCCCGCACTGGGAACAGGTCATGGGCGGCGCCCGTCGTGGCTGTCGGGGTCGCTGGGCAGCCTGTCTATTAGTATTCTCCCGCGGCTGTGCCGTTTGGCGGCAGTCACTTTTGTAATGGCCGACCCGGCCACAATTATAGCAGGTAATGTGCTGCAATTCTCGTCCCGTTCTGACTGGTCGGGGCGAGGGTGGGGCGCGTTGCTTTGCCTGCGCGGCTGTCTTTTTCGTGGGCTGGGCGGCCCCAGCCACTGGCTTCTGCTGCTGTAACTGAAGGTCTCTGACCAAGCCACACAGTTGTTCTATCATCTTGCTCTGTTGGGCAGTCTGTATTTTCAGTGTCTTGACCATGGATCCTAATTCCTGTTCCTCTGTTGATTCTAGCATATCCACCTCCATCCTCTCCTCTCGATGATGACCGCTATCGATCTTCATCGCTTGCAGCTCGCCTCGTGTGTAGGTAGAATTCACGATATTTGTATTCGTATCTAGGCCTGATCTGACTATGCTATTCTGAAGATGATGGTACGCTATGGTGATCTTCCGTAGATAACAGAGTAACTTTATCAAAGACATAAACTCTTGCCTTGTAGCGAAATCACAAGGTGATACTTTTAATTACTGTGTTTTAACTGTATAATATTTTCAACAAAAAGTAACTTTTACTGTTACTACTGTAGTTACAATAAACTTATCAATTTGACTCGAAGCTTTACCAGGTATCGTACTTCGTTTCACTAAGTTCTACTTTACAACGCTAATCTTTTCCTAAGAACTTTCAACGTTAGAGACCGGACCGAACTCCTGACTGAAAGTTAAAGTCCCGCTTATATACAATCTTAGTTTTTTATATCTTGTTGTTCTCTAAAATTCCAGCTGCCTTTTATGACAGAATGACTTATCTTGTTTGACGACAAGTCTCGATTTGTGTATCTACGCCTATGAATCTGTCCGAATGACGAATGGTCGGTTTGATACCAAGTATCGATTTGTGTACCCAACATCCATGAATCTGTCAGAATGACGAATGATGGGTTTGATGACAAGTTTTGATTTGTGTACCCAACATCCATGAATCTGTCAGAGTGACGAATGATGGGTTTGATGACAAGTTTCGATTTGTGTACCTAACATCTATGAATCTGTCAGAATGACGAATGACCGGTAAACAAGTTACCATTCTTCTTAGTCTTGAGTGATTACTTTTCGGCTACTGCTTATGAATCTGTCCAAATGACGAATGATCGGTAAACAAGTTACCATTGTTCTTATCCTGATTGTTTACTTCTCGGTTCATTTTCTCAAGCTTTCGTGAGAATATAGATCGCCATTGTAACTAACTGCTTCCGTATGTCATATTTCATCTGATTCCGGCTAGACGCTAATCATCTTGCCAATTTTGATAATGTACGTACACTCCCTGACAGTGCATACATGTCCAACGCTGATAATGTATACATTCTCTGATAATGTACGCATTCCTCTTACAAGGACGCTATAAACGGTACCAGTTATTCAGTGCTGATAATATATATCCAAATAATAAGATGCTGGTAATATATCTATGTATAGATGATGATCATTGCTAGTAACCGCTGATCGGTACACCTTAATATACATGGTGACATAGTCTATTAGCTCGCCTGGTATTCAGGCTCGTTTTTTGTGGGGGTTTTTTACTCGGGACTTACTCGTACATATAAGATGTCCAGCGGGGTCATGACTTCCCACAAGACAATCCCATATCTACAATATGTAATATATTGTAAACTATATGATATATGTACATGCTGATTAGCCACATTGGCACACAAAAGCAAATAAATCTTATCTAATTCCGGGAAATAATTAAATTATTATCATTAAAATTTTAATCTGAGACAGGAGTCAAATCTCTGACTAACAAAATGCATAACAATTATGAAAGAAATATAGCAAAAGCAGCCAAATCAAACCCTAAGCAATTCTGGATGTATGCCAAATCTAAAATTAAAACGAAACCTGGTACTTCTCCACTGCTAATAGACCCAGATAAACCTCAATGCACAGAAACTGACATAGAAAAAGCTGAGGTTCTATCATGTCACTTTACAACCATTTTCACTGATGAACCAACCAACAACCTGCCAATCATTCCAGTTAGACCTATTAAAATCCCATTTAAAAACACTGAGGCACAAGTAACTGAGGCACAAGTTTTAGCCCACCTCGCCAAATTGAAAACCTCTAAATCCGCAGGACCTGATGGGATACATCCCCGAGTTCTTAAAGAACTATCCATCTCTGTAGCCAAACCTTTGTCAATCATATACTCAACGTCATTAAGAACAAGATCTGTACCAGGAGATTGGAAGGAGGCCCATGTAACAGCAATTTTTAAAAAGAAAGGCAGCCCCAAACTTGCAAGTAATTATAGACCCATAAGTCTCACCTGTGTAGCTTGCAAGGTTATGGAATCCATTATTAGAGAGCAAATAATGAGCCATATGAAATCAAATAAACTTTTTAGTAAGAAACAATATGGATTTCTCACTGGACGATCAACCATGCTCCAGTTAATAAATGTCCTAGATGAATGGATTAATATGCTAGAGAAGGGAGGCACTGTGGACATTATCTATATGGATTTTGCTAAGGCATTTGATACCGTGCCTCACATCCGTTTGATTAACAAACTAGCAAGTTATGGCATCACAGAACCAGCCCTGGGGTGGATTACATCCTTCCTGGTGGGTAGGCGTCAACGAGTACATATAAACGACTCATACTCTCAATGGGCAGCCGTGACTAGTGGCATACCGCAGGGCAGTGTGCTCCGCCCACTTCTGTTTGTGATCTACGTAAATGACATGCCTGAACTAATACAAACATCCAGTCTATATCTTTATGCAGATGACACAAAGATCTTTAAGCATATTACAAACAATCTGATTGTGATGACCTGCAATCAGATCTGACAAGCCTAGAAATGTGGTCAAAAACATGGATGTTAAAATTCCACCCTGATAAATGTAATGTATTATCCATTGGTAGAGGTACAAAACAGAATTTCCAATATAAACTTGAATGTGATAATGCTAGCCATACTCTATCCCATGTGGACAACGAAAACGATCTCGGAGTCATCTTTGACTCGGCCCTCTCCTTTGATCACCACATTCAAAATAAAATCAACAAAGCCAACAGTATCATGGGCCTCATTAGACGAACCTACAAACACTTGGATAGAGAAAACTTTTTGCTATTATATAAAGCTTTTGTGCGCCCCCACATTGAATTTGCACATGCCGTATGGAACCCACACCTTAAAAAACATACACACTCTGTGGAAAATGTGCAGAGGCGTGCAACAAAGATTGTCCCTGGATTTCGCAATCTCAGTTATGAGCATAGGTTGCGTTCTCTAAACCTCCCCACACTCACATACAGACGTCTGAGAGGGGACATGGTTGAAACATATAAGGTTGTGAATACCTATGATCCAGACACAGTACCAACATTAAAATTTGCTTCAAGAAATAGTAACAGGGGTCATAGTAAAAAATTATTTATCCAGCGAGCTAAATATAATATATCCAAGTTTTCATTTTATTACAGAATAGCAAAAGTATGGAATAACCTAACTGACCATATCGTTAATGCCCCGACAATTCAAAGCTTTAAAAACCGACTGGATAAATACTGGGACAATGCACAAATTAAATTTAACTCCGAGGCACCGTCACCATGAAGTAACCATTTCAAAACCTAGCGTCACTCATGCACCTGAATATAGAGGCCTGTACGGCCTGTGTTCAGTATTATCGATAATAATAATAATAATAATAATAATAATAATAATAGTAATAAGGATATGGTGCGGAACATTGAGGCATTAATGCATGCGTTCTGTAATTTAACTTTAACGTAACCTATCAAATTAAAATCTCCCTCTTAAACTGATCGGCCTTTATGATTGGCCAACGTTCTCACGCCGTTGGACAGTCTACTTTTCACTTTCCACGCGTTTCCTCAAAACCAACTACAATGAATCTTTTCTTCCTGTGAGTGTGACAGCAACAACTTTCAATCAAAGTCAAATCAAAAACTTTTCAAAATGTTCAGCTGATTTTGTAATTACCTGCTAATCAAAACGAGAATTCCGCAGCGTAACAATGGGACGGACAGGTTGAATAAAAATGTGAAATTTGAACATAAACGGAGAAACCGCGTCAGACGAGAGATTATTCGAGTCTTATACGTCATCGGGTCACAGTTTGTGGCAAAATATAAACTCAAATTTTACGTAATATATTACAATTCAGCTCGAATTTAAGGTTTAGCATCCTTATTTCAGCAATTAAATTAATTATCAGGTGAGTCCACGGGTTGATATAGCGGCTATATCCTTATTGAAGTTATTCTTACCCTCACGAAAAGTGGTAACTCGCGTTTATTTCTTTTATTTAATTTTAACACTTTCTTCGTATGCCGAAACAAAGCATCATAGAAGTATTGCCTTACTTGTTAAAATGCTGTAGACACTGAAAACATTATAGATAATTTAATTTATGGTATTTTAACCAGATTTCGTGGCAAACCGAAAACCCATACCATAGTTATAGTAAACCTATGGGTAATGGGAGGGGGTTAGCTGATGGTATAAGCTACCTCGGAGTTACAGCGTCGCAAAGAATTATGGGTAATGTCAAAAAAGGTCAAAGCACATAAACAAATCTCTCGAGTCTGACAGCTCTGGGGTTGTGAATGCTATGCTACGAATTTTCCTCGGCATCCATCATTCCATGCGTGTTTAATGGTGTCCTTATGTGTGAACTTCTTAGCGACAGTTTGATATGGAATCATATCAAGATATTTATGTGCCAGAATTAGAAAATCAAATAATATTTACGCAACTGGAGGCGGAAAACAACGCGGTCAAGCGCATTCGCCCCGGTGCCAATTCGGTCCATTAATTCGCTGTTCCGATTAGAAGTGGATTCACACTAGTGTATTTTGCATAAATTCAATAAATAAATGTAGTTATTATATGTATTTTAGAAGTACAATTACAATATGCTTATTTTAAAGTCTATGTAATGTCAGCGATTACGTGAGACTGACGGCGTAGGCCTACACACATACACCAGCTTCATAGTTAGGCCTATATTATATATAGTTAGTGTGTATGGTACTACGCATACTTGGGTTTTACAATTTCATTATTCTAATATTCCCAATTTAACACTATATAATTCTCTAGTCTCCTAAAGGCACTATTAGGCTACCTAATGTAATCATTCAATGTAATACGTGCGCGTAGATTGCGCTATTCATTGATAAAGGAATTATCCCAAACAGAGTATAATTATGTTTATCATATTATCCATAAATAAACATCAGTCAAACAAACCACTCAGGCCGGAAGCCAGGGCAGGACCGGTGCACTATGTAATGTTACCCCCAATCAGGCAGCCATGGCAGGGCAAGCAATCAGGCAGCAAGGGCAGGGCAGGCAGGCAATCACGCAGCCAAGGGAGGGCAATCAGGCAGCCAGGGTATGGCAGGCAGGCAGCCAGGGAGGGCAGGCAGACAGGCAGCCAGCCAGTGCTGGCAATCAGTCAGGACATGGCAGGTAATCAGGCAGCCAGATCAGAGCAGGCAGGCAGCAATGGCATGGCAGCCAGGGGAGGACAGGAAGGCAGGCAGCCAGGGCAGATAGTCAGTCAGGGCATGACAGGCAGCCAGAGCAGGGCAGGCAGCCAGGGCAGGGCAAGCAATCAGGCAGCCAGAGTAGGGCTGGCAGGCAGCCAGTAGAGGACAGGCAGGCAGTCAGTCAAGGCATGATAGGTAGTCAGGCAGCCAGGGCATGGCAGGCATGCAGCCAGGACTGGGCAGCGCAGGGCAGGGCATTGTAGGGCAGGGTACGCAATTAGGCAGCCAAGTCAGGCAATCAGCCAGGGCGGCAGCCAGACAACCAGGCATGTGGCAGCCCCAGTGGAAGACAGACATCGACCTATGACCCAATCCACCACTGACCAACCCACCCACCCACTCAGCCAGTTAGTTGGTCGGTTGACCAGCCAGCTGGTCAAACGTCCTGCCACTCACCCACTCACTCACCCACACAATTTATCAGTCACTCACTCGTGAGTCGGTCGGTGAGTTGGTCAGTCGGTCAGTGAGTGAGTCAGTGAGTGAGCCAGCCAGTGAGTGAGTGAGTGGGTGAGTTGGTCAGTTGGTGAGTGGATGGGTGGGTGGGGTCGGTCTGTTGGTCGGGTCGGATCGGGTCAGTCGGTCTGTGAGTCGGTCGGTCTGTGAGTTGGTCGGTCTCTGAGTCGGTCGGTCTCTGAGTCGGTCGGTCTGTGAGTCGGTCGGTCTGTGAGCTGGTCGGTCTGTGAGTCAGTCGGTCGGCGGGCCAGCCAGCCAGTCATGTACTCTATTGGTTAGTCGATCACTCACTCATGCATTTAGGCTACTTGGTAGTCCAAACCGCCCCATACACGACGCCACTGCAATTGTGCGTATATATACCTAATTGATTGGCCGAACGATCGCATGGCTGGCTGGAATTGAATGGAATTGAATCCAACTATTGATTGATTCATTTCTTTATTCTTTAATCATTGATTGACTGAATAATTATTCTGATTGCTCTAGAGTGGCTGACTTGTTGATCCTTTGGTTGCTAGATTGTTTGGGTACATGGGTGATCAGTAATCGCATTGGTCTGACAAATTATTTGATTGACAGTGTGGCAGGAGGCAGTGTCGGGAGGGTGTGAGTTAGATCTTCCCAATGGAAATCTTTGAAGATTAAGCTCGATCTGAGAATCCTTCTAATACTTTAATTGTAGAGTTTAGACATAGGGTTGCTCTTAAAATAAAATTAAAACAATGCACCACAACATACCATAATTCACCCTAATTTTGTTTACAAATTTGGATTTTTCAAACCCAAAAAAAATCACCGGATTGCAGGGTATGAAATAACGGTCGGACATCGGTCATGTCCGATCAAATCCGGATGGGTAAAAAATTTGTTACTGAACATGAATTTGGGGAAAATTTGCAAATTTTGGAAAAAGAGAACAAGTGAACAATGTTTGTATCACACTCAAATACGATAGATCGATCGAGCGCGCGTTTGTGCGTCATTTGCACATTTCTAAGTGAAAACGATATTCATCTTGGTTACCAGTATTCGTGATCTGTCAAAACGCGTCATACCGGCAAATTCATCCTAGAGGGTGGTCTTACAATAGCTAATTGTCCCGGGAATAGTGTAAACCTTTTATACTGGCGAATTTTCTGATTTTTAATGAGGGATATAGACCGTGAGTGACTTGAAAATTAAGTCATACAGTGAATAAATGACAGATAAAATTGCATAGAACATCTGATAAATGATACCACTCAAAATCATGTCATTTCGCTAGTCTGAAAATGATCGAGTCGATGCAAAATTAGCAATGGCGGATCTACAAAATCGGCCACTGCGCACAAGTTAGTGATGTGTTCTTACACACCTTCTGTCATGAGAAGAGAATTTGGTCTCGCGATTACATTGGTTGTTGGACATAATTATATCTAGAAAATCCAATGACATTACGTGAGAGATTTTCACAGAAGTTTGAGACGCGTTCTTTCACGCCTTCGATACTGAAGAAGCTAATTCTTCCTCGCGATTTCCTTGGTAGCTGTATATAGAAAACCAATGAAATAGCGGGCGAGTTTTCTCACAATAGAAGTGAAGAAAGCAAGTTCATAAATAATCGCACTGTAGAAGACACTTGACAACACGCGCGTTACCATTATATTCGCGTTCTACAATTAACCATTTAATGGTCAAATTTGTCTAAAAATTTTAATTTAAAATAGTTAATGGCCATTTGCAGGTCAAGAGATTATTTTTGAAAATTTACCATGGGAATGACTCTCTCAGTTACTGAATAAGCCATTTCAATGGAAAATTTCAAAAATAATCTCTTGACCTGCAAGTGAACATTTATCAGGAAAACTATCACAAGCCTTTTTTGACTAATGTGTTCTAAAGTGAAATTTTTTTAAAATTTAATTGTACATGACTGTGACAGCAGTTGATGTGTTGCTAAAATGGCATCTGAGCGAAAAGTGCCCAAAGGGGCAACCCTTTCTAAATGGAGGACCGAGTATAAGTGGTTAAGTCCTCATTTTCTGGGTCCTACAGTTGACTATGAAATTGTTCTATCTTTATGCATTTTCTCCTGAAAATGTCTTAGTCTATTTGACTTTTTCAGGACAAAATGGGTAAAAAATAGAACAATTTCACAGCCAACAGAAAACCTATATTTTTCTCCAGAAATGCGGGAGATGGCCTCTGAGAGCATCTAGATTTAAAAATCAGGTTATTTAACTTCGCTTTTTTGTCAGATCAAATTGACTCTCCTTATTTCAGACCCTGGGATTGCCATTGTTGGAGGGGGTATAGTCTGTGTGGGGTGGGTGGGTATCACGAACGTAAATTAAAAAATTAAATACTTGTTTTCAGAACCTTACAAGTTCGTTTATTGGATTTAACACAGATACCATACAAGGACAAGTTGGCTTTTAAATTTTCGAGATGCTTGCCATTTACATAGGCGTAGGGGAGGGGTGGGGGCGCTAGCAACCCTTCAGATTTTTTCTCTCAGTGTATTCTCCATAGAGCCCATTAGGTTTTGGTCACACCCATATAGTTTAGCGCCATCAACCCCCCACCCCCCCCCCCCCCCCAAGCCACCCCACCACGTCAAAGTACGTTCCTACACACCTATGAATGTAGGCGCTATATATGATATGTGATATAAATTTCTAAAAGGTTATAGTAGCCAACTGCTATTGGGGGGAAATGGGTTAAAACATACAGCCAAACATGAGTTTTTTTAAAGATTTAATAACAAATATTTACGTTCTTGACACCCGGCCGTGGCTATTTTTTGGGGGGGGTGGGTGGGGGGGTCACTGTCGACGCGCTAACCGCCGAGGCTGAAAATTATATATTTAAATAAAAAATAATAGTTACAAACTGTTGATTTTGTAGGTTTTAATCAATATGGGTATGAAATAAAAAAAAAGTTATAGAATACCCGGCGACAGTCGCTGGAATTAAACAACAGTGCTACATATTATATAGGCTAACTATATAGGGCATATACGAAAATAGGGTATTTCGTGCGATTCGTGTTAGCCATATGAAATTTCTTTCATAAACATGCAGTGATTATTACGTAAGAATATTATCTTTATGAAGCGAGATGTTTGTAAAAAGTTTATTTAGCTGAAAACACCGTAAAAGCTATGTGATTATTGCTAAGCGAAGGCACACAAAGTGGTTTGTTTATGTGCTTTGACCTTTGACCCGACGTTTGCTGCACATTCGCATTCGGAACTCCGAGATAGCTTATTGTCTGGAGGAAGACCTGAAATGGGGTTCAGCCCACTATACCAATCTTTTCCCCCAACCACCACAAGAAAAACATTGAAAGGTGAGTGCTCTGAGAATCGATGTCCTGCATTCTGAGTGTCCTCTGCTCCACGTACATCGTCCAGTAGGCCCTAAGGTGTTTTCGAGGGTCATGAGATTTCGAGGGTACGCACTTTTGACGTTCTCACCTGCGCATTGCTTAGGTGATGTCAGCAAATCATGTGTCATTAAATAGATACAGTATTTTTACACCACAAGTGTAAAATTTAAAAAGATACGTCGAAAGACATCTGCTAGTTACTGTCCTGAGTAGCATAGCAGATCCGTTGCCATAGCAATAATTTATTTCTCTTGAAGCATGGAACTGGTATGGGTGCTTATGTAGTTTTCAGATTTAGATTGATTTTTCTCTACCCACAATGGCAATTCAAACAGGCCCTAGTTACCACATGCAATATAAATTTCAAAAAAAATTTATTTTCGGGTAGGCAAAACACTTATGTTCATTTTCAAATCACATTTACCAATTTCCAAAAGAAAAACAAAGATTTTAGCATTTTTAATGTTTTGGCTGAAATTTGCTGCTACCCGGTTATCACGAAAAGCGGAATATAACCCGAGCTGGATTTTCAACTATAAATTGAGTTCTGGGGGTGTTTCAAAATAATATGAAGTTTGAAATGAAGGGCGTGTAACATGCTACAGAAAAATAAACATGCCTACTTATTGATATGCTGTATACATTTTCTTCCTTACTGGGACTTCCCTAGAATGTGCGTAGCTCAGAAGTTCATCTTAGAATGATAATTTACTAAAAAATAACAGACATGTTCCATACATAACAACGCCTTTTTGCCAATTTTGCGTCAACCGGAACGGATATCATAATTTCAACTGAAGGTTTTAAAAGTATACCAAAATGAAAGCAAGGAGACTCTAAATTTTTCCTTTAGAAAAAGTATCTAGTTACTTCTTATTAGCTTTTACATGTTCACTAGGCTTATGTATTTTTTTCCAAGGCACATTGGAATTTAGGGGTTTTCGACACACTTCATAAATTTTATGCTTAATTTTTTATACTTCCAAATGGATTATCCATTTAGCAAATACATTGTAATTGATGCTACTGGAAGTTTCTGTGTGTTAACTTTCATAAAAAGCAAGATACATGGGTGTGAATAGTCCTAATTTCAAAAGTAACAAAATCAAATTCTTATGGGAAGGCTGTCCCACGCATAACGCATATTTTGCATGATTATATTCTCATGTTATTGGCTAAAAGAATGATAGTTGGCAAGTGTATTACATCAAAAATTAATCCTTCATCTGGCATGTAAAACCTAAACCATATAACGGCAACCATAGTGACCTGGATAGGTTTTTGTATGTTTGTCGCAATGTCCCACGCATAATATGAGAAGTCTTAAAATCTAAAGATGTACCTAATTCCTGATGCAACATACTTAGAAATAAGATGAATGTACGTTGGTCTAATTGAACTTAGATATCTATGTTTTTATTTTAAATATGTGTAAACCTTTTGTATCATCTGCAATTTTCTGGAATTACACATTTACAAAATCTGATAGAATATTTGAGGGGAAAATGCTTCGTCCCATACATAACACCATATTTTATTTTTATGCTGAAGCTTCAAGTCAATGTTTAATCATTCTATTCTGTATTTCTGTTGCTCTTTCACATAGGAATGAAAGAGAAGTGAAAAACTGCTTAAAATCCAGTATTTCTCCTTTGATCAATACTCACCATTCTGTTACTTCTGATATACAGCTGGCCTTGACAGCGGCTCTAGGATTATAGACTAAGCTTTACCGACTCCTGGGAACCGGGTACTCGGCTCCCAACTGCTGAGTACCCGTTTACCATAGAGCTCATTCTTGTTTGCATAGCAACAAGAGCAATACATGCTTTCTGCATTGAGGATTTTAGTGTTTTTTGTGAAAGAAAATCTAAGTATTTAATCTGTGATAGTTTGTGTGTTCGTGAAAGGATTAACTAAAGGATACTATGGAGAATACCGCCGAAGATGACCAGGTTGTATCATTCTTTATTATCCATAGTTAAAAGACTTAGGTCTCTAAATTTCGCTGTGTCGCATGTTCCAATTTCTGACCCCATAGAATCTGGGACGTGTACTAACAACGATATATGCCAGACGATCGCCTTCTTTAACCCCCAACAGGCGATCGGCAGATATGAAAATAGGTGTTATGCTACGGTATTTCTAACACGAATATCGGCTGACGTCATTCTCCGTAGGATCCGAGCGGGTGACGTCACACCCGGTCGCTCGGATGTTTATGTGAAGAAAATTTATTTCATTAATTCGCGCATCTTGTTCTGGGTGCTGCGTACTAAAATGGTACCAGAAACTTTAGGATGATCAAGTTTACGTGCGATCACGATCGGTTTGCAATGATCGGTGGTTTCAAAATTCTTGAGTAGATGCGTGGTCTGCGGTTTTACCGTGTGATACAGCAGTTTGTTATACATTTTGTTGTTTTCTTCACATATCGTGCTGCTTTCGTTAGGAGTATAATTTATATTGATTAGTAAATATACCCCGAATGCTATGCGATATGATTCCTGGAGCCGTTACACATCCTGGAGGATCTATTATGGGTGTGTTTAATGCCCGCCTCGTTCTTGTCGTCATAATCAATGCGATCGTTGTTGTAACGTGGCGGGGTGGGGTGCGGGAGGGTTACAGTTAATTTATGAGTCAAATTATTTGAAAATTAATTGTCTGCCTTCCATCCGGGTCTCGTTCCGCTTGTTTATTGTAGGTTTGTGCTTATGTTATTGGCCAAGCCAGCCCCGCCATCATGTGACGAATGCCATAAGTTTGTCCGTGTCGTGTTCAAGGACCATGTCTGTTTTAGGTGTTCCCTGTGTAATATTGATCATAGGTGTAATGGGTGTGCAGTGTGGTCCGTTGAGATGATGGTTAAGTTCCTTGCCCAGAAGGACTTGGCTGGGTCTGACGCGGGGTCAGGCGGTCCGAGAGTAAATCGTGGAGCGCCCGGTTCGGCCGGTGGGGGTGCTCCACGTCCCCAGCTGCAGGTGGCGGAGATGGCACCGCCGGCGTGGTTTGGTCCGGCTATGCAGGGTTTTCTGCATAGCGTTCTGCCCACGCTGGTCTCGTCCCTGCTGCCAAAGGTTGGGGGGAAGTTTCTCCCCATGCCTGGTACGGATCCTGTCCTCGGACAGGATTCTGGATTGGTTACCGTTACTGTTTCTCTGCCGCCATCTCCGGGTGGTCCAGTAGCGGTGGCCGGTCCGTCAGGTGTGGGAGCCGTCCGCCAGGACGGTTCCACGGTTGACTCGTCTAGTGACGACTCTTCGGAGTCTGAAGACGAGGAGGAGAGGTTGCTGCGGCCCGTGATGCCGCAGGTGGAGAATATGGAGGTTGATTCCGTCCTGGACGGAACCGGCCTCCATTTGTCTGGTTTGGCGCAAGCCAGGTCAGTGGCTCCGCCTGTGGCTGAGGCCAATCCGTTACCGTGCACCGGTTCAGTGCGGCTTGGTTTGGCACCAGCCGTCACGGGAACGGGTGTGCCGGGCCGGGCGTGGTACTCACCTATCTCGCCTGGTCTGGCAGTCGGACGTGGGGTGCTGTTGGCGCCCGTGTCCGGCTATGGTTCCGCGACTGCTACGGGTCCGTACGGTTTTCCGTGCGGACCTACCCCATGGACCGGAGTGTTTCATGGGTGGCGGCGGAACCGTGTGGTACCGGAGTGCCTGGCGTGTCAGCCTTGGCACCTTGCCGGGAGGCCGTGGCTGGCAGGCCCGTGAGCACGTCAACGGGTGACGTGTTTGCGGGGGTGTCTTCATCGGAGGTAGATTGGTCAGATGCTCTGGCGTTGCTAGCCAGGGTTGACCCGTCTGTGGTTTCGGCCACGGCCGATGAAGATGCGCCACATCCGTCGGTTGCGTTGATCAGGACGGGGATTTTGCCCGCGACCCGGATCCAGTCAGTGGGACTGGATCCACGGTTCATAGATTTGTTGGATGCTATTTATAGCAAACAACTGATGACCAAGGGTCAGCTCCCTGCGGCCTCCAGGGAGGTGCGGGCAAGATGTCGTATTCCGCGGGGGGAATACGACAGGTATGGTGTAGTCCCGTCGGTCACGGAGGATGACCGATGGGTACTGGGCATCCAGAGTGCCGTGGCGGGTGGCCCCGGTCCGGCACTTGTGGACAAGTCTCGGGTACACCAGGAAGAATTCCTGTCCCTATGCGATGAGGGTGTGAGGGCAGCGATGAGCGCTGTCAACCACTCTTATTGTCTCCTTCATTCGGTGTGGGCTGAAGCTGGGGCAGGCCACCCTGTGCCACCTGTGGCGCTTTCATGTGTCAATGACGGCCTGGTGCTGTCGATGGACGCATTGGCAAGGGTGCAAGCGCGAGTGACGAAATCCAGGAGGCAAATGGTCATTGACCATATGCGTCCGGCTACGGCAGTCAGGGAGCGTCTTCTTGGGACGCCCCTGACAGGGCCTAGCATCTTCGGTGGCCAAGCGCGGGCCATCTTAGAGGATACCGCCAGTATCGCGCAGAATCGGTTAGCGGTAAACCTACAGCTAGAGCTAGTGCGGCAAGCGCACGCACTAGGGCCTGTGGGGAAACCGCTAACGGGACAACCTTCAAAGAAGCAGAAGAAGCATAAGGGCAAGGCGAAAGCTAGGCCTGTTGCGACTTCTGCTTCAGCTGGGTTTTCGGAGCCGCCGCCGCCGAAGAAGCCCAGGAAGGTTGTAGAGGCGCCTACCCTCCCCAATGTTGCTCCTGACCGCCCTAGAGGCGGGAAGGGCAAGGGTAAGGGTAAGGCCTCAAAGGGCGGACAGAAGGGACCGAAGCGTACCTGAGGGTACGAAAGCTCCCTTCATATCCGCCTGGACCGCGCCTGTGCGACAGGAACAGCGGTGCCAGTTATACCCGTCGTGCCTAGAACGAAATGGTTCTCTCTGTCTCTCGTTAAGAAAGAGGGGGGGGGGCGGACTGCGAGCCGGACAACCCCGTTAGGCGTCTATGGTGGGTGGAAGGCTCATCGTTTCGTCGAGGCCTGGCAAGGTGTGACGTCAGACAGTCTGGTCCTGGGATGGTTATCCCAGGGTTACATGCCGGAGTGGTGGGACTTTCCACCACAAAATCTGTCTTTGGCACCTGTCTGGACACCCGTACCAAGGGAGCCAGACAAGTTAGAAGCCGTTCAAAAGGAAGTGTCGGGTTTGCTTCTGAAGGGAGCAATAAAACCAGCAAATCGAAACACTCCAGGCTTCTATTCAAACATGTTCCTTGTCCCCGAGAGCACAGGGGGATGGAGACCCATACTCAATCTCAGGCCATTAAATTGGTTTAGCCATACGCCTCGGTTCCAGATGGAAATGCCGAGGTCGGTAATGCGGGATTGAGGAAAGGAATGTGGTGTGTATCGATCGATCTGAAAAATGCATTTTCCACATTCCTATGAATCGGAATTGGCACAGGTTTCTGAGATTTGCGTTTCAGAATCAAGTATGGGAGTTTACAGTCTCCCGTTTGGCCTGTCGACAGCTCCGAGGGTTTTCACAAGAGTGGTCCTTGCGGTGACAGCGTTTCTCAGAAAAGAGAACGTGGCGCTACACACCTACATAGACGACTGGCTGCTTAAGGCAGACTCGGCAGCCAGGTTGAACGTGGATACTGCTCTGACTCTGAAGTTACTTTCAGATCTACGCTGCATAGTCAACGAGGAGAAATCCGAGTTGACGCCCACTCAACGTTTCGTTTATTTGGGGATGCGATTCGACCTCGAGGAGGGCAGGGTTTACCCATCAGAGCCCAGAGTGGTGTCTCTGTTAGCCATCCTCAAGAGTTTTCGAGTGGGAAACCACATTCAAGGCGAGGCGGTTCCTTCAGATGCTGGGCATGATGGTCTCCATGGAGCAGGTTATCCCGTACGATGCTCTAATGCGAAGGCCTATCCAGTTGTATCTGATGTCTCTGTGGAAACAGAGAACAGAACCCCTGTCAAAACTGTTGCCAGTTTTGGAGCCGATAATATCGCATCTTCTATGGTGGAAACAGCGTCAGAATCTCCTATTAGGGGTTTCGCTGCACCTACCCCGCCTCCAGCTGTCCGTCTACACGGATGCATCGCTGGAAGGGTGGGGTGCCTGCCTGGGAGAACCAGGTCTCGGGCACATGGACTCTCCCGGAGAGTCAGCTGCATATCAATCTGTTGGAAATGATGGCAGTGGAACTGGCGTTGGAAGAGTTCCTTCCGATGATCAGGGGCAGGGTAATATTGATACGGTCGGTCGATTCGACAGTAGTATCATATATAAATCGCCAAGGCGGGACCAGGTCGCCCACTTTGTGTATCAGGGTGTGGCACTTGATTCAATGGTGCAGGAATTACTCGGTTGTTTTGAAAGCAGCTCGTATTCCTGGCCGATTGAACATTCTGGCGGATGCTTTGTCTCGCAGACAGAGAATCCTGCCAACAGAATGGTCCCTCAACCCTCCAGTTCTGCGACGGATCTTCGAGCATTGGGGCAAACCCAACGTGGACTTGTTCTCCACAAAGGAAAATGCTCAAATCATGACATATGTCTCGCCGATTACAGATCCAAATGCCGTCGATACAGACGCTCTGGCGATAAGCTGGAGAGGGATGCACGCTTACGCGTACCCACCCACCATTCTTCTACCGAAGGTTTTGGTGAAGGTCAGGGAGGAACCGTGTCTGGTCCTGCTAATAGCGCCGTATTGGCCGAGCAGGGCGTGGTTCACGGATCTTCTAGATCTGCTGGTGGAAAATCCTGTGCAGTTGCCCGAGATTCCGAACATAATCTCCCAGGCCAAGGGACGCTTCCTACACGAGTGTCCCGAAATGTTCAATGACTGCGTGGATGTTATCAAACAACGTTCCACGTCGGAAGGCTTTTCTCAACAGGCTGCTGATTTCATCGCGGCTGCGAGAAGGAGGTCAACCTTCAAGTCATATAACAACAAGGTTAACAGATTTGCAGACTGGTGTGAAGAAAAGGGTATTGATACCTTTCAATCCACTATCAGCAAATAGCAGACTTTCTCTGTGAGCTGTTCTTTTGAGGACTAGCTCCCGTCACAGTTGCTGGATACAAGTCAGCTTTGGCATCAGTTATCCCTTGTCTAGCCAACAGGGATAGTCCAGAGGTGGCCCAGTTAAATGTGATGTTGAAGGGAATGAGCAATCTCCGACCGAGACAACCGGTAGTCATTCCAGCCTGGAGTCTATCTTTAGTGCTTAATGTACTGGCCAAGCACCCTTTCGAACCGTTGCGTTCGGCTAGTCTAAAGCATTTGACTCTAAAGGCGGTCTTTCTATTGGCAGCTTCCTCAGCTAGAAGGCGCAGTGAGATCCATGCGCTTTCGGCAGAGAGGAACCGATTTATTGTTTCTGGAGAAGGTCTGCGTCTTCTGCCAAGAGCAGAGGTTATGTCAAAGAACCAATCTTTGAGATATCCCGGCAAACCGATCATTATACCGAAGTTAACTAGGTTTGATCGTGATGCCAGTGTCTGGTGCCCGGTCCGTGCTTTGACTAAGTACAAGAAACGGACTGACTCGTTACGGTCGAACGATAGACATCTGTGGATCTGCCATAAAAAGTCTTATGGCGCCGCATCCATGGATACTATCTCTCGTTGGGTGGTCGAATGCATTCAGACTACTCACGAGATGGCGACTGGGCACCAGGTGCAAGGCGTAAGGGCAGACAATGTCAGAGGAATAGCCGCCTCGACCGCCCTTTACAATGGTGTTCCGTTATAGGACATCATGGCCGTTGCACAATGGCACTGTGAGTCCTCATTCACGGATTACTATATGAGGGATGTGTCAGACTCAGCCAATCCACTCGCTTTAGCTGTTTTGAAACGATAGTTAGTGACCACACTGCTTTTCACCCTTTTCTCACTTCGGTAAGAAAAGAACCTAAAGCAGGCATGGTCAGGCGAGAGGATGTCAACCAGATTGTGTCACTGATGGCCGAACCGGTGAATGGTTGTAGGCGGTACGTCTGAAGTCCTGTTATCATAAGGTAATTCAACAAGTGAGAGTTTTTTGTATTATGTATATGTATCATGTTCATTCATCTTATATATTCATGCTCATTCCCAGGCTAATACAAGCGATATGCAGGGAGTAGTTAACCCTCTTGGCATATTGGTGTTTCAGGCGAGATACATGTTCGTTAGTTCTCTCCCTTTTCTTAGGAGGAAAAAGGGGGGGGGGGCTGTGACGCGAATGTGATTCGGTTCCGTGAACTTGACGGTCCTTTTAGGTCTCCGTTAGTCAAGTTTGAAGTCTAAAATCTTTCTCCAAGGGGCAAAATTAGCATGTATGGCTTGCCCCTTCCCACCAGGTTACTGATCAAATCTGGTGTATATCAGAAGTAACAGAATGGTGAGTATTGATCGAAGGAGAATGCAGGAAATGTCAATTTCCCTTTCTCCGAGATCTAACAATACTCACCATTCTGTTACGGACCCAGCCTCCCAGCCCCACGGAGGCAAGCCATAGTTTTCTCTTGTTTGGTGGCTATGCAAACAATATGAGCTCTATGGTAAACGGGTACTCGGCAGTGGGGAGCCGGGTACCCGGTTCCCAGGAGTCGGTAAAGCTTTCTAAGTCTATAATCCTAGAGCCGCTGTCAGAGCCAGCTGTATATCAGAAGTAACAGAATGGTGAGTATTGTTAGATCTCGGAGAAAGGGAAATTGACATTTCCTGCATTCTCTCCCTTTTCTTAGGAGGAAAAAGGGGGGGGGGCCGTGACGCGAATGTGATTCGGTTCCGTGAACTTGACGGTCCTTTTAGGTCTCCGTTAGTCAAGTTTGAAGTCTAAAATCTTTCTCCAAGGGGCAAAATTAGCATTTATGGCTTGCCCCTTCCCACCAGGTTACTGATCAAATCTGGTGTATATCAGAAGTAACAGAATGGTGAGTATTGATCGAAGGAGAATTAAGGAAATGTCAATTTCCCTTTCTCCGAGATCTAACAATTCTCACCATTCTGTTACGGACCCAGCCTCCCAGCCCCACGGAGGCAAGCCATAGTTTTCTCTTGTTTGGTGGCTATGCAAACAATATGAGCTCTATGGTAAACGGGTACTCGGCAGTTGGGAGCCGAGTACCCGGTTCCCAGAAGTCGGTAAAGCTTTCTAAGTCTATAATCCTAGAGCCGCTGTCAAGGCCAGCTGTATATCAGAAGTAACAGAATGGTGAGTATTGTTAGATCTCGGAGAAAGGGAAATTGACATTTCCTTCAATCTCATTGTGAGGTGTGATAGAAAATACACTGTCCCATACATAACACATGCAGCTATGTTGTTATGTATGGGACAAAATTCCATCACTTTGAATTGTTGTCCCTTATTTCGTCCAATTTCAAGCTTTCTAATTTAGAATTGATAAATCTCACTTTTGGGTTGCTCCTATAAAAGGAATATATGCAAGGAATACTATAAAGCATGGCTATGTAGCTAGCAAATGTGATTTGTGCATATATTGTTTTTAGATAAAGTATTGGAAAAGACAACGTTCAAACAGATTCCAAACAATTTTAGTTTTTAGACATTTAGACAGGGCTCGAAATAAGCCAAGGCAAACAAGGCAATTGCCTTGGTTATCCATGTCGCTTGCCTTGGTACCCTTCTATTTTGCTATCTTTTTAAAGGTCCCGGAAAATGCATGTTCGAAAATGTATATATACCCCTAAATATATTGGGGCCAGTACTATAAGTTGATCTAGATACATCATTTCGAGAATCTCGACTGGTAAATAGACAAAATTACGTCTCAAAGTCGGGCATTTTGACCCGCTTGGAAAAACAAAACATAATTGACGTCATTGGATGAAGGCGAGACGATGACTGTCGTATACAACTCTGCCTAGAAAACACAAGGTATGCGTGTTCAAGTGTATGTACCTTAGAAAGTAATAGCGCTATCGCAATAAATTTTGTACGTGTCAGTCTAGGTGAAATGGTGTATTATGATATTCTCAATATATTTAAAATGGTATCAAGATTTGATATAAAAAACGTCTACAGAATCATGAGTCTTATATTATAATGCAATTCAGATATAAAAATAATAATATCGTATATCTGGAGAAATAAAACCTCGAGCTAAAGTAGTGTGTTGGCCTCTATCTATCTCCACATATAGGGTCAGATTCTCACTGGAAGATGTATGCTAAACCTTCACAATGAATTTCTCCTTCGATCAATACTCACCATTCTGTTACTTCTGATATACAGCTGGCTCTGACAGCGGCTCTAGGATTATAGACTTAGAAAGCTTTACCGACTCCTGGGAACCGGGTACCCGGCTCCCCACTGCCGAGTACCCGTTTACCATAGAGCTCATTCTTGTTTGCATAGCGACAAGAGCAATACATGCTTTTTGCATTAAGGATTTTAGTGTTTTAAAATAATCTAAGTCTTTAATCAGTGATAGTTTGTGTGTTCTGAAAGGATTAACTAAGGACTATGGAGAATACCGCCCAAGACAACCAGGTTGTATTGTTCTTTATTATCCATAGTTAAAAGACTTAGGTCTCTAAATTTCGTTGTGTCGCATGTTCCAATTTCTGTCCCCATAGAATCTGGGACGTGTGCTAACAACGATATATGCCAGACGATCGCCTTCTTTAAACCCCAACAGGCGATCGGCAGATATGAAAATAGGTGTTTGCTACGGTATTTCTAACACGAATATCGGCTGACGTCGTTCTCCGTAGAATCCGAGCGGGTGACGTCACACCCGGTCGCTCGGATGTTTATGTGAAGAAAAATTTTTCATTAATTCGCGCATCTTATTCTGGGTGCTGCGTACTAAAAATGGTACCGGAAACTTTAGAATGATCAAGTTTACGTGTGATCACGATCGGTTTGCAATGATCGGTGGTTTCAAAATTCTTGAGTAGATGTGTGGTCTGCGGTTTTACCGTGTGAGACAGCAGTTTTGTTATACATTTTGTTGTTTTCTTCACATATCGTGCTGCGTTCGTTAGGAGTATAATTTATATTGATTAGTAAATATACCCTGAATGCTATGCGATATGATTCCTGGAGCCGTTACACATCCTGGAGGATCTATTATGGGTGTGTTGTGCCCGCCGCGTACTTGTCGTCATAATCAATGCGATCGTTGTTGTAACGTGGCGGGGTGGGGTGCGGGGAGGTTACGGTTAATTTATGAGTCAAATTATTTGACAATTAATTGTCTGCCTTCCATCCGGGTCTCGTTCCGCTTGTTTATTGTAGGTTTGTGCTTATTTTATAGGCCAAGCCAGCCCCGCCATCATGTGACGACTGCCATAAGTTTGTCCGTGTAATGTTCAAGGACCATGTCTGTTTTATGTGTGCCCTGTGTAATATAGATCATAGGTGTAATGTTTGTGCAGTGTGGTCCGTCGAAACGATGGTTAAGTTCCTTGCCCAGAAGGACTTGGCTGGGTCTGACGCGGGGTCAGGCGGTCCGAGAGTAAATCGTGGAGCGCCCGGTTCGGCCGGTGCGGGTGCTCCACGTCCCCGGCTGGAGGTGGCGGGGATGGCACCGCCGGCGTGGTTTGGTCCGGCTCTGCAGGGTTTTTCTGCATAGCGTTCTGACCACGCTGGTGTCGTCCCTGCTACCAAAGGTTGGGGGGCAGTTTCTCCCCATGCCTGGTACGGATCCTGTCCTCGGACAGGATTCTGGACTGGTTACCGAGGGGGCCGTCTCGTACAGCCCCCTGGCAGTCCCGTCTGGCTTCGGCCAGACGGGTTTCTGTTTCTCTGCGGCCACCTCCGGGTGGTCCAGTAGCGGTGGCCGGTCCGTCAGGTGTGGGAGCCGTCCGCCAGGACGGTTCCACGGTTGACTCGTCTAGTGACGACTCTTCGGAGTCTGAAGACGAGGAGGCCGAGGAGGAGAGGTTGCTGCGGCCCGTGAAGCCGCAGGTGGAGAATATGGAGGTTGATTCCGTCCTAGACGGAACCGGCCTCCATTTGTCTGGTTTGGCGCAAGCCAGGTCAGCGGCTCCGCCTGTGGCTGAGGCAAATCCGTTACCGTGCACCGGTTCCGTGCGGCTTGGTTTGGCACCAGCCGTCACGGGAACGAGTGTGCCGGGCCGGGCGTGGTACTCACCTATCTCGCCTGGTCCGGCAGTCGGACGTGGGGTGCCGTGGGCGCCCGTGTCCGGCTATGGTTCCGCGACTGCTACGGGTCCGTACGGTTTTCCGTGTGGACCTACCCCATGGACCGGAGTGTTTCATGGGGTGGCGGCGGAACCGTGTGGTACCGGAGTGCCTGGCGTGTCAGCCGTGGCTCCTTGCTGGGAGGCCGTGGCTGGCAGACCCGTGAGCACGTCAACGGGTGACGTGTTTGCGGGGGTGTCTTCATCGGAGGTAGATTGGTCAGATGCTCTGGCGTGGCTAGCCAGGGTTGACCCGTCTGTGGTTTCGGCCACGGCCGATGAAGATGCGCCCCGTCCGTCGGTTGCGTCGATCAGGACGGGGATTTTGCCCGCGGCCCGGATCCAGTCAGTGGGACTGGATCCACGGTTCATAGAATGGTTGGATGCTATTTATAGCAAACAACTGATGACCAAGGGTCAGCTCCCTGCGGCCTCCAGTGAGGTGCGGGCAAGATGTCGTATTCCGCGGGGGGAATACGACAGGTATGGTGTAGTCCCGTCGGTCACGGAGGATGACCGATGGGTACTGGGCGTCCAGAGTGCCGTGCCGGGTCACCCCGGTCCGGCACTTGTGGACAAGTCTCAGGTACACCAGGAAGAAGTCCTGTCCCTATGCGATGAGGGTATGAGGGCAGCGATGAGCGCTGTCAACCACTCTTATCGTCTCCTTCAGTCGGTGTGGGCTGAAGCGGGGCAGGCCACCCTGTGCCACCTGTGGCGCTTTCATGTGTCAATGACGGCCTGGTGCTGTCGATGGACGCATTGGCAAGGGTGCAAGCGCGTGTGACGAAATCCAGGAGGCAAATGGTCATTGACCATATGCGTCCGGCTACGGCAGTCAGGGAGCGTCTCCTTGGGACACCCCTGACAGGGCCTAGCATCTTCGGTGGCCAAGCGTGGGCCATCTTAGAGGATACCGCCAGTATCGCGCAGAATCGGTTAGCGGTAAACCTACAGCTAGAGCTAGTGCGACAAGCGCATGCACTAGGGCCTGTGGGGAAACCGCTAACGGGACAACCTTCAAAGGAGCAGAAGAAGCATAAGGGCAAGGCGAAAGCTAGGCCTGTTGCGACTTCTGCTTCAGCTGGGGTTTCAGAGCCGCCGCCGGCGAAGAAGCCCAGGAAGGTTGTAGAGGCGCCTACCCTCCCCAATGTTGCTCCTGACCGCCCTAGAGGTGGGAAGGGCAAGGGGAAGGGTAAGGGTAAGGCCTCAAAGGGCGGACAGAAGGGGCCGAAGCGTACCTGAGGGTACGAAAGCTCCCTTCATATCCGCCTGGACCGCGCCTGTGTGACAGGAACAGCGGTGCCAGTTATACCCGTCGTGCCTAGAACGAAATGGTTCTCTCTCTCTCTCTCGTTAAGAAAGAGTGGGGGGGCGGACTGCGAGCCGGACAACCCCGTTAGACGTCGAGGCGTCTATGGTGGGTGGAAGGCTCATGCGTTTCGTCGAGGCCTGGCAAGGTGTGACGTCAGACAGTCTGGTCCTGGGATGGTTATCCCAGGGTTACATGCCGGAGTGGTGGGACTTTCCACCACAAAATCTGTCTTTGGCACCTGTCTGGACACCCATACCAAGGGAGCCAGACAAGTTAGAAGCCGTTCAAAAGGAAGTGTCGGGTTTGCTTCTGAAGGGAGCAATAAAACCAGCAAATCGAAACACTCCAGGCTTCTATTCAAACATGTTCCTTGTCCCCAAGAGCACAGGGGGATGGAGACCCATACTCAATCTCAGGCCATTAAATTGGTTTAGCCATACGCCTCGGTTCCAGATGGAAATGCCGAGGTCGGTAATGCGGGATTGAGGAAAGGAATGTGGTGTGTATCGATCGATCTGAAAAATGCATATTTCCACATTCCTATGAATCGGAGTTGGCACAGGTTTCTGAGATTTGCGTTTCAGAGTCAAGTATGGGAGTTTACAGTCTCCCGTTTGGCCTGTCGACAGCTCCGAGGGTTTTCACAAGAGTGGTCCTTGCGGTGACAGCGTTTCTCAGAAAAGAGAACGTGGCGCTACACACCTACATAGACGACTGGCTGCTTAAGGCAGACTCGGCAGCCAGGTTGAACGTGGATACTGCTCTGACTCTGAAGTTACTTTCAGATCTACGCTGCATAGTCAACGAGGAGAAATCCGAGTTGACGCCCACTCAACGTTTCGTTTATTTGGGGATGCGATTCGACCTTGAGGAGGGCAGGGTTTACCCATCAGAGCCCAGTGTGGTGTCTCTGTTAGCCATCCTCAAGAGTTTTCGAGTGGGAAACCACATTCAAGGCGAGGCGGTTCCTTCAGATGCTGGGCATGATGGTCTCCATGGAGCAGGTTATCCCGTACGATGCTCTAATGCGAAGGCCTATCCAGTTGTATCTGATGTCTCTGTGGAAACAGAGAACAGAACCCCTGTCAAAACTGTTGCCAGTTTTGGAGCCGATAATATCGCATCTTCTATGGTGGAAACAGCGTCAGAATCTCCTATTAGGGGTTTCGCTGCACCTACCCCGCCTCCAGCTGTCCGTCTACACGGATGCATCGCTGGAAGGGTGGGGTGCCTGCCTGGGAGAACCAGGTCTCGGGCACATGGACTCTCCCGGAGAGTCAGCTGCATATCAATCTGTTGGAAATGATGGCAGTGGAACTGGCGTTGGAAGAGTTCCTTCCGATGATCAGGGGCAGGGTGATATTGATACGGTCGGTCGATTCGACAGTAGTATCATATATAAATCGCCAAGGCGGGACCAGGTCGCCCACTTTGTGTATCGGGGTGTGGCACTTGATTCAATGGTGCAGGAATTACTCGGTTGTTTTGAAAGCAGCTCGTATTCCTGGCCGATTGAACATTCTGGCGGATGCTTTGTCTCGCAGACAGAGAATCCTGCCAACAGAATGGTCCCTCAACCCTCCAGTTCTGCGACGGATCTTCGAGCATTGGGGCAAACCCAACGTGGACTTGTTCGCCACAAAGGAAAATGCTCAAATCATGACATATGTCTCGCCGATTACAGATCCAAATGCCGTCGATACAGACGCTCTGGCGATAAGCTGGAGAGGGATGCACGCTTACGCGTACCCACCCACCATTCTTCTACCGAAGGTTTTGGTGAAGGTCAGGGAGGAACCGTGTCTGGTCCTGCTAATAGCGCCGTATTGGCCGAGCAGGGCGTGGTTCACGGATCTTCTAGATCTGCTGGTGGAAAATCCTGTGCAGTTGCCCAAGATTCCGAACATAATCTCCCAGGCCAAGGGACGCTTCCTACACGAGTGTCCCGAAATGTTCAATGACTGCGTGGATGTTATCAAACAACGTTCCACGTCGGAAGGCTTTTCTCGACAGGCTGCTGATTTCATCGCGGCTGCGAGAAGGAGGTCAACCTTCAAGTCATATAACAACAAGGTTAACAGATTTGCAGACTGGTGTGAAGAAAAGGGTATTGATACCTTTCAATCCACTATCAGCAAATAGCAGACTTTCTCTGTGAGCTGTTCTTTTGAGGACTAGCTCCCGTCACAGTTGCTGGATACAAGTCAGCTTTGGCATCAGTTATCCCTTGTCTAGCCAACAGGGATAGTCCAGAGGTGGCCCAGTTAAATGTGATGTTGAAGGGAATGAGCAATCTCCGACCGAGACAACCGGTAGTCATTCCAGCCTGGAGTCTATCTTTAGTGCTTAATGTACTGGCCAAGCACCCTTTCGAACCGTTGCGTTCGGCTAGTCTAAAGCATTTGACTCTAAAGGCGGTCTTTCTATTGGCAGCTTCCTCAGCTAGAAGGCGCAGTGAGATCCATGCGCTTTCGGCAGAGAGGAACCGATTTATTGTTTCTGGAGAAGGTCTGGGTCTTCTGCCAAGAGCAGAGGTTATAACACACGTGTCATGCG
>CM067365.1:23921248-23983689 GCA_034401795.1 Chaetoderma sp. LZ-2023a | reverse complement strand
ATGAATATCATTGCTAATATATGCCCCTATCTACAAGAGCCTTTGAGTCTCGAACATCTAGATTGGCCACAAACACTCATCGAACTCATTCATATATCTGCCATCATATCACATGCGCATGAGAATGTGTCGTTGGTGGTGGTGGTGGGATCTGGGTGGGGTTTGTGGGGGTGTACTATTCTAGCAATTACTGTTCGTTATGCACTAGGAACTATTACACCAAGTTAGTAGCTTATAGATCATATCATACATTATGTTACTCTAACCTTTCTAATGATTTACTACATATAGTGAGTACTGCGCTCTGGTGCCGGAAGCACAGGGGAAACTTCCAGGTTGTCATATAGGCAGGAACTACGAGAGTGGGTGGGGGTGGGGGAGGGTGCGACTGTGCACGATTCTAAACAAAATTTAAACAACTTAATTATACAATGTTTTTAATTTGCTACCATTGGTATAAATGGTATACCAAAATCTTCATATCTAGCCCCCACCACCCCCGCCCCACCCCTCTCGTGACGTGACCAAATACAAGTTCGCCAAATTTCAATAAGCATATTTACTCAGCGGTTTGACCAGTAATCAATCTAACACTTGACATGTGTAATGTAAAATATTAAGTAGCACTACTACTACTACTACTACTACTACTACTACTACTACTACTACTACTGGAATATACACTATCAGTTACAGTCAATTCGTGTGGTTGTGAGTCGGGTTGTTGAAAGCTGGTTCTGTGAAATGATTTATGTCCTCTGGATGGTGGGCCAGTGGGTAGGGATCGGTGCCATAGAATTGGCTGGTTCGAACCTCGCTCAGGTTGAAAATTGAAAAATTTAAAAATTACATTCCAATATCGACTGTGCTATATCCTAGTGCCAATGCGTCGTCAATGACAGGTTTCCTAGAACTAATGCATGACAATAATAAAAACTACTACTACTACTACTACTACTACTACTACTACTACTACTACTACTACTACTACTACTAAGTTACTACTACTACTACGCTTTCTCCTTCGATCAATACTCACCATTCTGTTACTTCTGATATACAGCTGGCCCTGACAGCTGGCTCTAGGACTATAGACTTAGAAAGCTTTACCGACTCCTTGGAACCGGGTACTCGGCTCCCAACTGCCGAGTACCCGTCTACCATAGAGCTCATTCTTGTTTGCATAGCAACAAGAGCAATACATGCTTTTTAGCAGTTGGAAAGATTAAGAATTAAAGTCTAAATCTTTTTGTGAACTGTAGTGCGTTTCTGCAAGGATATTTGGATTAATATGGATACCACGGATGATAACCAGGTTGTATATTTCCTTATTATTCCATAGTTAAAAGACTTAGGTCTCTAAATTTTGTCTGTGTCGCATGTTCCAATTTCTAACCCCAAAGAATCTGGGACGTGTGTTAACAACGAAATATGCCGGATGATCGCCTTCTTTAAACCCCAACAGGCGATCGGCAGATATGAAAATAGGTGTTTGCTACGGTATTTTTAACGCGAGTATCGGCTGACGTCGTTCTCCGTAAGATCCGAGCGGGTGATGTCACACCCGTGTTGCTCGGATGTTTATGTGAAGAAATTTTTTTTCATTAATTCGCGCATCTTATTCTAGGTGCTGCGTACTAAAATGGTACCAGAAAACTTTGGAATGTTCAAGTTTTGCGTGTTATCATGATCTGTTTGCAATGATCGGTGGTTTCAAAATTCTTGATTAAGATGTGTGGTCTGCGGTTTTACCGTGTGCTACAGCAGTTTGTTTACATTTTGTTGTTTCTTCACATATCGTTTTGGCTTTCGTTAGGAGTATAATTTATATTGATTGGTAAATATACCCCGAATGCTATGCGATATGATTCCTGGTTCCGTGATACATCCTCGAGGATCAGTTTATGGGTGTATTTATGCCCGCTTCGTTCTTGTCGTCATAGTCAATGCGATCTTTGCTGTAACGGTGCGGGGTGGGGTGTGGGAGGGTTACAGTTAATTTATGGTCAATTCATTTGAAAATTAATTGTCTGCCTTCCATCTTTGTCTCGTTCCGCTTGCTTATTGTAGGTTTGTGCTTATTTATAGGCCAAGCCAGCCCCGCCATCATGTGACGAGTGCCACAAGTTCGTCCGGGTCCTGTTTAATGACCATGTCTGCTTTAGGTGTACCTCATGTAACCTTGATAATAGCTGTAATGTATGTGCAGTGTGGTCCGTTGATATGATGATGAAGTTCCTTGCCCAGAAGGATTTGGCTTGGTCTGACGCGGGGTCAGGCGGACCGAAATTAAAACGTGGAGCATCCGGTTCGGCCCTTGGGGGCGCGCCACGTCTTCAGCTGGAGGTGGCAGAGAGGGCACCGCCGGCGTGGTTTGGTCCGGCTATGCAGGGCTTTCTGCATAGCGTTCTGCCCACGCTGGTGTCATCCCTGCTGCCGAAAGTTGTTGGGCAGTCTCTCCCCATGCTTGGTACGGACCCTGTCCTTGGACAGGGTTCTGGACTGGTCACTGAGGGAGCCGTCTCGTACGGCCCCCTGGCAGTCCCGTCGGGCTCCGGCCTGACGGGTTCTGTTTCTCTGCGGCCACCTCCGGGTGGTCCAGTAGCGGTGGCCGGTCCGTCAGGCATGGGAGCCGTCCGCCAGACGGCTCCACGGTTTCTTCATCTAGTGACGACTCTTTGGGGTCTGAAGATGAGCAGGCCGAGGAGGAGAGGTTGCTGCGGCCTGTGATGCCACGGGTGGAGAATATGGAGGTCGATTCCGTCCTGGACGGAACCGTCCTCCATCTGTCTGGCTTGGCGCAAGCCAGGGCAGCGGCTCTGCCCGTGGTTGAGGCCAATCTGGTACCGGGCACCGGTCCCGTGATGGTTGGTTTGATGTCAACCGACACGGTGACGGGTGTGCCGGGCCAGGCGTGGTACTCGCCTGGTCCGGCGGTCAGACATGGGGTGCCGTTGGCGCCCGTGTCTGGCCACGGTTCCGTGTCTGCTACGGGTCCGCATGTTTTTCCGTGCTGGCCTACTCCATGGACTGTGTGTGTTCCATGGGGTGGCGGCAGAACCGTATGGTACCAGAGTTCCTGGCGTGTCAGCTGCGGCTCCTAGCCGGGAGACCGTGGCTGGTAGGTCCGTGAACGCGTCAACGGGTGACATGTTCACGGGTGTGTCCTCCTCAGAGATAGACTGGTCTGAGGCTCTGGCTTGGCTAGCCAGAGTAGACCCGTCTGTGGTTTCGGCCACGGCCGAGGAGGATGTGCCCCGTCCATCGGTGGCATCGATTAGGACGGGGATCTTGCCCGCAGCCCGGATCCAGTCCATTAGACTGGATCCACGGTTTATTGAGTTGCTAGAGGCTATTTATAGTAAGCAACTCATGACCAAGGGCCAGCTCCCTGCGGCCTCCAGGGAGGTGCGGGGGAGGTGTCGTATTCCACGGGGGGAATACGACAGGTATGGTGTTGTACCATCGGTTACCGAGGATGACCAATGGGTTCTGGGTGTCCAGAGTGCTGGAGCGGGTGGCCCCGGCCCGGCATTGGTGGACAAATCCCAGGGACACCACGAGGAAGTCCTGTCCCTATGTGATGAGGGTGTGAGGGCAGCTATGAGTGCTTTCAACCATTCTTATCGCCTTCTTCAGTCGGTGTGGGCTGAAGCGGGGGCAGGCCACCCTGTGCCAACTGTGGTGCTTTCGTGCATCAATGACGGCCTGGTGCTGTCTATGGACGCACTGGCAAGGGTGCAGGCGCATGTTACTAAGTCCAGGAGGCAAATGGTTCTTGACCATATGCGTCCGGGTACGGCCGTCATGGAACGTCTTCTTGGGACGCCCGTGACAGGTCCTAGCATCTTCGGTGGCCAGGCGTGGGCCATCCTAGAGGACACGGCTAGCATTGCGCAGAATCGGTTGGCGGTGAACTTACAGCTAGAGCTGGTGCGGCAAGCGCACGCACTAGGGGCTGTAGGGAAGCCGCTGACCGTACAACCTTCCAAGAAACAGAAGAAGCATAAAGGCAAGGCGAAAGCTAAGCCTAGTGCGGCTGCTGCTTCGTCTGGCTTTTGTCAGCCACCACCGGCGAAGAAGGCCAGGAAGGTTGTGGAGGCCCCTACCCTGCCCAATATTGCTCCTGATCGCCCTAGAGGCGGGAAGGGGAAGGGTAAGTCCTCAAAGGGCAGAAAGAAGGGAGCGGATCGTACCTGAGGGTACGAGAGCTCCCTTCGTATCCGCCTGGACCACACCTGTGCGACAGGAACAGCGGTGCCAGTTAGACCAGCCGAGCCAGGACCGAAATGGTTCTCTCTCTCTCTCGTTAAGAGAGGGGGGAGCGGACCGCGAGCTGGACAACCCCGTTAGGCGTCGAGGCGTCTATAGTGGGTGGAAGGCTCATGCGTTTCGTCGAGGCTTGGCGAGGTGTGACGTCAGACAGTCTGGTCCTGGGATGGTTATCCCAGGGATACATGCCGGAGTGGTGGGACTTTCCGCCACAGAATCTGTCTTTGGCACCTGTCTGGACACCCGTACCAAGGGAACCAGACAAGTTAGAAGCCATTCAAA
Source organism: Chaetoderma sp. LZ-2023a (assembly GCA_034401795.1). Taxonomy (NCBI): domain Eukaryota; kingdom Metazoa; phylum Mollusca; class Caudofoveata; order Chaetodermatida; family Chaetodermatidae; genus Chaetoderma; species Chaetoderma sp. LZ-2023a. The sequence goes on along the minus strand of CM067365.1, from coordinate 23,979,135 downwards.
AGGAAGTGTCAGGTTTGCTTCTAAAACCAGCAAACGGGAACACTCCAGGCTTCTATTCAAATATGTTCCTTGTTCCCAAGAGCACAGGGGGATGGAGACCCATACTCAATCTCAGGCCATTAAACTGGTTTATCCATACGCCTCGGTTCCAGATGGAAACGCCGAGGTCGGTAATGGCAGGATTGAGGAAGGGAATGTGGTGTGTGTCGATCGATCTGAAAGATGCATATTTCCACATTCCAATGAACAGGAGTTGTCACAGGTTTCTGAGATTTGCGTTTCAGAATCAAGTATGGGAGTTTATTGTCCTCCCATTTGGCCTGTCGACAGCTCCAAGGGTTTTCACAAGAGTGGTCCTTGCGGTGACAGCGTTTCTCAGAAAAGAGAACGTGGCGCTACACACCTACATAGAGGATTGGCTGATCAAGGCAGACACGGCAGCCAGGTTAGAGGTGGATACTGCTCTGACTCTGAAGTTACTTTCAGATCTAGGCTGGATAGTCAACAAGGAGAAATCCGAGTTGACACCCACTCAACATTTCGTTTATTTAGGGATGCGATTCGATCTCGAGGAGGGCAGGGTTTACCCGTCAGAGCCCAGAGTGGTGTCTCTGTTGGCCATCCTCAAGAGTTTTCGAGTGGGAAACCACATTCAGGCGAGGCGGTTTCTTCAGATGCTGGGCATGATGGTCTCCATGGAGCAGGTGATCCCGTACGCTGCTCTAATGCGAAGACCTATCCAGTTGTATCTGAGAGCTGCATATCAATCTGTTGGAAATGATGGCAGTGGAACTGGTGTTGGAACAGTTTCTTCCAAAGGTCAGGGGCAAGGTGATATTGATACGGTCGGACAATTCGACGGTAGTATCATACATAAATCGCCAAGGCGGGACCAGGTCACCCATATTGTGTATCAAAGTGTGGCACTTGATTCGATGGTGCAGGAATTACTCGGTTGTTTTGAAAGCAGCTCACATTCCTGGGCGATTGAACATTCTGGCGGATGCAAGAGAATGGTCTCTCAACCCTCAAGTTCTACAAAGGATCTTCGAGCATTGGGGCAAACTAAACGTGGACTTGTTCGCCACAAGGAGAATGCTCAAATCACGACTTATGTCTCACCGATTCCAGATCCAAATGCCGTCGATACAGACGATCTGGCAATAAGCTGGAGAGGGATGCACGCTTACGTGTATCCGCCCACCATTCTTCTACAGAAGATTTTGGTGAAGATCAGGGAGGAGCCATGCCTGGTCCTGCTAATAGCGCCGTTTTGGGCGTGGTACACGGATCTGGATCTGCCGATGGACAATCCAGTGCAGCTGCCTGAGATTCCGAACATAATCTCCCATGCCAAGGGACGTTTCCTACACGAGCAGCAGGGAATATTTTGAGCGGTATCGCATCGCAAAATGCGATGCAAATGAGTACTTGTTGAGTACTTGTTGCTACACATTCACAACTTCGCTTAGATTTTTGCTGCAATACATAATTTTGATGTAAAATTCAGTCAATTCACTTAATTTTGAAATATTTTTTGATAAGAATTCGCTAAAAGTTGCGAAACACTTGTCAAATTTAGTAAGGAAGCGAGATGCGCATGCGTTGGAGACTGATTTCCGATATAGCCCATAGACATATATAGCCATAGAGCGCATATCCCCATACCCTCCTTCACTATGGGACAAATGACTGCCGGTGATGCGAGTTCAATAAGCACTCTATAGATAGCTATTTCTATGGAGAAACCAAATTGGTTAAAATTTTGTTATATTACACATTTTAACACTGATCTCCATCTAGATTATTTCGAAACCATCTTAGAAAATACTACATTCCATATTTATTCTGTTCGTGGCTTGAACAACACGATCGAAGCGCCAATACATTATAAAAATCATGAATTCTCTCGGCTTGAAAATATTGACAAGCTCCTGGTATAGTACATGTATCAACGACTGCTACATTGGAACCAGTCTTGCATTCCGTAGGGAAAACGATTTGCTAAAGCGGCAAATTATGCTTTTCGGTTGTGTTCGGATTCACTTGTTCATAGCGTGTGTAGATGAAAAAAAGCCATTTTTGATCATGGAAACATGTTTTGAAACATTTCGCTGTTGGAACACCAACCAGTTTAAACACAGTTTGTTTGCTATGTATGTGCTATGAACTGCTATGCATTATTCGATTTGTTTAGCGGTTACTGCTACGCAATTTTTTTCCAACAAAATATTCCCTGTGTATTATCATAAAAGTATACTCACAAATGGTGAAAATACCCCCATTTTGTCCCCAAAGATTTGATGAAAGGAAGAATGAAGAAAATAGAATTTTGGATATGTTGTAGAGCACACCTAATGCGTTATTGTCTGTAAAGCACAAGTTTGTTCCACCTATCCCACATGGCCATCACAGTTGAATATGGGATCATTTTCAGGTTGGGCCAATTTCAAGGGCCTACATTTCAAAAATGTTAAGAACCACATCTTTTTTATGTATAAACTAACAAATATATATATGTAATTGACCCATCAAGTATTAAGTTTGTAACTCTAATAGTTTTAACATAATTGTAATCACAAGTGGGTCAAAAAATTTGTCACTGAATAAATTTTAATTTTTAGGTCACCTGGTCTGAAAGGCCAAGTGAGCTTATGTCGTGGCGACTGTCCGTCGTCCATCCGTCAACTTTTCTTTAAAATGACTTCTCAAGAACCCCTGGAACGATTTGAATTATATTTGGCAGGAAGCATCATTAGGCCATAGGAATCCAAGTTTCTTCACACGAAGCTGATCGCCCAATTTGGCCGGCGGCCATTTTGGAGTTTGGCCGATTTTTAGAAACGTCTTTAAAAATTTCCGAAACCGCTTGAGGGATTGAAGGAAACCTCATGAAATATAATCCAGTGCAAGAGCTCAACCAAGTTTGTTCAGGGGAACTTGATTGGTCAAATGGTTCAGCGGCCATCTTGGTTGACCTAGTTTTAGCGAAAATTACTTTTCCAGAACCGCTGAAGGAATCAGCACTAAGGGCCAGTAAAGTTTGTTCGAGAGAAGTTGATCCGTCAAAAAACATGGCCGCTGTGGGCCAATCAAAATATAGCATGTTTGGCGGCCATATTGGGTTTTTTTATTTGATGGTCTTTGAGGCTGAAATTGTTTTTATATAGGTTTTTGGGTATTCTGATTTGAAATTTGCAATTTTCAAAACTGTCGGATAAATGGTTTGGCGGCCATCTTGGATCATTTTCCCGCCAAAAGCTCCCATACTAAAGCAATGGGAAATTTAAAATGTCTTCTTTTCGAGAACTACAGGGCCGATTTCAATTATATTTGGCAGAAAGCATCCTTAAGGCATAGAGATTCGGGTTTGTTCAAACGAACCCGATCGGCCAATGTGGTTGACGGCCATCTTTGATTTCTACTGATTTTTAGAAATGTCTAAAAATCTTCTCCAAAACCGTTTGAGGGATCGATTCAGAACTCACGAAATATGATCTAGGGTAAGAGCTGAACCAAGTTTGTTCAAGGGAACTTGATTGACCAAATGGTTCAGTGGCCATCTTGGATGACCTAGTTTTCGTAAAAATGTCTTCTTCCCCAGAACCACTGAAGCGATCAGGCTGAAATTTGTGATATATAAATAGGGACAAAGGGTCATTAATGTTTGTTCAAGAGAAGTTAATCTGTCAGAAAACATGGCCGCGGTGGGCCAATCAAAATATAGCGTGTTTGGCGGCCATATTGGATTTTTTTATTTGATGGATTTTGAGGCCGAAATTGGTTTTATATATGTTTTTGGGTATTCTCTGATCTCAAATTTGCAATTTTCGAAACTGTCAGATAAATGGTTTGGGGGCCATCTTGGATCATTTTCCCGCCAAAAGCTCCCATACTAAAGCAATGGGAAATTTTTTATGTCTTCTTTTCGAGAACTACTGGGCCGATTTCAATTATATTTGGCAGAAACCATCCTTAAGGCATAGAGATTCGTGTTTGTTCAAACGAACCCTATCAGCCAATGTGGTTGACGGCCATCTTGGATTTTAGTTGATTTTTAGAAATGTCTTTAAAAATCTTCTCAAACCCTTTGAGGGATCAATTCAGACCCCATGAAATATGATCTGTGGTAAAAGCTGACCCAAGTTTGTTCAAGGGAACTTGATTGACTAAATGGTTCAGTGACCATCTTGGATGGCCTCGTTTTCGCAAAAACGACTCATTCCCCAGAACCGCTGAAGTGATCAAGTCGAAATTTGTGATATATGATTAAAAACTAAGGGCCATTAAAGTTTGTTCAAGAGAAGTTGATCCGTCAAAAAAACTGGCCGCTTTAAAATGTCTTTAATATCTCCAAAACTGCTTGGGCGATCAATTCAAAACGCATGAAATACCATCTAGGGCAAGAGCTGCACTAAGTTTGTTTCAAGGAACTTGATTGGCCAAATGGTTTGTTGGCCATCTTGGATCACCAAATTTTTGCCAAAATGACCCCAGAACGGCTGAGCGGATTGGGCCCGAAATTTGAGAGATATGATTAGGCACTGAGTGCCATTAAAGTGTTTTCAAGGGAAGGTACTACGTCAGAAACATGGCAGAAGTGGACCAATCAAAATGTAGCGTGTTTGGCGGCCATATTGGACTTGCAAAAATGTCCACAAACTAATTTAGAAGACTACTAGACCACCCACTAACAATTGTGACAAAAATGCATAATGCTCCAGGTGAGCACAGGTCCCTTGGGCCTCTTGTTAATGTTACCTAGGTTACCAATACGAGCACAAAAATTATTATGCCCTGCATATTTCAAGATGGTACCTACATGTGACCAAGCACTGAAAGTTTTATTGATATTGGATGTCAAGCCAAAAATTTGCAGAGCCTTGAAAATGCTACAAAATGACAATTATGTCACATCTGGTGGACCCCCCCTTGCTGTTCTAGCATCCATATCTCCAAAAATATTGGGATTTGGGTGCTGAAATTGTGCAGGATTTCCTAAGACATACTACTGTACCACTACACAAAGACTGTTGGAAATCTGAATTGGTCATGCAACACCCGTTGATTGTCTTGACATGGAATTACCCTTACCCATATGATTGCGGAGTGCAAGAGGTAAAATTTTAACCTGCGGAAATTGATTGTAATGCATCTCCTCCCGAAACAAACAGAATTAAACCAAATTTGGTATGTGAGTTACCCATATCAATGTGGAGTGGATGAGCACATTTACATTTGGCCCCGCTCCCAGGGTGTGTGCGATGGGATCAGCAGGTCATGAAATTGAATCATCTTGAATTGTACTACAACTCCTGACACTTTGGACGAAATTCAACCAAATTGGGTATGTGAGTTACCCATATGATTGCGGATTGCAAAAAGGACATTTACATTTGACTCCGCCCCCGGGGGTTGGTTGTGGGATGTGTCAAAAGTTCAAAGCGGTGAACGTGGGGATTTGCGAATTGATTATGATGTCAGATACTTGAGAAACAAATCTGATCCGTTCATTGGAATCTGCAAAATGTAGAAAGGCCCTCATTCCGTTTCATAGTTGATAACCCTTTCAAGAAATCAAGGGTAATTTTAAAGTATAATAAGCTGATAAATATAATTATTAGCCTATAATCTTAGCATAACATATACATAGGCAATAAGTTTTCAAAATTTTCAACACAATTTCTCTGCACAATCAATAATTAGGTCTATTAAATGAGCGCTAATTGGACGCTGTTGAATATTACCAGAAGTCCATTGTGTTCCACAGATTTATTCAAAATTATTTAAGATTATTTTAGCGTCATTAACCTATTCACACATAAATAATAGCGTTTAATTTAGCGCGTCCAATGGTCATTGTGGGGCGCTTATCGCCGGTCTGATTGACGCAATAAAGAATAGGCCTATAGCAAATCGGAAAACCGGACACAATGCTATTCCTTTATGCCCCGCCTTCATTTGATGACAGTTCTCAAATCAGTGATTTAATCATTTAAAGGCATGCGTATGTTAGTATGCATGCATTTATACAGTGTAAATGTCTTCCTTATGATACGCTGTGCCTTCTGAAGGTTTCCTGTTCGTAGGTCAAAATAAGTTTGGGTGAAAATGGGCTTTTTAGTGCAAAATCATTGGCACAAACGCGAACCTTTTCCGGGTGGGGGCCTAAGTGTGTGTGTGTGTGCGTGCGTGCATGTGTGTTTATCCATTTTCAAGAATATATCACCTGCTTAAAGCTCCCCTAAAATGCCACATATCTAGACATCACTAACAAAGGTTATTTCTTGAAAATTAGTTCAGTCTTCCAAAAATAACAAATTTAAGATCGAATGACATTATTAAATTTACAAAACCCACCTGTAGCCTTATGACATCATTGGATGAAGGCGCGTCACAGACATGACAGAGCGAGTGCTTCTGTTTACATTTGATGTAGTAGAAATTGTGTGTTTATTTTAATCCATAGCTGCATATGCTCAATATACTTTTTATATTTATTAAATTTGGTATCTGTGGCTAGCTGATATATCAATATATAATATACATGTCATCAGATGATACTAAGAACGTTGTGTCAAAATTTAAGTTACGACCCCAGGTTTCCTACTTAGATATGCGGTGCACCATGGTGGTTCAGTGTGAATGCCTGAAAATAATATTTTCAGAAACAGGAATAATACTATACTAGAACTAATACATAGGGCTTATCATTGCACGCAAAATTTTTATGAAAGCCAAAACTATCCAGACAAACTTATAAAAGAAATCAGTTATGACTATCGGGTTATTAACTGTTTATGAAGTGTATAGTTTGCAGCCTGTGCCGTGTTACTTCTTATGGTAGCCTGTCCCATTTCCACAAGTCTTCATAACTGCACAGGCCAGGTTTATTCCGTCTTAATTGCTTGTAACCGAGAAGTAGGTCATCACTGAACAAGCCTATGGGGCGGTGGAGAGGTGTGTGTGTGCATGCGTGTGATGAGACAAAATATTGTGATCTAGCAATGCACTCGCTATTTCAAGATTGCGTGAATACCAGTAAAAAATACTGTGTAATAGTAGGATCCATTTCTAGCTACGGCACGTCCATTTCTAATTAAGCCGCACCCATTTCTAGTTAAGCCCCAACCATTTCCAATTAAGCCCCACCCATTTCTAACTAAGCCCCACCCATTTCTAATTAAGCTAGAGCTGCTAACTTCCCCGCGTTGGAATCAATTTATATTCACAGAATCCCAATTTCAAGGCAAATATATATAGGTAAGCAGTTGAATATTTTGAAACTAATTTTACGGGGTGCTGTTGCTGCTCAGCTCCCAGTCAATTATTCTTCAACAGAACATTCAACAGGGTGTTTATTAAATTATTTTAAAAAATAGAATTTGTACACAGGACGAACAGGTCGGATCCATTGATTCAGGATACGGCTTTAACATTCAAGCCGGGCCAAAACCAGCCTCTACCCGGGTCTTGAGAATGTCCATTTGCCGACAAAGAGGAGAGTATTTTAGAAAATTTATTACTGGAATAACTGGCTTGATAATCGAGCCAGTTATTCCAGTGCTAAATTTTAAAAAAAATAGTTAATTTTGGCTGGCAAAATGTACAATGTGTACACTTAACGGAGTTGACAGGTCCGATCTATCCATTTATATTATAATGAAGGTTATTTAATCAGACATGTTGTTTTCTGTCTGCAGCATGCGATGAAAGAAAGACGGATGAGGAACTCACCTCCTATGATCTCTAGCTAAAGCAGTTTTACGGGATAATAGGGATTTTCTAAGTATGGATGTAGAGCGTATAGAAAGACTACGAGAAAGACTGTTGGTCTGTCCGATATGCATGGACGAATACAAGGACCCGAGAATCCTACCGTGTCATCATTCAGTGTGTGTAGATTGTTTGAGTCAGTATGTTCGCTTATCAACTGCCACCGGGCGATTCTTCCGTTGTCCTCAGTGCCGACAAGATATTCTTGTCCCGAGTGGTGGTGTACAGGAGTTTCAGCAGAATTTCTTTGTGTCAAGTTTACAAGAAGAGATAGGTGGTAAACCCGAAAGTAGCGTATGTGAACTCTGTGAACGTTCTGATGTTCTGGCCCAGTTTCGTTGTGTGGAATGTCATATGGATATTTGTAGGTTTTGTGTCACAGAACATCGTCTTTTCAAACATCAAACTGCGAAAGACAGCCAAGTTTTCCGCTTAGAGACATTTCCACTTCCTGCGGAAGTCTTAGGATCTGGTCAATCTTGTCCTAAACATAATGAGGTTTGCAATGTGTTTTGTAGCACCTGTGACTATGCAGTTTGTTTATCGTGTGTATGCAAACAACATAAGTCGCATGATACTATGTCATTGACGCAGAAACTACATTTATTTGAGAAGAACATAGATACATTTACACGGGAATATGAATCTGAGAAACAGATTGTCGGCAAACAGCTAGCATTGTTGAATGACCTATCACATAGTTTAAATGAAAACTTCAAAAGTGTTAGAGACGATGTTGAAAAACATGCCGAGAACTTGCATTCATTCCTTGAGGAACAAACCAAACATGAAATGACACACATTGTAAATGAAGAAAACAAATGTCTCTCGCAAATTGAGAAATGTCGTGAGAATTTGGATAAATATCGCGATAATGTTGATCATGTTGTGCAATTTATGCAGGACATTCAGCCATGTGACGTCAATATAGAAATGATGACATCACTACAGAGATATCGTAATCAGTTATCAATTCTCGCAAACTCTGCATCTGCTGTTATAAACTATTCTGATATACATTTTAAAAGAGGTATACGCAAATCATTATTCAGTAACCTATTGTTGAGTTTTGGATCACTTTCTAAAACTAAGAAAACACGCTTAGTTTCATTAACTGGGAAAATGCCAAGAGCTACGATAAACCGTGATTGGAAGACATGTTTACGCAATTACCAAATGACCTGTTCACTTGTATATGTCATCATTACAGCAGTTCTAATGTCTATCTCACTCGTCTATCTGTCATGGACATATTTTGTCGACATCAATGGTGAGAATATTTCTAAAAACCTGGCTGACAAGGATGTCAGTGAAGGTGAAAGGGGCAGAGATGTGCCACATTCGTCAAGTCCGTTGATTGGTCTTCTCTTTTGCTCGGTTATTTTTGCTGCTTTCTGCGCGACTTTCAGGACATCACAGAGACGGAGACGTGGACATCATCACAACTGGTATAAATTAACTAATTAGATATTCATTCAACATGTGTTTTAATATGTAAGTAAAAAGCTATGCGGTAGAAACCTATCAGCAACAGACATGTCATACGTGACAAAATATTAAGTTGTATTAACCCGTCTTATGTCAACTTAAAACATTAAAGGTGAAGCGTGCCACAAATGGCCTCTGACAAATATAGCACTGAATTTTCTGGCTTGGTAATTGAGCCAATCAATCCAGTGGTAAATTTTCCAAAATAGTCTTTGTGCAAGATGATACTGGCTTAGAAGCAAAACCTTGAATATTATTGGCCATTATGGCTTTGCAAGAGAAAGCTATTTTTGTAAATTATTTCATTGATAACCTTAGTTTTCCAGTCTAGTCTGCAAAAAAACCTGGACCTTTAACACTTTAATGGTCATACTGGCCTCGATGATCTAGCCAGTCATTCCAGTGATAAGTTTTCAAAAATTGTATTCTCTTGGCCTGTAAATTTATGGACATTCAATAAGAAAATGTTTCAATTTTCTTGACAAAATTTGACCATTAAAAGGACGCAGTCAAAATCATGTAGTGGCATCAAGAAACTTCTAATGGATAAGAATTGTACATATGGCTTCAGTAAATTTACAATTTACGATTTAATTAACATTCTTTTAAAAATTTAGAAAGTTGAAACTGATTTTACTGGGGTCGGTTGCTGCCTTTACGCTTACCCCTCACCTCTAATTACACCCCATCCTTCCATTTACATTGTGCTTGGCTCCAACTTGTACTGGCCACTCCTCCATTTACATTGTAATCTCTCCCACTCACACCCGCTGACCCACCATTTACACTTCACCCCCTCCATTTACACTTACACCCACCACCATTTACACTTCACCCACTCCATTTACACTTCACCATCTCCATTTACACTTCACCCCCTCCATTTACACTTACACCCACCACCATTTACACTTCACTCACCACCATTTACACTTCACCCACCACCATTTACACTTACACCCAACATTATTTACACCTCGCCCCCTCCATTTACACTTCCACCACCATTTACACTGACACCCACCACCATTTACACTGACACCCACCACCATTTACACTTCACCCCCTTCATTTACACTTCACCCCCTCCATTTACACTTACACCCACCACCATTTACACTTCACCCCTCCATTTACACTTACACCCACCGCCATTTACACCTCACCCCCTCCATTTATATTTCACTGACCATCACGAGATTAGATGAATATGGTTGATAAATCTAATTTATATAATTTATTACCAAGTCTCTTTCATCGCATGAGGGCATGTTATATATGCTCAATTAATTATGACCATTGCTTCTTTATATGACCAGGTTTTATATGACCTGGTCCATATATACAAGTGCATACATGTGTGTATAAGTTTAGTTGGTGTCTATCGAGCCCCTGAGTCCAGGTCCCATTCACGCCATATCTGGGCTGGGTTTTATTTCTTGTTATTATGCCATTGTAGATAACTTGCCCAGTTTTTAACTGGTACCCATATATACTCCTGGGTGGAGGGAGACGGAATGATGGCCCAGTTTTTGACTGGTACCCACATATACTACTGGGTGGAGAGAGACAAGGAATGAAGGAGATTTCCCATCTTTCAAATGACGGTGAGATAGCACACAGCTCAGGCGCGAACCAGGTTCTTAGGTTAAGTAGTCCTGAGTGCTAACCACTACAAAGTGCTGCCTCCCATGTATGTTTAAAGCTCTCGTGTTCCATTAAATATAGACCCTTTTGCAGGAGATATGAGATGCCTGCTGATTTCTGTTCAATTTACCCAGCATGCATCTCTACCTAGCATGCAATTTCTTGACTCCATAATCATTGTAACTATTGGACGCCATATTTGTTTAGTCTATTGTCTGTATAGACCAGGATTTCTCAAACAAAACCAACCCGCCTGCATGTGCAAATGGTCATTTGTCCTCCAGCTCTGGAAGCGTAAGCATGGACGTATTCAGGGCAGTACATTCGACAGCCTGCATTTCGATACTGTTCAGTGTAAGTGTGTCAATTTCCATAAGAAAATTAGAGAAAGCTTTTATATATTTTGACAATAATTTGCGTGAAAGTTATTGCTATCAATGACAGCAACAACATTCAGTAAAATTATTGTCAAAATTATTAGGCAATATGATTATTACCTCGTGCAGATTTGATACTAATTTGTATGAAAACTGTTGCTATCAGTCTCTATATTCTAAAATAATCATCATAGTCTTAGTCAACTCGCTACAGATTTGAATAGCAATTTGACTGTAAGTTGCTGGTTTCTAGGACACCAACAACATTGTCGAATTATTATCCACATGTGCAATCACTATATTACTATTTAGGTACGGTTAGCGTATGCCAATATACGCGTTCTCGCCAAGAATGAATGCTTAGCAAATGTCGTGTATGTTTCATTGACAGATTTGTGCATTTGTTTGAAATGCATTGATCGAACAGAAACGTACACATGGATAGCTAGGCGAAATATTTCCTTCGTGCAGGCAAAGCATATTTTGGTCATATAACTCACTCTACTTAAACAGTAATACTGATCGCTGTGTGATTGTATGGACAACAATTTGATAACGTTGTTGGTGTCTTAGTCAGCAACAACTTACAGTCAAATTGCTCTTCAAATCCGTAGCAAGTGTTGAGTGAAATTTATGATGATTATTTTAGAATACAGACTGAAAGCTGTTGCAGCAACACTTTTCAATAAATTTGTTATCAAATATACAGCAGGTAGTAATTGTATTACATACTAATTATTTTGGCAACAATTGGACGGAATGTTGTTGCTGTCATTGATTGCAACAACTTTAACGCAAATTACTGTCAATGTATATAAAAGCTTTCTCCTATTCTCTCCTGGACAATGACACACTTTCTCTGAACAGTATTGAAATATGTACAGACTGTCGAATGTACTGCCGTGAATACGCCCTATGTGCATGCTTACGTTTCCAAAGCTGGAGGATAAATGACTATTTGCACGTGTAAGCAGGTTGGTTTTGTTTGAGAAATCCTGACTTGTGAAAACAATAGACTCAACGAATATGGCCTCTAATAGTTACAATGATTATGGAGTCAGGCCATTGCATGCTTGGTAACATTGCACGCCGGTCGTCGGGTAGCATTGAATGCTGGGTAAATTGATCAGACATCTCGTGCAAAAGTGTGTATATATTTAATGGAACACGACGGCTGATTGGTCATCTTTAAGTCTGATTGGTCATCTTTAAATCTGATTGGTTACCTTTAATTACTTTAAATCTGATTGGTCATATTTAATTACTTTAAATCTAATTGGTCACCATTAATTACTTTAAATCTGATTAGTTGTCCTTAATTACTTTAAATCTGACTGGTCATCTGTAATTACTTTAAATCTGATTGTGCATCTGTAATTACTTTAAATCTGATTGGTCATCTGTAATTACTTTAAATCTGATTGGTCATCTGTAATTACTTTAAATCTGATTGGTCATCTGTAATTACTTTAAATCTGATTGGTCATCTTTAATTACTTTAATGACCACAGATGATCAGGAAAATCTAAATCTCTGCTTAGTAATTTGCATATATGTCATGCATGTGAAACATAAATGAAGCTATATTTGGAAAATTTAGCACAAGGATTGGCGCGATTACAAGCAAGTCGATTCCAGTTGTAAATTAAAAAAAATTCTTGGCTTATCCAATTTCTCGATCCCATCACCAGCCATTTTTGACGGGTTTGACAATTACAGGGTTAATCCTGTAACACTTATCAGCCAAAAAACAGCTTCTGCTGCGGTCTTGAGAAATGTCCATTTGCAGACCAAGAGAAGACTATTTTTGAAAATTTACTACTGGAATGAGCCGAATGACTGGCTCGATAACCGTGCCAGTCATTTCAGTGGTAAATTTTCAAAAATAATCTCTTGGTCTACAAATGAACATTTTCTATGAGAAAATTGAAATTTTAAGTTAAAGGGTTAAAGAACCAGACATCTTTAACCCTTTCACCGATGTATTGCCCATATCTCGTTTTCAAGTCAACCATACATGTACAGGGATATTGTTGAATATTTTGAACTTAATTTGACTGGGAGCTATTTCTGGCAGGAATAAGCTTTATGTTGTAAAGAATTCACTTTGTCATGGAGTTGTTGGTGAAAGGGTTAATTTAATGTCATCGTTTCCATGGTGATTGACCTAGGCTTGTGCGATTTTTTGATTTAATCGTGAAGTTCGATTTATTTTTAAAATCACAATTTTTACGATGTGGAAAAATTGGAAAATCATCAAAAATCTCATGTTTTTAAAAATCTGAAGTGTGTACATTTCATGATTTCCGTCCCATTTTATCAGTACATGAGTACAATTATAATCGACTCACGCCTGTGTTCATTGTGTTTATATCCCGCCGTGCCATGCACGTGTCGAATAATTACTAATCACAACACGAAGCGCTACGATAATCAAGCTAACAATAGCGAGGTACCACCTTTGTCATTGAGAAAACCAGCTAGTTACTCCGTCGAATCACCATATAATTTTCTTTCGCTGCAGACCCTGAGTCTGTCATGAAATACCAATTATATACTTAGTTGCAGTGCTCGGCAATAATCAGTGAACATAATTCTTTTTTTATTCTTTTTAATTCTAGAGTTAGCAATTTCAAGCGGTGTAATAATTTTTCATTTTTGATTCAGTTGTCATGTCTAATTAAAGAAAATAAAGTAATAGCATTCAATATTGTTGTATTTTGTACTGTGTGTTCTGTTGATTACTCTTAAATGTAAATCGTACATTCTGAAAGCAACTATAAACTGCAATATAGGACGAGTTTACGCCATTACACTCGTACCTACTCAAAACTACCGTTCTATGTATGTGGATTGCGCAGTATCTCTGCCGGGTACTAATATTAGTGTCTTCGCATTACTCCGGTAATGACCTAAACTCGTCCTACAAAGGGAGGCTATAAGCGGAAGCTGATACATCACATAATTTATATTTTTTCTCGGCGACTTTTTATGTCAAATTTTGATGAAATAAATGATGTTTATTAAACTATGCGCAATATTTAGGCGGTCCCAATTAATAATTTCACTCCCGCATATACATTAAGCATAGATGTAGGATGGTAAGAATTTGTCGCATGAAATTGTGTTCTAATTTCGTGCTATTTTTGTATCATTTATTTCAACCTTTTCTAGAAAGTCTGAGTCCCAGTTTTCATGACTTGTCACATTACCCCGGTTTATATTTTGGGAATTTGGACCTACGATTTAATCGAAGATCTCAATTTTTTTTTTATAAAATCGATCGCGATGTTTCAAAGCACAAATCGTGCAAACCTAGATTGACCTGTAAATTAGAGGTTATTCTTTCGTTATATGCCACTTTGTGTCTTATAGTGTATTTACTATGCATACTTAAATTGCAGATCATATATGCGCTAGAGTAATTTGCATGTGCGTGTGTGTGTGTGCGTGCGTGCGTGCGTGCGTGCATGTGTGTGTTTACAGGCATGATAGGGATTGTTTACCTGTAATATGTGTGTTTGCATGTGTGTGAAACTTCATTTTGAATGCACAACAAAATTGTGTGTTAACGGATTACAGCAAGGACATTATCATGATCAAGATCGGTGCTAATTTCAAAATGGTCTTATAATATCGTTTGATTCGCATGTTATCTTGTCCTGTAATGATCCATCATTGGTGTGTCTCTGTTTTGTCTGGGCAGGTTATTGATCAGTTTGATCATTGATCATTAGCTATTCACAGGCATGCAATTTTTCTGGTGATCAGATTAATATTGATCAGCTTAATTGATCATTAGTTATTCACAGGGACATGGGATTTTTCCTCATTTGATTAATTAATATGAAATTCAAAATCCTTTTTTGCCCATGAGACAGTAACTCTATCACTCCTGAAAGCATATATACGGATTCCCTTCAAAATTGTTAGAAGAAAAAACTGTCCATAGATATCTCCCAACACTCCTTGATAAATGTCTGACAAAAATGGACTAAAAGGTTGTTTCCGTCACTTGATAAACGTTCAGAAGAGGGTCAATGTGATCGTCACCAGTGCATGATTAGTCTTGCTATGAAGTGTCCCATAACTTAATCGTAATCACCCTGTCATGCTGTCTTTCTACCTATTTGTTTGTCCATTTGCAGATCAAGAGAAAAGTACTTTTGCAAATGTACAACTGGAATCGCTATAACAAGATTATTGATTCCAGACGCTGTGATTTGTCATGCATTGCATCTTGGCGTATAAATTTGTATTCATAAAGAAAAGATTTTGATTTTACTTGACCAAGCATTAAACCGTTTGACTGATAAATCCAGGAAAATTTCTTTACAATATAAAAATTATTTTGTTGAATATTATGAAATGAATTTTACTGGAAGACGTTGGTGCAGGCAACAACGGCTGTCTTCCAGTCCAATTAATTTCAAAATATAAAATATTCAACAGTTTGTCTGTAAGTTACCTTGAAAATGAGATATGGGAAACTCATCAGTCACATGTCAGTGAAAGGGTTAAAGGACTAGGATTGCTAAACCGTGAACTATTAATGTGCTTTGTCATGCCTTTATATTTGATGACGTGTTGATTGATATGCAAATTATAGGATGCTTACATGATTGGTCGATGTGCTGTATAACTGATGATTCACTGATTCATATGCTAATTATAGGGCGCTTACATGATTGGTTGATGTGATGTATAACTGATGATTCACTGATTCATATGCAAATTATAGGCTGCTTACATAATTGGTTAATGTAATGTATAACTGATGATTCATTGATTGATATATGCAGATTATGGGTCGCTTACATGATTGGTTGATGTATGTAGCTGATGAGTCATTGATTGATATGCAAATTATAGGCCGCTTACATGATTCGGCAAAAATTCACTAATGTGTACCAGAGGTGTTGCACCCGGGAGTGAAAAATGACCATCTATGTAAGTGTTTTGAATTTGGTGCATTTTGAAGTTCAATGTGTCGGGACTTTTTTTGTAAAGTATTTCTTATTCTTTTCATTTAAATGACGTACCAAAATGTATGGGCACCCTCTTGGGGCTACAGACACGACACCATAATGATAACACTAAACAAAATTAGCTTGTTTCACCAATACCAGAGCAAATATAAAATTTATTTGAGTAAATTTACAAAGAAAGAGTGTCTACATTGTATCATATTACAACTGTTAGGTTAATCGAATAATATTATTGACATGTATACAATTATAGTTTACCATTTTTTTTACCAGTTTCACTTGTCAAAATTATAAGCTGTCTTCCATTTTTAATTGTATACAAAATAAGCACCGTGAACAGTTTAATATCTTATTTCTGATATTATTAAACCACTGCAGTATTTATGTGTATGAAAATGCACAGGACTTGGTTAATTTGAGATGGAATACAGGCATGTGACAGGGGCTACGGACACTACATAATAGCACATGTTCTCAATAGCAAGCTATCTATTTTCTATGCAGTAATCGGTGCTTAAAAGTTTGAGGTAATATGAAATATCATCTTTATCAATGCTTGTATTATACGCCTGTATTCTAAAATATTCTTTTTCATTAAAATATCTAACGATTACGTCAGAAAAAGTAAATAATTTATCATTCGTTTCTCAATAATTATCAAATCATCTGCATTTTTTCAACAAAATAATGTGGAACGTAATTATATTCAATTACAAGGATTACACATTGCACAATTCCAGATTTTGGGCTGTATTACCTCAATCACATGAGTTTGAATGAAGTTGATACCAGGTGCTACGGATACTACAGAATAACAAAAATGCTTTCTCAGATCATGAAAAATCAATAATGTATGATAATGACTAATGAGTGGACTTTTCTCATCATTCTAAAATCAGGCATACACTAAACTAGGAAAGACAGAGAAAATTTGTATTGAATATGATGTTATTTGCACATAATCATATTTTGAATTAAAATCTACTAATTTATATTCTACTTAATATCAAATTATTATCTATAGTACATCTTGTACATATAGGGTAGTTTGGGTTATACAACTAACATGTACATGTATTATGTACTGAACAACGTAACATGTATATAATACTAACAGACTCAATAAATCAAGCAACCATATATAGGGCTACGGACACTACTGAATCGCTTTGAGATTTTTACTACATGTATGATCAACTCATTAATGAGTAAGTCAACTGTGAACGTCACTAGTACAATTATCCAATGGTAATAGCACTGTGGGCACCCAATTGTTTCTTCAGCTCAGCTAGTTCATTGGTTGAGAAGGCAAAGTGGCCGCGGTTGTTCATTATTGCTGGGGATTCCATAGAGCACACCAGTGTCTCAGCTTCTTGCCACGACGTCTCGGGATCATCTGGCCATATGTAGTGCTCACCATTTTTCTTCATGAACTTAACCAGAAATTCGTTGCTGTCTTCATCAACCTCCATGATTTGTGAATGAGAGATACTGACACTTATATACACTTATATCACCAATGCAGAGGTGTATTTATCAACTGTTACCATGGGTCGGTTTCTTCTGGCTCTGTTTCCTCCAATGCAGATTAAATTTGCACTTCCACTTTCTCCTGAAAGTGTACACAAAACAATTTGGCTATTTAGTCAGTACTTTCAACAGTTTCCAATACTGGATGCATTGACAGACGGCAGTTGTTCCAGTATCATGTCTGATATTTAACCGTTTCTATTTTACAGAGCAGGGCCAGTTTTTGATAGCGATATGGTTACACACTATTAGCATGGGTGTATCTTCTATGTAACACTATTGCTGTCAAAACGAAAGTTTCTGGAGCACGGTTCCAGATACATGAAATCTCTTAATCTTAGAAATTGTATACTATTTTGAATAATATTTGATTGGAAGCATTACTACCTAAGAAATTAGAGGCCTTCAATTAAAATATCTTCAAAGAGCCACAGCTTTCCCTCATTTGACAGACCTGTAGTTCAGAATGTGTTTTAATCCAAGTGTAAAATTTTCTACCATATAGAAACTGATCTACAGATTGTACAATTGCACAATGTACTTATAAGAGTATTTTACCTCAGCCATGAAAACTGTAATCTGCCTTTCCTTTGTACTGGATAGCACAGAAATCACCTGCCATTGTTCTACATGAAGCCCCACCACCAGAGTTAGAAGTAGCGGAAGTTGAAACAGAAGCAGTGCTTGATCTAGCAGAAGCTATTAGTCTACTTAAGGATTTTTAGTATAGCTATTGTTACAAGAAGACAGATAATAGCGATTAGAGTGTGCCTACTGCTACAAGTACATACAGCAAAGCAGATAGTACAGAAATCACCACATCAGAGTACCAAGAGCTATACATGTATATGCTGCATAGAGTTCTACATTTTCATCCTTTAAGCCTTAGCACGCTGATGTCAATATTTAATCTTTTACTTTGTCAGTAGCCAACAAGCTGGTTGACCATTTAAAAATAATTTTCCTGCAAGATGTTGCTGTTTAACACAGCAACATAGGTCTCCCAGCAAAATTATTTTTAAAAGATACCCAAGATCATCTTATTTAATTTGAAAATTAACAAATTTAACAGAGTGGGTTAATGGTCAAGGTCAGAAAAACCTCTTCTTTGTTCCTGACAAATTACAATTTACAGACAAAGCAATGAATATTTGAGAAATTAGTGATTTAAGAAATTTTCTGAACTATTTTCCTCGTCTGAAAAATCATATTATCTATGCATAATAAAATTTTAATTATTGAGCAACTTTCACCAGAAAAGGTTCAACGTAAATGGAAAGGATACTTCTCACCTTTTTTTGGACTCTTGGTTTTCTCTGCAAGTCTCTTGTGCTTGGCAGTTTTAGTTTTCGTTTCAGCTGATGAACCATGGTTACGGAAAACAAATCCATATCTGTACAGGGAGGGAGGGAGGGAGAGAGGGAGAGAGAGAGAGAGAGGGAGGGAGGGGGGGGGAGGGGGAGGGAGGGGGGAGGGAGAGAGAGAGAAAACTTGTTTTACCGTAATTCCAGGGACATTTTCACGTCTGAACCCTACACTCTGGGGACATGCTCGGATTGTGGGGACAATGCCCTGTCCCCACAATTACGGTCGCTCAAACGATCGGCAAAAGCGTGAAACGTCCAAAAAATATATTTAGAATTTGTGTCCCCACGATTCATGTTTTTCAATTTTTTTACGTTTTTTCATTTCTCTCACATTGAAATGTCCCCACAAAATTATCTCACACTCATCTAAAAAATATATTGCGCCAGGCATATGAACACGTGATGTGATAAACACTCACGTGCACATACTAGGCGGCGGTGTAATCTCCCATCCACATACTGCTGCTAATGCATGAACTGCCAACCAAAGAGTATGTCCCCACACTGTTTCTCACATTTGTGGGGACTCTCTCACTAGGTCCCCGCTCTGTGTGGGTACCGTCCCCACAGTGTTCTCTCACTTTTTTTAGTTAATGGTAATAATCGCTATCCATCTTTTATTTTGCCAACGCACACAGAAACACGAAGGAAATGAAAATCAAAAAATGAGAGAAAAAGTGGTGTCCCCACAGTTACGGTAAAACCGTCCAGAGAGAGAGAGAGGGAGAGGGAGAGAGAGAGAGAGAGAGAGAGAGTTAATCAAAACTTAAAACCGACTTCAATACTATGATAATTAATGAAAAAGATACAAATCGCATTAATGGAGATGGTATGTTGTCTATAAGGCTCTACATAGTCTTTGTTTGCGCAGTTAGCAGCTGATTGGTGTAGACTAGTAATGCAGGAGGTGCAGTAGCATGACAGATTTCTGGTTTCAACATCCATCTTTCTTTCAGTACTCTGGATCACATGGAGATTTCTTGTGCCGATGAGTGGTTTAACGTTCGGTCTTGAATGATCCACATCATTGGCATCAACATACACAAACTCTCTGATACTAATGTGAGACCTTCCTAACTTAACTATTTCCTTGGCTGGATACGCCACTTTCAGCTGACAGAACTTTAGCATGTCTTCAGCATTGGCAATGGTATTATGCCCTAGCACGTAGCGATGAGCCATGTTCTTCACCACTGCTCCCAAACCATCACACACGCTCTTCCCATGTGAAGTTATGAAGAAATTTCGTCTGATGAAGAAATCTGCTCCAGAACACTCAGCAATGTCAAGGAATGCGTTACGTCCTTTATACTGAGCCCCACATCCATCAGTCCATTCATGGTGGGAATGAATGGATACACCTTGTGTCTGTAGACTTGTTTGTGCTCTTTTCTTGAACTCTGCAACCATACTGGCATCGTGTTGCAGGTCGTTGCTGATACCTATGATGGCATGCTTCACTAGTGTTGACTGCGAATTCTTGTATTAGTACATCATAGGATGTATAGTAATATTTGTAATATTTTTAAATGCTTAATCAGGAATTAGTTACCTCCCTTGAATAATATATATATAGTACTTTTTAATGATACTGTAGATTTTAGCAGTTTTATATTTACAGGTGTTTTAATGGCTTTAAACAAATGAAACAATATTTCATGGGATGTTTTCACAGGTTTGCCCAGTTTAATGAACTGATAATGACATTTTAATGTTAAATCAATATAGTAGTATGTGCAGAAGTGAGTCTTAACTATTTTGTAGAAAAATTCAGAAGGAAATGGTCATATAAGCTAGGGATTATGCTAGAGTAATCAAATGAATGGACGGGCTACGGACACTACATGGGGCCTACGGACACGACAATCACATTATCATGGACTGTGCTAGGCATATTTATTGGAATTCTGTTTTTGACTTCAGGTATTTTGTTTAGTCTTTGCTGAAGCTTGATACAGAGTATTAGGTTTGAATTTGTTTTGAAGTAAATCACCAGATAGAGTAGGGGCTACGGACACTACACTCATTTAGTAAATTTTCACACTACTTCTGTTTTGAGATAGAGTACTGAAATATGCACGACTTGTAAAATGGGTGTTATTTTCTGTATCTAGTCTCCAACCCCCAACCAAAATACATTATAAACAATATATTTAAGTACATTTTGCATAGGTAATGGTATACAGAAGAGAAAATATTGTAAGAAATTAATTTTTATAACAAATCTTAAAATTTTTAAATTGCCACTAGAGCTCTTGATTTTGTACCATATCGTATTCTGTGGACCACATTTTCAACAAACCTGACACACTGAATAAGAACATACATATATAGTGCTAATAAGAATATATATTTGTTTTATAATCCATGAAGATAAATAGGCAGAACCCCAGGTGCAACATCAAAATAGAGAAAATTCCCTATTTATTGACCACGTTATCGACCATATCTCATTAACTATTAGTCCGATTAAAAAACGTTTTTTTGGTGTCAGACTCGGAAAACCTACAGGCAATCATATGATGCAATCTAATTATCTTATTTAAGCACGACAGAATACTGATTAACCCATAACATAATGTTAAATTGGCTGGTACACTTTAGCGAATTTTTGCCGATAGGCCTCATGGTTTAGGTATAGAAAGTGATTCCTTGGGACCCTTCCAGTTCTATCTTATGACCCACTGAAATCAGTCTAGATTTCTGAATCATTGGATTTTCATCAATTTCAACTCATAAACCATTGCCAGTTTTGGAAAGTCAGTCAATCCCTGTTATTTAGTGTCCCTCTTCATCCACCATCTCCTCAGGCCATCTTTCTTCACGGATACATAGCTGCAAGGATGGGGCTCCTGGGATTCAAGAAGATTTCAGGATCCTGGTCCCTCACAGAATCTTCCTTTCATGTCAACCTTTTGGAACTGTGGCTGGTTTTCCATGCCCTAGTTCATTGGGAATCCTTGATTCTCTGTCTCAATCTTTATCCGATCAGTCATTTCACAGTAGTCTCATTCTTCTATCATCGGGAATGGGGGTCCAGGTCTGTCTATATCTGTCGAGATTCACTGATCATTCTTCACTGGTACATGTCCCTCAGCTTTCTCTTCAAACATCCCATGTCTCAGGCAATTTGATTTTTCTGGCAGATTAGTTATCTCGGCCTTCCAGGATCCCAAAATCAGAAGGGGAGTTGATAGAGTCTGTAGCCCAGTCAATTTTTCTCAATTAGGTCTTCCCCTCGTAGACCTGTGTGCTTCTGGCAAGAACAGAAAGATATCCACCTTCATATCTCCATTTCTGGAAGGCATGGCTCATTCAATAGACGCTCTAGCTCAGTCTTGGGACATGTTTGCTTTTGTTTTATCCCCGTCAATTCTCATTCGTCTGGTACTTTGAATGTTCAGGCAACTTCATTGTGTGGTTCTGTTAATAGCTCAGTTTTGGCCGACATAATCCTGGTTTCCGAGTCTCCTAGCCCTTGTAGATAGCCCTCTGTTACTTCCTGTCTCCCACAATCTATTGTCCCGGATCAGAGGCTGGATTCTCCATCAGAATCCAGAAATCTTTCTCTTTCATTCTGGAAGTTGTCAAGTTGTCTCTACTTCATCAATCGATTCAGTCAGTTTCAAGAACTTTTGGAGATATCATTCAGAACTTCCACTCATAACATTTATTAGGCTCGATTTGAGTTATTCAACAAATGGGGTTCAGTCCGTTCTATCCTTCCTTCTGAGCGCTATGTGACTCAGGTCACAGATTCCTATGTTTCCCTTTCTATCAGAAAAAGCTCTCAGTTATCACTGTCAGTTCCTATCAATTTGGTCTGAACTCCTTGTCAAATGTCTTCTTGACTTTTCGGTCCAAGTACTAAATTCATTTCACGACCTCATTAAAGGTATGGGTAATTCACGTCCTTTTAGGAAACACCTTCCTTCCTGGAACCTTTCGTTTGTATCACAGGGTCTTGATGGGAGACATTTCGAACCCTTAGGTTCTCTTTGTTTAAAAACAGCTTACCATCAAAGCAGTATTTTTATTAGCAGTAGCATTAGCCAACCGTCGCTCTGAAATTCATGCCTTTCTGCTGATTTGGATAGTTTTCAAATTACGGGTATTAGCATTATTCTTTATCCCAGGGCAGAATTTCTGTCAAACTCAGTCGGCCATTTTCTTGGGTAATCTCATTATAATTCATAAACTTTCTTCCCTTTCAGAAGAAGCTGTATGTTAACCCTGTTAGGTCCTATCATTTTTGCCTGGACTCTTTTGTCTTCATAGTCCTTCGGTTCAAGATCAGTAACATTTCACGATCGCTTTATGGTTTTGGGAAATTCTCATCCTCCCTTCAGTAACCCCTCCCATCTTGGAACCTATCCCTTGTTCTTCAGGTCCTAGCTGGTAAACTCTAATCCTTTTGGATCTGGTTGTTTTAAACATCTTACTCTCGGAACATCCTTGTTATTAGCAATAGCTTCAGTTAGCCGTCTTTCAGAAATTCATGCATTATCTGCTGATTGGGATATTTTTCAAGTTACGGGTATTAGCATTATCCTCTATCCTAGCAAGCCTGGAAATATAGTAAAGTGTAAAGGACATTGTCAGGCACCAAATTATCAAATGTCAGGCACAGTCTTGCCTTTTCCTGACATTTAGTCAGGTTCAGATTTAATCAGTCCCAGTAGTTGCAGTGTGCTATCATAATGCAGTTTTTGTCCGGGGGTACTTAACTCTAACCGTTGGTCAGCAGATGGAATGACTTCCCAACAGACTGATATAAATGTCTATCTTAGTATGACTCTGATGGACTGGCTGATTGACTGTTAGCGCAATTAACAGTCTAGTAAGCGAGCTGATTGCTGGCTGGCTCAGTCACTGACCAATTGACTGATTGATTGACTGGCTGAGTACTACTTGTTGGTTGATTGATTGACAGCCCCACAGCTGGTTGCTTACTTCTTAAATATGGACAACAACTCAGACTAAATGTTAAATAACTTGTTTTTCAGTAAAATATCACCATTCAATAATAATCAGTTGTACTTATACATTCAGCAGTTATAGTTTTATTCCAGTCTTACTAGTGTGGTAAAGTTAGACCTCACACTCTATATTTTGTCTATCGTCCTCTTTGCGCACGACTTTCAGCTCACATTTATACAGAAATTTACCCATTCATCGCCATGTCAATAAACAGAAATAGATTTTACATAACAGCAGGTAGAGAGCCATAATAGAAATAATTAATTATCCCTTTCATTTCCAAGTTCCAGAATCTGATTATTACTCAAGTAATTCCCTGTAAATTTGGATGATTATTTTGAAAGTAATTTAAACAAAAGTGGTTGCTGTTTAGACAGCAACAACTCTTGAGTCCAATTACTTTAGCAATTAATCATCAGAGTCCACATGGATACCAATATGGTCAGTATATATTGTTTATGTTACTTAGAGAATGAAAGGGTTAATAGCAGTTGGTCAAACATTACATAAGTTATAATATAAGGAATACAGGAAATTTCCACCTGTGACATGTTTACATCTAATTCTGTAAGTATTCTTTTATCAAGGTGTAGCGACGCTAATTTCCACCTATCTCGAAACACGGGGGATTAGCTTGGTGGCATTAGCTCTGCTACACTTCAGAAATTGCCAGGATGAGGTGGCAGGAGAAAATGGGTGAAGACACTTCAATAGTATTCAACAAGACGGTTCTTTTAATAATTTTAAATTGACTATGGACAAACTGATGTTGATACAAAATTTCTATACCAACTAAGAACGCTATATCTATCTACTATTCTGGCTTATATCTCTGTCTACTATCTATCTATCTCTATCTCTGTCTCTCACTCACTCTATCTCTCCTAGTCTCTCTGTCATTCTACACATTCATCCTCAATTTATAACTCGCAGTATCTAGTCAAACAAACAAAACAAGTTCTAAATATTCAAGACGTGTCAAAAACTATTTCTAAAGAACAATTCTAAAAACTTGCTATACATATATTTATGCATTAAGATTAAATACAGATTATTATCGATTTCATTCTCTATACATGGTGATAACATGGTTACTGAAATTAAATTAAAACATGGTGATTATTTTGAAAACAACCGGAATGAAAGTTGTTATGCCATAGGCAGCAGTAACTATCAGTCAAATGATTTTCAAAATACTCAGCACACCTTATGTCATAATCATGTGGAACCTGTGTGTCACTTCAGGATGAAAACGGTTTAGCCGGCTTAAAAATCAATTTCTAGTCCAGTACAGCACAGAAATAATCTAACGTGTTGACAAAACAGAATAAAACGTACTGCTGAATATTTTGACCCCAACTGGATTTGGAGACCTTGCTGCCCAAGGCAGCAATTGTCCTTCAATCGAATTAAGCCCAAAATACCCAACAGAACATTTCTCACTAACATGTTTCTGTTTATGGTTTTTTATACATTTTGTTTTTCTTCTGAGCTGCACTGTATATAGGAAATATTATGAAATGTTCATGGATTAAAAATTGTCCAAAACATGATATTTCCAACAAGCTGGGCACTGGTAATTACATGTCTATTGTGAATGTGGCTATTGTTCTCCATGTGTGCAGTCAGGAACAATCACGCTTGACTGCACAGGTTTACTCCTCTACTGACAGGGAGCACTGAATACTGTTGAATGGGCGGATTTTGCAATAAATTATAATTCTACACATTTTTACACATCCAAACGAATAGTTGCTATGCATTGACTTATAGATCCATCACATACGCCGCCTACTTTAAAAACATGACATGCCCTCATGTCATAAATATTCTAAAAATCACACTTAAAATCTATTATATTTAGCTCATGGGTGAAACCTACCACGGCTACAATGCTAGTAAAAACACACAACTGACAAATATAACACTTAATTTCTTATTTGGTACTGATTGTACCACCTCTTTACTTGTAATTTCGGCCTCCATTTCGATACGGAGCTCTACACATCGCTGATTTTCGGCCGCATATGTCTCATACCTTTCCTCAAAATAGTTGCGCTCATCCTGTAGCTGTGCCATCTTCTTTTGGAGTTGCTTCGACTCTGTATCCCAGCACGAATTCACACTACGGGTATTTTGTTTCTTCAATGTTTCTAGCTCATCCAGAATGGCATTATGCTGCGTAACATGAAAATTATTATCACGCCACAACTCGCTGAAATCGCGTGTATGTTGTTCACTCTCATCATTAAGTCTCTTGTTTTCTTCCCGACAGTTAGTTAATTGTTGTCTAGTATCATTAAGTTCTTTTCTAAGTTTTTCTAACTCACCCTCTATTCTGGAAACACTGTTTACTGAGATGCTATTGTCTGCTCTAATGTTGTTGATCTGCTCGTTTAGTTTGGTACATTCAGCTTTTAATGATTGATTTTATGCACTGGTCTTTTCAAGTCTTGTTTTTAAGATTTTCATATTCCTGACTAAGGCAGGATTTCCATACCGTGCGTGTACCCGCTCGCGTGTACCCGCGCGGGTCGAAGTTTTCCATTGTGCGCGTTTTTAAACTAGACCCGCGCGTGGGTCGTCCTGTTACTGATGTCATTTCCTGTTCTCTGCAACTAGCTGGTATATCCTGGAAAATTCTAGATCCATGTGTTTTCTATAAAACATTCGCCAGATCACGCAGTCGCCATTATACCGTACTTTGTTTGATGTAACTGGAGTTGTTATGGTTGGTTTTTCATAAAACACGCTGTGTGTCGTTAATGATGGAAGAACAAGTGTTACTTCTACATCTCCTTAAGAAAAAGAAACTTCTGGAGAGTATACAACTACTTCTTCTGCTAAAAAGACGACAGTTAATAACAACCAAATGTAATCACCAATTTTGGGTACGTGAAATTATTAAGAGGCGCCATGAGCAAGGTGCGTATGATAACTTAGTGCGGGAATTAGAATTGGACAGGGACAGATACCACGATTATTTTCGCATGTCAGCAGAGCAGATGAACTATGTGCTAAGTTTTGTTGGCCCCATCATTAGCAAGGCAACTGTGGCGCGTGAAACAATTTCTGCAAAACAAAGACTTGCAATTTGTATAAGGTAAGAAAACATTAACAAATGTTGCAAAGATTATTTTATCTTTTATTATTTATCAGTGTCATTTTTCTTGAAGAGTTCATCGTGTTTGTAAATGTAGAATCGCTCCAGTCTCTCACATACTGGTGTTACATAAATTCAATGATTCAGTAATTATATCTGACATGTTTGGCGGTTGTTGTTACCACTGCTGTGGCTGTTGCTGATGATGTAGTAGCTGCGATTGATGTTGTTGCAGTAGCTGATACTGTTGTTGCTGTTGCACTGAGTGTGTGTATAGACACGGTTGTTGTTGTTGTGGTGATGGTGATGGCGTGAGTGGCTGTGGTGGTGGTGGCATATTGAGGTTTGGGTAGGTTGTTCCCTGCTGTCCTTGCCTTGAAATTGTGTCTGCTTCCATTCTTTTGGCCCGAACATACAACCCCCAGACCTCTTCTTCCATCCACTGCTGCGTTGCTTGCGACATGCATTTCATTCTGGTGGCAATCATCCCATAAAATTCATCAGCAGGTGAACGACTCTCGACACGCTCTTCCACTCATTTAATGTCTTCGTTTGTAGATTTCAACTGCTGCGACATTTCAGTTAGAATAGTGTCGATTTTATCGCTACTGCTTGTGTTTCCTGATTTCCGCTTACATCCTCGTCGTGCACTTGATACCTGAGAATCCCTGGAAGCTGTCTGGGTTGCCGTATCTGGTGACTTCTGCTCAGATTCTCTTGCACTGAAAAAACCCCATCTAAACATACTGGAAAATGTATTATGGTAAACAAAATTCCTGACATTTAAAAAATTGTATACGGTGATGGCGTTCCTTTGTATTATAAGTATTAAACAATTCAATACGTGGTGAAAATATTGTAACTGTTGCCAGCAGACAGACAGAATGTGTCCACAAATTTACCTTTTAGTCAAAATTATTCTCTAGATACTTATTTATATACTTACCACGTGTTGAGGCCATGATGCCATCTTAAACTGTGTAGAATGCACAGCTGTCATAAAGGGCATTTGTTATGTGTGCCGCATGAACCAATAGAGCCTTTTCTGTTTGTCAGTAGTGTCAGGCATTAATTAATGTAAACATGCTTACAGCTCCTTACCAGCTAGGTGAGCACTATGGCCATTTATTCTAATTATTCGGATTTATTTCTGTTTTTCACTGGTGGGTATAGGTTGATTATTATATAAAGCTGTCATTCAAGAGCATATATGCTAGTTCCCTTTTTCTAAGGCTTTTCTGGAGATGCTCAATATGTAAGGATGAAATTCACGAGTGATATTGTGTACCACTGTCATTATATTATGCATCAGTTTGAACATTTATCAGTAGGATGTGTTTTAGATGAAAATTTATGAAAATTCAGGGAATGTGTTGCAAATCAGACATCATCATCATGACCACCCAGGAATGTGTTGCAAACCCACCATCAGCATCATGGCCACACAGGAATGTGTTGCAAACCAGACATCGGCATCATGGCCACACAGGAATGTGTTGCAGATCCACCATCAGCATCATGGCCACCCAGGAATGTGTTGCAAAGCACACATCGGCATCATGGCCACCCAGGAATGTGTTGCAGACCCACCATCATCATCGTGGCCACCCAGGAATGTGTTGCAAACCAGACATCATAATGGCCACACAGGAATGTGACATTGCAGACCCACCATCACCATCGTGGCCACATGGCAATGTGTTGTAGACACACCATCAGCATCATGGACACCCAGGAATATGTTGCGGACCCACCGTCAGCATCTTGGACACCCAGGAATGTGTTGCAAACCAGAACTTGGCATCATGGCCACACAGGAATGTGTTGCAAACCAGAACTCGGCATCGTGGCCACCCAGCAATGTGTTGCAAACCAGACAGCATCATCATGGCCACCCAGGAATGTGTTGCAAACCAACCATTAGTATCATGGCCACACAGGAATGTGTTGCAAACCAGAACTCAGCATTGCGGCCACCCAGGAATGTGTTGCAAACCAGACATCAGCATCATGGCCACCCAGGAATGTGTTGCAGACCCACCATCAGCATCATGGCCACCCAGGAATGTGTTGCAAACCTGATATCATCATCATGGCCACCCAGGAATGTGTTGCAGCCCCACCACCAGCATCATGCCCACACAGGAATGTGTTGAAAATCAGACATCGACATCATGGCTACACAGGAATGTGTTGCAGACTCATCATCATGGCCACCCAGGACAGCAAAGTAGGCAAGGCCATCCGTAAGCAATAGTTTGGCGCTCCTCTCCTGACCGACCCTAAAAAAAACGTGACGACTCAGGGTTTTTTTAGTTTCCTGTGAAGTTATTTTTATTTTCTGATTTAAGTTCATTGGGAGATTGAATTGACTCCTTTCATCAAGATAACCTTTAGAAACTGTCTTCTTTATAGCTTCTGTTTCAAGTTCAAATAAAAATATTCAAGTTTTGTTCTTTAAATTCAATTTTGTAATTGTTATATTTCAACAGGTAAAAAAAATGAATTTCCCTACCTACCTACCTACCCTTCTCACAAGGGTCAGGAGAGGACAACAAAAAAATCTTTTACGGATGACCCAATGCGACCTTCGCATAAGGAGTGTCACAGTTTATAATGCCTTCGAGTAAGTTTGAAATTTATAAGTGTTTGTAATAAATACTTTCTGCCAAAATAAGTATTCCACAATGAATGTCAAGAACAAGACAATACTAATCCACCTATTCCATAGCATGAAATGGATCTTGGGTTAATGTTATTCATCAACTTGTTGGGTGCGTTTGATGAAAATAAAGGACGGGACAGTTTTAAAATTAAGTAATGCTAGAGTATCACAGCCTATGCCATAAAATTGCTATAATTAGTCACTTCATTATACAAGAGTAAACAGCTTAACCTCTGAATTTCTTAGTTGTCTGTGATTCTTAGATGAAAATAAGACACTATAATGTCAGTGCAATAGTAAGTGTGCGCAAACCAGGGTCTTAACAAGGGTGCACAGAGCAGGGTCTTAGCAAGGGTGCACAGACCAGGGTCTTAGCAAGGGTGCGCAGACCATGGCCTTAGCAAGGTTGCACAGACCAGGGCCTTAGCAAGGGTGCGCAGAGCAGGGTCTTAGCAAGGGTGCACAGAGCAGGGCCTATAATTAATAAATAAGTGGTCTATTGTCACGCATCTACCAATCATGCAAATGGCCTATAATTTGCATATCAATCAGGGTCATAATATCAACCAATCATGTAAGTGGCCTATAATTTGCATATCAATCAAAAAGTCATCACATCAACAAGTCATGTAAGTGGCCTATAATTTGCATATCAATCAAAAAGTCGTCACATCAACCAATCATGTAAGTCGCCTATAATTTGCATATCAATTAAAGAGTTGCCACACATCTACCAATCATGTAAGTGGCCTATCATTTGTATATAAATCGGGATCATCACATCAGCCAATCATGTAAGTGGCCTATCATTTGTATATCAATGAGGGTCATCACATCAACCAGTCATGTAAGTGGCCTGTAATTTGCATATCAATCAAGTCGTCACAACCAATCATGTAAGTGGCCTATAATTTGCATATCAATCAGGTCATCACATCAACCAATCATGTAAGGGGGCCTATAATTTGCATATTAACTTTGCCTGGTCAAATGGTTCGGTGGCCATCTTGGTTGACCTAGTTTTAGCGAAAATGACTTCTCCAGAACTGCTGAATGGATCGGGTCGAAATTTGGCAGATATGATTAGGGACTAAGGGCCATTAAAGTTTGTTCAAGGGAAGTTGAACCGCCAAAAAAACATGGCCACCGTGGTCCAATCAAAATATAGAGTATTTGGCAGCCATATTGGACTTCATGTGTTTTTTAGTGTTCTGATGTCAAATTTGCAATTTTCTAAATGATAAGATAAACAGTTTGGCAGCCATCTTGGATCATTTTCCTGCCAAATGCTCCCATACTAAAGCAGTAGGAAATTAAAAATATCTTCTTATATTTGGCAGGAAGCATCCTTAGGGCATAAAGATTCAAGTTTGTTCAAACGGAGCCGATTGGCCAATTGGGCTGGCGGACATTTTGGATTTTGTCCGAGTTTTTGAAATTTCTTTAAAAACCTGCGAAACCGTTTGAGGGATCGATTCAGAACTCATGAAATATCATCTAGGGCAAGCGCTGTACCAAATTTGTTCACTTGTGAACTTGATTGGCCAAATCATTCGGCGCCCATCTTGATGATATGGGCTTGATGATATGTTGATGCGTGCAGTCATTCCATGGTAAATTGTCAAAAAGTTCCATAGCTGATGCATGCAGTCATTCCATGGTAAATTGTCAAAAAGTCTTCCATAGCTGATGCATGCAGTCATTCCATGGTAAATTGTTAAAGTCTTCCATAGCTGATGCATGCAGTCATTCCATGATAAATTGTCAAAAAGTCTTCGCTTGACCTGCAAATGGATGTTCACATTAGAAATTGATATATTCATGATCGTTAAATGATTACATTACAGAATGTTACAAAAGTTAACATGTTTCCAAAACAAAAACAGAAACATGATAGTCAGTACAATTTTGAACATAGGAATATTTTGGACCTGCATGTAATTTGATTGGAAACCGTTGTTACTTATGCCAGCAAAGAAATATAATATGCTTTATATATTGCTGATTCTTAAGGATCACCATTCACAAAGCTTATTGCCTGGTGAATGTTAATAACATGTTAGTGGATTTTTAAACTTATGCAGAAATTTGATTGATCAATTTTGGCACCAGCCCTCATGCATTTTCAGAAAATGCTAAATATGTCTGTTAAAACACTTCCGCCTCATTACCCATCAGGCCGATTTCAACCAAACTTGTCTTGAAGAAATGTAACATGGTAGGCTTTTAGTAATCTTAGTACAGAAATTTGATTGCTAATTTTTTGCCAGCCATTTTGGATTTCCAAAAATGCTTAGCCTGAAGGACTATTACTGAAGGCTGCGGAAAAGGTACAAAAATATGATTGGTCAGTTTTTGGTGGCCATCTTGGATTCTCAAAAATATCCAGGAAATCAAACTACCTATTAACCTGGCAAGAACCCTAACCCTACCTATTAACCTGGCCCGAATGCTGGCGGCTTCTGAAAATCAGACTACCCATCAATCTGGCCCGAATGATGGTGGCTTCTGAAAATCAGACTACCTATTAACCTGGCCTGAATGATGGTGGCTTCTGAAAATCAGACTACCTATTAACTTGGCCCAAATGATGGTGGCTTTTGAAAATCAGACTACCAATCAACCTGGCCCGAATGAAAGTGGCTTCTAAAAATCAGACTACCTATTGACCTGGCCCGAATGATGGTGGTTTCTGAAAACCTATACAGAAATGTGATTGCACAGTGTTTGGTTGGCCATCTTGGCTTCTGAAAACCTATACAGAATTGTGATTGCGCAATGTTGGCTAGCCATCTTGGATTTGTTAATTAAACATCGAGGAATCTGATGAAAAATTCATCATTTTAAGTGTGTGGTTTTGCTTTCAACAAAACATAGCTGGAAGGACCCTAGGGTTATAGGCTTTAGAAAAGTTATACTGCAATTTGGTTGGTCAGTTTTTGTTGGTGGCTACTATCTTGGATAGAAATTGGTAAAGGTCCAGGACATTGGATAACTGTCTGACTGGTGCAAGCCACCAAATAATTTCAATGTTGTGTATAAATTCAGCAGCAGACCTTTAATATCCTGCTCATTAACCCTTTAACACTTAATCTATTCAAGAAATCTCAATTTTCTGATAGAAAATGTCCATTTGCAGATCAAGAGACTATTTTTGAAAAGTTATGACTGGAATGACTGGTTGGGTTACGTAGCCAGTCATTCCAGTGGTAAATTTACAAAAAATAGTTTCCTTGGTCTGCAAATGGACATTTCTCAAGACCACTGCAGAAGCCATTTTTGGTTGATATGAGTGTTAAAGAGTTAACCACTCGGTCGATTTCAAACAAACTGGACTGGAAGGACCATATGGCGTAGGATTCAGAATACTTATAAAAATCTGATTGATAATTTGTTTTTATTTTGACAGCCATTTGAGCAATATAGCATGTATACGGGCCCTTCTGCCTCTCTCTTGGTGTAAGATATACATTCATATAATAAATATATTTATCATACTTATGGCAATGTTTTAATGATAATCTCTGCTTCTAATTATTCTATTAATTACAACATGTACATAATAATTCGCTTTATTAAACAGTACTTCTAATTATTCTATTAATTACAACATGTACATAATAATTCGCTTTTTTAAACAGTACTTCTAATTATTCTATTAATTACAACATTTACATAATAATTCGCTTTATTAAACAGTACTTCTAATTATTCTATTAATTACAACATGTACATAATAATTCGCTTTATTAAACAGTACTTCTAATTATTCTATTAATTACAACATTTACATAATAATTCACTTTATTAAACAGGACAGGTCAGAAATAACGTGTTTCCATAACAGGAACATGTTAGTTACGAAGAAATGTTCTGTTGATTAGTTTGAACATATTTGGATTGGAAGACATTGCTGCCTTGCCTTCCAACCCAATTATGTTCAAAATATTCAACAGTACATTTATTCTGTTTTGGAAACATTACGTTATTTCCGAGTTGTACTGTATGAATGTGTATGTCAGATTATAATATTATATGCTGTACTTTATACAGTATCTTGTAATATTATATACTGTACTTATAAATATATTATATCTTTTAGTTTATATAAGACATGTTTATACTTTTATGTCAGATAAGATATATACTGCACTTTATACAGTGTCTCATGATATTATATACTGTACAATCATGTATCGAATCTGTAGCTTTTAGGTGTTTTATAAAATATATCTTAGTTTATATATGACATGTTTTATACTCTTATTTATTTTTATTTATTTATTCAGAATACAGAATTATTTTTACGTACCTTTCGTCAATTGTTTTCTGTGCTAACTATATGGTGCATCAATGCATGTGTGCGTGCGTCAATGAGTGCATGCATCAATGCACGTGTGCATGCATCAATGCTTGTGTGAGTGCGTGCATGTGTGCGTCAATGCGTGCAATGCACGTTTTTATCCCATTGTATTGCGGTCTACATTTGAATAATTTGTGGCTAGTTTGGGGAAATTAAACCCTGTAACCCTCAAATTTGTTCAAGAAAATTATAACTTTCTCATAGAAAATGTCCATTTGCAGCCCAGGAGATAATTTTGGAAATTTTCGGCTCGATGTTCCAGTGGGAAATTTCACAAAATTATTTTCCTAGCCTGCAAATGGACACTTTCTATGAGACCGGCAAAAACTGGTGCACAGTTCTCAACAATTTCTCTGGACGATGTTGCATCATCCACAAAAACTGTTGAAAAATGAATGCCAGTTCATCTTTGAATTTAATTTGAAAATTTTAAATTTTGACTTCAGTGTTAAAAGTGAATCCAGCTTGAGTGTTAAAGGGTTACTCCTAGTCAAGCCAATCAAAAATGGCGTCTTGGATGCCAGATGGTCGCCATGTCATACGCTCACTGAAGTCCAGTTTGACCGTGCGATGGAAGGCAAATGAATGGATCTCACACGGCGTGGATGGATGTATCCGATCGTCACTCAAGTATATGACATCATAATCAATTAGTTTATCATATGTCATGCATAGCAAGAGCAATAAGAGATTGCACACCCTTGCCCTCCCTTCCGGCTCATGTTCGTGTACATTGTAAAATTTTGTTTTTCTAATTTTTCCGGAATGTTTTGCGATTTATTTCAGACTACTTCGTATCACGCCCAAAGTTGTGGAATCCAGTACGGTCACAATCCTAGTGTATGGTCACAATCCTAGTGTATGGTCACAATCCTAGTAGATGATCACAGTCCTAGTGTACGGTCACAATCCTAGTGTACGGTCACACCCTTTTTGTACACTCGCAATCCACGTGTACGCTCGCAATCCTAGTGTACAGTCGCAATATTAGTGTACGCTTGCAATCCTAGTATACGGTCACAATCCTAGTGCACAGACTCAATCCTAGTTAGTGTACAGTCACAATCCTAGTGTACAGTCACAATCCTAGTGTATGGTCACAATCCTAGTGTACGGTCTCAATCCTAATGTACTGTCGCAATCCTAGTGTACAGTCACAATCCTAGTGTACTGTCACAATCCTAGTGTACAGTCCCAATCCTAGTGTACGTTCACAATCCTAGTGTACGGTCACAATCGTAGTGTATGGTCACAATCCTGGTGTACGGTCATAATCCTAGTGTACGGTCACAATCCTAGTGCACGGTCACAATCCTAGTGTATTGTCAATCCTAGTGTACGGTCACAATCCTATTAGATGGTCACAATCCTAGTGTACGGTCACAATCCTAGTGTACGGTCACAATCCTATTGTATGGTCACAATCCTATTGTATGGTCACAATGCTAGTGTACGGTCACACTCCTAGTGTATGGTCACAATCCTAGTGTACGGTCATAATCCTAGTGTACGGTCACAATCCTATTGTATTGTCAATCCTAGTGTATGGTCACAATCCTAGTGTACGGTCACAATCCTAGTGTACGGTCACAATGCTAGTGTACGGTCACAATCCTAGTGTACAGTCACAATCCTAGTAGATGATCACAATCCTAGGGTACGGTCACAATCCTAGTGTACGGTCACAATCCTAGTGTATGGTCACACCATTTTTGTATGGTCACAATCCTAGTGTACGGTCACAATGCTAGTGTACGGTCACAATGCTAGTGTACGGTCACAATCCTAGTGTACGGTCACAATCCTAGTAGATGATCACAATCCTAGTGTACGGTCACAATCCTAGTGTATGGTCACAATCCTAGTGTACGGTCACAGTCCTAGTGTATGGTCACAATCCTAGTATACGGTCACAATCCTAGTGTATGGTCACAATCCTAGTAGATGATCACAGTCCTAGTGTACGGTCACAATCCTAGTGTACGGTCACACCCTTTTTGTACACTCGCAATCCTCGTGTACAGTCGCAATCCTAGTGTACGCTTGCAATTCTAGTGTACGGTCACAATCCTAGTGCACGGACTCAATCCTAGTGTACAGTCACAATCCTAGTGTACAGTCACAATCCTAGTGTATGGTCACAATCCTAGTGTACAGTCTCACTCCTAATGTACTGTCGCAATCCTAGTGTACAGTCACAATCCTAGTGTACAGTCACAATCCTAGTGTACGGTCACAATCCTAGTGTATGGTCACAATCCTAGTGTATGGTCACAATGCCAGTGTACGGTCACAATCCTAGTGTATTGTCAATCCTAGTGTATGGTCACACCATTTTTGTATGGTCACAATCCTAGTGTACATTCACAATCCTAGTGTACGGTCACAATGCTAGTGTATGGTCACAATCCTAGTTTATCATATGTCATGCATAGCAAGAGCAATAAGAGATTGCACACCCTTGCCCTCCCTTCCGGCTCATGTTTGTATACATTGTAAAATTTTGTTTTTCTAATTTTTCCGGACTGTTTTGGGATTTTTTCAGACTACTTCGTATCACGCCCAACGTTGTGGAATCCGGTACGGTCACAATCCTAGTGTATGGTCACAATCCTAGTGTACGGTCACAATCCTAGTGTATGGTCACAATCCTAGTGTACGGTCACAGTCCTAGTGTACGGTCACACCCTTTTTGTACAGTCGCAATCCTAGTGTACGCTTGCAATCCTAGTGTACGGTCACAATCCTAGTGCACGGACTCAATCCTAGTTAGTGTACAGTCACAATCCTAGTGTACAGTCACAATCCTAGTGTATGGTCACAATCCTAGTGTACGGTCTCAATCCTAATGTACTGTCGCAATCCTAGTGTACAGTCACAATCCTAGTGTACTGTCACAATCCTAGTGTACAGTCACAATCCTAGTGTACGGTCACAGTCTTAGTGTACTGGGTCGCAATCCTAGTGTACAGTCACAATCCTAGTGTACGGTCACAATGCTAGTGTACGGTCACAATCCTAGTGTACGGTCACAATCCTAGTGGATGATCACAATCCTAGTGTATGGTCACAATCCTAGTGTATGGTCACAATCCTAGTGTACGGTCACAATCCTAGTGTACAGTCACAATACTAGTGTACAGTCACAATCCTAGTAAATGATCACAATCCTAGTGTACGGTCACAATCCTTGTGTACTGTCACAATCCTAGTGTACGTTCACAATCCTAGTGTACGGTTACAATCCTAGTGTACTGTCACAATCCTAGTGTATGGTCACAATCCTAGTGTACTGTCACAATCCTAGTGTACTGTCACAATCTTAATATACAGTTACAGTCCGAGTGTACGGTCACAATCCTAGTGTATGGTCACACACTTTTTGTACAGTCACAATCCTAGTGTACAGTCACAATGCTAGTGTATGGTCTCATACCTAGTGTACTGTCGCAATCCTAGTGTATGGTCACAATCCTAGTAGTTGGTCACAATCCTAATGTACTGTCACAATCCTAGGTTACGGTCACAATCCTAGTGTATGGTCACTCCTAGTGTACTGTCACAATCCTAGTGTACCGGGTCGCACTCCTAGTGTACGGTCACAATCCTAGTGTACGGTCACAATCCTAGTGTACGGTCACAATCCTAATGTACTGTCACAATCCTAGTGTACTGTCACAATCCTAGTGTATGGTCACAATCCTAGTGTGCGGTCACAATGCTAGTGTACGGTCTCAATCCTAATGTACTGTCACAATCCTAGTATACTGTCACAATCCTATGTACTGTCACAATCCTAGTGTATGGTCACAATCCTAGTGTGCGGTCACAATGCTAGTGTACGGTCTCAATCCTAATGTACTGTCACAATCCTAGTGTACAGTCACAATCCTAGTGTACTGTCACAATCCTAGTGTACAGTCACAATCCTAGTGTACGGTCACAGTCTTAGTGTACTGGGTCGCAATCCTAGTGTACTGTCACAATCGTAGTGTACGGTCACAATGCTAGTGTACGGTCACAATCCTAGTGTACGGTCACAATCCTAGTAGATGATCACAATCCTAGTGTATGGTCACAATCCTAGTGTACGGTCACAATCCTAGTGTACGGTCACAATCCTAGTAGATGATCACAATCCTAGTGTATGGTCACAATCCTAGTGTATGGTCACAATCCTAGTGTATGGTCACAATCCTAGTGTACGGTCACAATCCTAGTGTACAGTCACAATCCTAGTAAATGATCACAATCCTAGTGTACGGTCACAATCCTTGTGTACTGTCACAATCCTAGTGTATGGTCACAATCCTAGTGTACAGTCTCACTCCTAATGTACTGTCGCAATCCTAGTGTACAGTCACAATCCTAGTGTACAGTCACAATCCTAGTGTACGGTCACAATCCTAGTGTATGGTCACAATCCTAGTGTATGGTCACAATGCCAGTGTACGGTCACAATCCTAGTGTATTGTCAATCCTAGTGTATGGTCACAATCCTAGTGTATGGTCACAATCCTAGTGTACATTCACAATCCTAGTGTACGGTCACAATCCTAGTGTATGGTCACACCATTTTTGTATGGTCACAATCCTAGTGTACATTCACAATCCTAGTGTACGGTCACAATGCTAGTTTATCATATGTCATGCATAGCAAGAGCAATAAGAGATTGCACACCCTTGCCCTCCCTTCCGGCTCATGTTTGTATACATTGTAAAATTTTGTTTTTCTAATTTTTCCGGACTGTTTTGGGATTTTTTCAGACTACTTCGTAACACGCCCAACGTTGTGGAATCCGGTACGGTCACAATCCTAGTGTATGGTCACAATCCTAGTGTACGGTCACAATCCTAGTGTATGGTCACAATCCTAGTGTACGGTCACAGTCCTAGTGTACGGTCACACCCTTTTTGTACACTCACAATCCTCATGTACGCTCGCAATCCTAGTGTACAGTCGCAATCCTAGTGTACGCTTGCAATCCTAGTGTACGGTCACAATCCTAGTGCACGGACTCAATCCTAGTTAGTGTACAGTCACAATCCTAGTGTACAGTCACAATCCTAGTGTATGGTCACAATCCTAGTGTACGGTCTCAATCCTAATGTACTGTCGCAATCCTAGTGTACAGTCACAATCCTAGTGTACTGTCACAATCCTAGTGTACAGTCACAATCCTAGTGTACGGTCACAGTCTTAGTGTACTGGGTCGCAATCCTAGTGTACAGTCACAATGCTAGTGTACGGTCACAATCCTAGTGTACGGTCACAATCCTAGTGGATGATCACAATCCTAGTGTATGGTCACAATCCTAGTGTATGGTCACAATCCTAGTGTACGGTCACAATCCTAGTGTACAGTCACAATACTAGTGTACAGTCACAATCCTAGTAAATGATCACAATCCTAGTGTACGGTCACAATCCTTGTGTACTGTCACAATCCTAGTGTACGTTCACAATCCTAGTGTACGGTTACAATCCTAGTGTACTGTCACAATCCTAGTGTATGGTCACAATCCTAGTGTACTGTCACAATCCTAGTGTACTGTCACAATCTTAATATACAGTTACAGTCCGAGTGTACGGTCACAATCCTAGTGTATGGTCACACACTTTTTGTAGTCACAATCCTAGTGTACAGTCACAATGCTAGTGTATGGTCTCATACCTAGTGTACTGTCGCAATACTAGTGTACACTCGCAATCCTAGTGTATGGTCACAATCCTAGTAGTTGGTCACAATCCTAATGTACTGTCACAATCCTAGGTTACGGTCACAATCCTAGTGTATGGTCACTCCTAGTGTACTGTCACAATCCTAGTGTACCGGGTCGCACTCCTAGTGTACGGTCACAATCCTAGTGTACGGTCACAATCCTAGTGTACGGTCACAATCCTAATGTACTGTCACAATCCTAGTATACTGTCACAATCCTATGTACTGTCACAATCCTAGTGTATGGTCACAATCCTAGTGTGCGGTCACAATGCTAGTGTACGGTCTCAATCCTAATGTACTGTCACAATCCTAGTATACTGTCACAATCCTATGTACTGTCACAATCCTAGTGTATGGTCACAATCTTAGTGTGCGGTCACAATGCTAGTGTACGGTCTCAATCCTGATGTACTGTCACAATCCTAGTGTACAGTCACAATCCTAGTGTACTGTCACAATCCTAGTGTACAGTCACAATCCTAGTGTACGGTCACAGTCTTAGTGTACTGGGTCGCAATCCTAGTGTACTGTCACAATCGTAGTGTACGGTCACAATGCTAGTGTACGGTCACAATCCTAGTGTACGGTCACAATCCTAGTAGATGATCACAATCCTAGTGTATGGTCACAATGCTAGTGTACGGTCACAATCCTAGTGTACGGTCACAATCCTAGTAGATGATCACAATCCTAGTGTATGGTCACAATCCTAGTGTATGGTCACAATCCTAGTGTATGGTCACAATCCTAGTGTACGGTCACAATCCTAGTGTACAGTCACAATCCTAGTAAATGATCACAATCCTAGTGTACGGTCACAATCCTTGTGTACTGTCACAATCCTAGTGTACGTTCACAATCCTAGTGTATGGTTACAATCCTAGTGTACTGTCACAATCCTAGTGTATGGTCACAATCCTAGTGTACTGTCACAATCCTGGTGTACTGTCACAATCTTAATATACAGTTACAGTCCGAGTGTACGGTCACAATCCTAGTGTATGGTCACACCCTTTTTGTACAGTCGCAATCCTAGTGTACGATCACAATCCTAGGATATGGTCACCATCCTAGTGTACAGTCACAATGCTAGTGTATGGTCTCATACCTAGTGTACTGTCGCAATCCTAGTGTACACTCGCAATCCTAGTGTATGGTCACAATCCTAGTGTACGGTCTCAATCCTAATGTACTGTCGCAATCCTAGTGTACAGTCACAATCCTAGTGTACTATCACAATCCTAGTGTACAGTCACAATCCTAGTGTACGGTCACAGTCTTAGGGTACCGGGTCGCAATCCTAGTGTACGGTCACAATGCTAGTGTACGGTCACAATCCTAGTGTACGGTCACAATCCTAGTGGATGATCACAATCCTAGTGTATGGTCACAATCCTAGTGTATGGTCACAATCCTAGTGTATGGTCACAATCCTAGTGTACGGTCACAATCCTAGTGTACAGTCACAATACTAGTGTACAGTCACAATCCTAGTAAATGATCACAATCCTAGTGTACGGTCACAATCCTTGTGTACTGTCACAATCCTAGTGTACGTTCACAATCCTAGTGTACGGTTACAATCCTAGTGTACTGTCACAATCCTAGTGTATGGTCACAATCCTAATGTACTGTCACAATCCTAGTATACTGTCACAATCCTATGTACTGTCACAATACTAGTGTATGGTCACAATCCTAGTGTGCGGTCACAATGCTAGTGTACGGTCTCAATCCTAATGTACTGTCAGAATCCTAGTGTACTGTCACAATCCTAGTGTACAGTCACAATCATAGTGTATGGTCACAATGCTAGTGTACGGTCACAATCTTAGTGTACAGTCACAATCCTAGTGTACTGTCACAATCCTAGTGTACAGTCACAATCCTAGTGTACGGTCACAGTCTTAGTGTACTGGGTCGCAATCCTAGTGTACTGTCACAATCGTAGTGTACGGTCACAATGCTAGTGTACGGTCACAATCCTAGTGTACGGTCACAATCCTAGTAGATGATCACAATCCTAGTGTATGGTCACAATCCTAGTGTATGGTCACAATCCTAGTGTATGGTCACAATCCTAGTGTACGGTCACAATCCTAGTGTACAGTCACAATCCTAGGGTACAGTCACAATCCTAGTGTATGGTCACAATCCTAGTGTACGGTCTCAATCCTAATGTACTGTCGCAATCCTAGTGTACAGTCACAATCCTAGTGTACTGTCACAATCCTAGTGTACAGTCCCAATCCTAGTGTACGTTCACAATCCTAGTGTACGGTCACAATCGTAGTGTATGGTCACAATCCTGGTGTACGGTCATAATCCTAGTGTACGGTCACAATCCTAGTGCACGGTCACAATCCTAGTGTATTGTCAATCCTAGTGTACGGTCACAATCCTATTAGATGGTCACAATCCTAGTGTACGGTCACAATCCTAGTGTACGGTCACAATCCTATTGTATGGTCACAATCCTATTGTATGGTCACAATGCTAGTGTACGGTCACACTCCTAGTGTATGGTCACAATCCTAGTGTACGGTCATAATCCTAGTGTACGGTCACAATCCTATTGTATTGTCAATCCTGGTGTACGGTCACAATCCTAGTGTACGGTCACAATCCTAGTGTACGGTCACAATGCTAGTGTACGGTCACAATCCTAGTGTACAGTCACAATCCTAGTAGATGATCACAATCCTAGGGTACGGTCACAATCCTAGTGTACGGTCACAATCCTAGTGTATGGTCACACCATTTTTGTATGGTCACAATCCTAGTGTACGGTCACAATGCTAGTGTACGGTCACAATGCTAGTGTACGGTCACAATCCTAGTGTACGGTCACAATCCTAGTAGATGATCACAATCCTAGTGTACGGTCACAATCCTAGTGTATGGTCACAATCCTAGTGTACGGTCACAGTCCTAGTGTATGGTCACAATCCTAGTATACGGTCACAATCCTAGTGTATGGTCACAATCCTAGTAGATGATCACAGTCCTAGTGTACGGTCACAATCCTAGTGTACGGTCACACCCTTTTTGTACACTCGCAATCCTCGTGTACAGTCGCAATCCTAGTGTACGCTTGCAATTCTAGTGTATGGTCACAATCCTAGTGCACGGACTCAATCCTAGTGTACAGTCACAATCCTAGTGTACAGTCACAATCCTAGTGTATGGTCACAATCCTAGTGTACAGTCTCACTCCTAATGTACTGTCGCAATCGTAGTGTACAGTCACAATCCTAGTGTACAGTCACAATCCTAGTGTACGGTCACAATCCTAGTGTATGGTCACAATCCTAGTGTATGGTCACAATGCCAGTGTACGGTCACAATCCTAGTGTATTGTCAATCCTAGTGTATGGTCACACCATTTTTGTATGGTCACAATCCTAGTGTACATTCACAATCCTAGTGTACGGTCACAATGCTAGTGTATGGTCACAATCCTAGTTTATCATATGTCATGCATAGCAAGAGCATTAAGAGATTGCACACCCTTGCCCTCCCTTCCGGCTCATGTTTGTATACATTGTAAAATTTTGTTTTTCTAATTTTTCCGGACTGTTTTGGGATTTTTTCAGACTACTTCGTATCACGCCCAACGTTGTGGAATCCGGTACGGTCACAATCCTAGTGTATGGTCACAATCCTAGTGTACGGTCACAATCCTAGTGTATGGTCACAATCCTAGTGTACGGTCACAGTCCTAGTGTACGGTCACACCCTTTTTGTACACTCACAATCCTCGTGTACGCTCGCAATCCTAGTGTACAGTCGCAATCCTAGTGTACGCTTGCAATCCTAGTGTACGGTCACAATCCTAGTGAACGGACTCAATCCTAGTTAGTGTACAGTCACAATCCTAGTGTACAGTCACAATCCTAGTGTATGGTCACAATCCTAGTGTACGGTCTCAATCCTAATGTACTGTCGCAATCCTAGTGTACAGTCACAATCCTAGTGTACTGTCACAATCCTAGTGTACAGTCACAATCCTAGTGTACGGTCACAGTCTTAGTGTACTGGGTCGCAATCCTAGTGTACAGTCACAATCCTAGTGTACGGTCACAATGCTAGTGTACGGTCACAATCCTAGTGTACGGTCACAATCCTAGTGGATGATCACAATCCTAGTGTATGGTCACAATCCTAGTGTATGGTCACAATCCTAGTGTACGGTCACAATCCTAGTGTACAGTCACAATACTAGTGTGCAGTCACAATCCTAGTAAATGATCACAATCCTAGTGTACGGTCACAATCCTTGTGTACTGTCACAATCCTAGTGTACGTTCACAATCCTAGTGTACGGTTACAATCCTAGTGTACTGTCACAATCCTAGTGTATGGTCACAATCCTAGTGTACTGTCACAATCCTAGTGTACTGTCACAATCTTAATATACAGTTACAGTCCGAGTGTACGGTCACAATCCTAGTGTATGGTCACACACT
Organism: Chaetoderma sp. LZ-2023a; assembly: GCA_034401795.1. Taxonomy (NCBI): domain Eukaryota; kingdom Metazoa; phylum Mollusca; class Caudofoveata; order Chaetodermatida; family Chaetodermatidae; genus Chaetoderma; species Chaetoderma sp. LZ-2023a. The sequence goes on along the minus strand of CM067365.1, from coordinate 23,934,656 downwards.
TTTTGTACAGTCACAATCCTAGTGTACAGTCACAATGCTAGTGTATGGTCTCATACCTAGTGTACTGTCGCAATCCTAGTGTACACTCGCAATCCTAGTGTATGGTCACAATCCTAGTAGATGGTCACAATCCTAATGTACTGTCACAATCCTAGGTTACGGTCACAATCCTAGTGTATGGTCACTCCTAGTGTACTGTCACAATCCTAGTGTACCGGGTCGCACTCCTAGTGTACGGTCACAATCCTAGTGTACGGTCACAATCCTAGTGTACGGTCACAATCCTAATGTACTGTCACAATCCTAGTGTACTGTCACAATCCTAGTGTATGGTCACAATCCTAGTGTGCGGTCACAATGCTAGTGTACGGTCTCAATCCTAATGTACTGTCACAATCCTAGTATACTGTCACAATCCTATGTACTGTCACAATCCTAGTGTATGGTCACAATCCTAGTGTGCGGTCACAATGCTAGTGTACGGTCTCAATCCTAATGTACTGTCAGAATCCTAGTGTACTGTCACAATCCTAGTGTACAGTCACAATCATAGTGTATGGTCACAATGCTAGTGTACGGTCACAATCCTAGTGTACGGTCACAATCCTAGTGGATGATCACAATCCTAGTGTATGGTCACAATCCTAGTGTATGGTCACAATCCTAGTGTACGGTCACAATCCTAGTGTACAGTCACAATACTAGTGTGCAGTCACAATCCTAGTAAATGATCACAATCCTAGTGTACGGTCACAATCCTTGTGTACTGTCACAATCCTAGTGTACGTTCACAATCCTAGTGTACGGTTACAATCCTAGTGTACTGTCACAATCCTAGTGTATGGTCACAATCCTAGTGTACTGTCACAATCCTAGTGTACTGTCACAATCTTAATATACAGTTACAGTCCGAGTGTACGGTCACAATCCTAGTGTATGGTCACACACTTTTTGTACAGTCACAATCCTAGTGTACAGTCACAATGCTAGTGTATGGTCTCATACCTAGTGTACTGTCGCAATCCTAGTGTACACTCGCAATCCTAGTGTATGGTCACAATCCTAGTAGATGGTCACAATCCTAATGTACTGTCACAATCCTAGGTTACGGTCACAATCCTAGTGTATGGTCACCCCTAGTGTAATGTCACAATCCTAGTGTACCGGGTCGCACTCCTAGTGTACGGTCACAATCCTAGTGTACGGTCACAATCCTAGTGTATGGTCACAATCCTAATGTACTGTCACAATCCTAGTGTACTGTCACAATCCTAGTGTATGGTCACAATCCTAGTGTGCGGTCACAATGCTAGTGTACGGTCTCAATCCTAATGTACTGTCACAATCCTAGTATACTGTCACAATCCTATGTACTGTCACAATCCTAGTGTATGGTCACAATCCTAGTGTGCGGTCACAATGCTAGTGTACGGTCTCAATCCTAATGTACTGTCAGAATCCTAGTGTACTGTCACAATCCTAGTGTACAGTCACAATCATAGTGTATGGTCACAATGCTAGTGTACGGTCACAATCCTAGTGTACAGTCACAATCCTAGTGTACTGTCACAATCCTAGTGTACAGTCACAATCCTAGTGTACTGTCACAATCGTAGTGTACGGTCACAATGCTAGTGTACGGTCACAATCCTAGTGTACGGTCACAATCCTAGTAGATGATCACAATCCTAGTGTATGGTCACAATCCTAGTGTATGGTCACAATCCTAGTGTATGGTCACAATCCTAGTGTACGGTCACAATCCTAGTGTACAGTCACAATCCTAGTAAATGATCACAATCCTAGTGTACGGTCACAATCCTTGTGTACTGTCACAATCCTAGTGTACGTTCACAATCCTAGTGTATGGTTACAATCCTAGTGTACTGTCACAATCCTAGTGTATGGTCACAATCCTAGTGTACTGTCACAATCCTGGTGTACTGTCACAATCTTAATATACAGTTACAGTCCGAGTGTACGGTCACAATCCTAGTGTATGGTCACACCCTTTTTGTACAGTCGCAATCCTAGTGTACGATCACAATCCTAGGATATTGTCACCATCCTAGTGTACAGTCACAATGCTAGTGTATGGTCTCATACCTAGTGTACTGTCACAATCCTAGTGTACACTCGCAATCCTAGTGTATGGTCACAATCCTAGTGTACAGTCTCAATCCTAATGTACTGTCGCAATCCTAGTGTACAGTCACAAGCCTAGTGTACTATCACAATCCTAGTGTACGGTCACAATGCTAGTGTACGGTCACAATCCTAGTGTACGGTCACAATCCTAGTGGATGATCACAATCCTAGTGTATGGTCACAATCCTAGTGTATGGTCACAATCCTAGTGTATGGTCACAATCCTAGTGTACGGTCACAATCCTAGTGTACAGTCACAATACTAGTGTACAGTCACAATCCTAGTAAATGATCACAATCCTAGTGTACGGTCACAATCCTTGTGTACTGTCACAATCCTAGTGTACGTTCACAATCCTAGTGTACGGTTACAATCCTAGTGTACTGTCACAATCCTAGTGTATGGTCACAATCCTAGTGTGCGGTCACAATGCTAGTGTACGGTCTCAATCCTAATGTACTGTCACAATCCTAGTATACTGTCACAATCCTATGTACTGTCACAATCCTAGTGTATGGTCACAATCCTAGTGTGCGGTCACAATGCTAGTGTACGGTCTCAATCCTAATGTACTGTCAGAATCCTAGTGTACTGTCACAATCCTAGTGTACAGTCACAATCATAGTGTATGGTCACAATGCTAGTGTACGGTCACAATCCTAGTGTACAGTCACAATCCTAGTGTACTGTCACAATCCTAGTGTACAGTCACAATCCTAGTGTACGGTCACAGTCTTAGTGTACTGGGTCGCAATCCTAGTGTACTGTCACAATCGTAGTGTACGGTCACAATGCTAGTGTACGGTCACAATCCTAGTGTACGGTCACAATCCTAGTAGATGATCACAATCCTAGTGTATGGTCACAATCCTAGTGTATGGTCACAATCCTAGTGTATGGTCACAATCCTAGTGTACGGTCACAATCCTAGTGTACAGTCACAATACTAGTGTACAGTCACAATCCTAGTAAATGATCACAATCCTAGTGTACGGTCACAATCCTTGTGTACTGTCACAATCCTAGTGTACGTTCACAATCCTAGTGTATGGTTACAATCCTAGTGTACTGTCACAATCCTAGTGTATGGTCACAATCCTAGTGTACTGTCACAATCCTGGTGTACTGTCACAATCTTAATATACAGTTACAGTCCGAGTGTACGGTCACAATCCTAGTGTATGGTCACACCCTTTTTGTACAGTCGCAATCCTAGTGTACGATCACAATCCTAGGATATGGTCACCATCCTAGTGTACAGTCACAATGCTAGTGTATGGTCTCATACCTAGTGTACTGTCGCAATCCTAGTGTACACTCGCAATCCTAGTGTATGGTCACAATCCTAGTGTACGGTCTCAATCCTAATGTACTGTCGCAATCCTAGTGTACAGTCACAATCCTAGTGTACTATCACAATCCTAGTGTACAGTCACAATCCTAGTGTACGGTCACAGTCTTAGGGTACCGGGTCGCAATCCTAGTGTACGGTCACAATGCTAGTGTACGGTCACAATCCCAGTGTACGGTCACAATCCTAGTGGATGATCACAATCCTAGTGTATGGTCACAATCCTAGTGTATGGTCACAATCCTAGTGTATGGTCACAATCCTAGTGTACGGTCACAATCCTAGTGTACAGTCACAATACTAGTGTACAGTCACAATCCTAGTAAATGATCACAATCCTAGTGTACGGTCACAATCCTTGTGTACTGTCACAATCCTAGTGTACGTTCACAATCCTAGTGTACGGTTACAATCCTAGTGTACTGTCACAATCCTAGTGTATGGTCACAATCCTAGTGTACTGTCACATCCTAGTGTACTCTCACAATCTTAATATACAGTTACAGTCCGAGTGTACGGTCACAATCCTAGTGTATGGTCACACCCTTTTTGTACAGTCGCAATCCTAGTGTACAGTCACAATGCTAGTGTATTGTCTCATACCTAGTGTATGGTCACAACCCTAGTGTATGGTCACAATCCTAGTGTACAGTCACAATCCTAGCGTACTGTCGCAATCCTAGTGTATGGTCGTAATCCTAGTGTACGGTCACAATCCTAATGTACTGTCCCAATCCTAGTGTACGGTCACAACCCTAGTGTATGGTCACAATCCTAGTGTACGGTCACAATCCTAGGTTACGGTCACAATCCTAGTGTATTGTCACAATCCTAGTGTACTGTCACAATCCTAGTGTACCGGGTCGCAATCCTAGTGTACAGTCACAATCCTAGTGTATGGTCACAATCCTAGTGTACGTACACAATCCTAATGTACTGTCACAATCCTAGTGTACTGTCACAATCCTAGTGTATGGTCACAATCCTAGTGTGCGGTCACAATGCTAGTGTACGGTCTCAATCCTAATGTACTGTCACAATCATAGTGTACTGTCAAAATCCTAGTGTACAGTCACAATCATAGTAAATGATCACAATCCTAGTGTACGGTCACAATCCTTGTGTACTGTCACAATCCTTGTGTGCGGTCACAATGCTAGTGTATGGTCACAATCCTAGTGTACAGTCACAATCCTAGTGTACTGTCACAATCCTAGTGTACAGTCACAATCCTAGTGTACGGTCACAATCTTAGTGTACTGGGTCGCAATCCTAGTGTACGGTCACAATCGTAGTGTACGGTCACAATGCTAGTGTACTGGGTCGCAATCCTAGTGTACGGTCACAATCCTAGTAGATGTTCACAATGCTTGTGTACGGTCACAATCCTAATGTATGGTCACAATCCTAGTGTGTGGTCACAATCCTAGTGTACGGTCACAATCCTAGTGTATGGTCACAATGCTCGTGTACAGTCACAATCCTAGTAAATGATCACAATCCTAGTGTACGGTCACAATCCTTGTGTACTGTCACAATCCTAGTGTACGTTCACAATCCTAGTGTACGGTTACAATCCTAGTGTACTTTCACAATCCTAGTGTATGGTCACAATCCTAGTGTACTGTCACAATCCTAGTGTACTGTCACAATCTTAATATACAGTTACAGTCCTAGTGTACGGTCACAATCCTAGTGTATGGTCACACCCTTTTTGTACAGTCGCAATCCTAGTGTACGATCACAATCCTAGTATATGGTCACCATCCTAGTGTACAGTCACAATGCTAGTGTATGGTCTCATACCTAGTGTACTGTCGCAATCCTAGTGTACACTCGCAATCCTAGTGTATGGTCACAATCCTAGTGTATGGTCTCAATCCTAATGTACTGTCGCAATCCTAGTGTACAGTCACAATCCTAGTGTACTATCACAATCCTAGTGTACAGTCACAATCCTAGTGTACGGTCACAGTCTTAGGGTACCGGGTCGCAATCCTAGTGTACGGTCACAATGCTAGTGTACGGTCACAATCCTAGTGTACGGTCACAATCCTAGTGGATGATCACAATCCTAGTGTATGGTCACAATCCTAGTGTATGGTCACAATCCTAGTGTATGGTCACAATCCTAGTGTACGGTCACAATCCTAGTGTACAGTCACAATACTAGTGTACAGTCACAATCCTAGTAAATGATCACAATCCTAGTGTACGGTCACAATCCTTGTGTACTGTCACAATCCTAGTGTACGTTCACAATCCTAGTGTACGGTTACAATCCTAGTGTACTGTCACAATCCTAGTGTATGGTCACAATCCTAGTGTGCGGTCACAATGCTAGTGTACGGTCTCAATCCTAATGTACTGTCACAATCCTAGTATACTGTCACAATCCTATGTACTGTCACAATACTAGTGTATGGTCACAATCCTAGTGTGCGGTCACAATGCTAGTGTACGGTCTCAATCCTAATGTACTGTCAGAATCCTAGTGTACTGTCACAATCCTAGTGTACAGTCACAATCATAGTGTATGGTCACAATGCTAGTGTACGGTCACAATCCTAGTGTACAGTCACAATCCTAGTGTACTGTCACAATCCTAGTGTACAGTCACAATCCTAGTGTACGGTCACAGTCTTAGTGTACTGGGTCGCAATCCTAGTGTACTGTCACAATCGTAGTGTACGGTCACAATGCTAGTGTACGGTCACAATCCTAGTGTACGGTCACAATCCTAGTAGATGATCACAATCCTAGTGTATGGTCACAATCCTAGTGTATGGTCACAATCCTAGTGTATGGTCACAATCCTAGTGTACGGTCACAATCCTAGTGTACAGTCACAATACTAGTGTACAGTCACAATCCTAGTAAATGATCACAATCCTAGTGTACAGTCACAATCCTAGTGTACAGTCACAATCCTAGTGTATGGTCACAATCCTAGTGTACGGTCTCAATCCTAATGTACTGTCGCAATCCTAGTGTACAGTCACAATCCTAGTGTACTGTCACAATCCTAGTGTACAGTCCCAATCCTAGTGTACGTTCACAATCCTAGTGTACGGTCACAATCGTAGTGTATGGTCACAATCCTGGTGTACGGTCATAATCCTAGTGTACGGTCACAATCCTAGTGCACGCTCACAATCCTAGTGTATTGTCAATCCTAGTGTACGGTCACAATCCTATTAGATGGTCACAATCCTATTGTATGGTCACAATCCTATTGTATGGTCACAATGCTAGTGTACGGTCACACTCCTAGTGTATGGTCACAATCCTAGTGTACGGTCATAATCCTAGTGTACGGTCACAATCCTATTGTATTGTCAATCCTAGTGTACGGTCACAATCCTAGTGTACGGTCACAATCCTAGTGTACGGTCACAATGCTAGTGTACGGTCACAATCCTAGTGTACAGTCACAATCCTAGTAGATGATCACAATCCTAGGGTACGGTCACAATCCTAGTGTACGGTCACAATCCTAGTGTATGGTCACACCATTTTTGTATGGTCACAATCCTAGTGTACGGTCACAATGCTAGTGTATGGTCACAATGCTAGTGTACGGTCACAATCCTAGTGTACGGTCACAATCCTAGTAGATGATCACAATCCTAGTGTACGGTCACAATCCTAGTGTATGGTCACAATCCTAGTGTACGGTCACAGTCCTAGTGTATGGTCACAATCCTAGTATGCGGTCACAATCCTAGTGTATGGTCACAATCCTAGTAGATGATCACAGTCCTAGTGTACGGTCACAATCCTAGTGTACGGTCACACCCTTTTTGTACACTCGCAATCCTCGTGTACAGTCGCAATCCTAGTGTACGCTTGCAATTCTAGTGTACGGTCACAATCCTAGTGCACGGACTCAATCCTAGTGTACAGTCACAATCCTAGTGTACAGTCACAATCCTAGTGTATGGTCACAATCCTAGTGTACAGTCTCACTCCTAATGTACTGTCGCAATCCTAGTGTACAGTCACAATCCTAGTGTACAGTCACAATCCTAGTGTACGGTCACAATCCTAGTGTATGGTCACAATCCTAGTGTATGGTCACAATGCCAGTGTACGGTCACAATCCTAGTGTATTGTCAATCCTAGTGTATGGTCACACCATTTTTGTATGGTCACAATCCTAGTGTACATTCACAATCCTAGTGTACGGTCACAATGCTAGTGTATGGTCACAATCCTAGTTTATCATATGTCATGCATAGCAAGAGCAATAAGAGATTGCACACCCTTGCCCTCCCTTCCGGCTCATGTTTGTATACATTGTAAAATTTTGTTTTTCTAATTTTTCCGGACTGTTTTTGGATTTTTTCAGACTACTTCGTATCACGCCCAACGTTGTGGAATCCGGTACGGTCACAATCCTAGTGTATGGTCACAATCCTAGTGTACGGTCACAATCCTAGTGTATGGTCACAATCCTAGTGTACGGTCACAGTCCTAGTGTACGGTCACACCCTTTTGTACACTCACAATCCTCGTGTACGCTCGCAATCCTAGTGTACAGTCGCAATCCTAGTGTACGCTTGCAATCCTAGTGTACGGTCACAATCCTAGTGAACGGACTCAATCCTAGTTAGTGTACAGTCACAATCCTAGTGTACAGTCACAATCCTAGTGTATGGTCACAATCCTAGTGTACGGTCTCAATCCTAATGTACTGTCGCAATCCTAGTGTACAGTCACAATCCTAGTGTACTGTCACAATCCTAGTGTACAGTCACAATCCTAGTGTACGGTCACAGTCTTAGTGTACTGGGTCGCAATCCTAGTGTACAGTCACAATCCTAGTGTACGGTCACAATGCTAGTGTACGGTCACAATCCTAGTGTACGGTCACAATCCTAGTGGATGATCACAATCCTAGTGTATGGTCACAATCCTAGTGTATGGTCACAATCCTAGTGTACGGTCACAATCCTAGTGTACGGTCACAATCCTAGTGTACAGTCACAATCCTAGTAAATGATCACAATCCTAGTGTACGGTCACAATCCTAGTGTACGGTCACAATCCTAGTGTATGGTCACACCATTTTTGTATGGTCACAATCCTAGTGTACGGTCACAATGCTAGTGTATGGTCACAATGCTAGTGTACGGTCACAATCCTAGTGTACGGTCACAATCCTAGTAGATGATCACAATCCTAGTGTACGGTCACAATCCTAGTGTATGGTCACAATCCTAGTGTACGGTCACAGTCCTAGTGTATGGTCACAATCCTAGTATGCGGTCACAATCCTAGTGTATGGTCACAATCCTAGTAGATGATCACAGTCCTAGTGTACGGTCACAATCCTAGTGTACGGTCACACCCTTTTTGTACACTCGCAATCCTCGTGTACAGTCGCAATCCTAGTGTACGCTTGCAATTCTAGTGTACGGTCACAATCCTAGTGCACGGACTCAATCCTAGTGTACAGTCACAATCCTAGTGTACAGTCACAATCCTAGTGTATGGTCACAATCCTAGTGTACAGTCTCACTCCTAATGTACTGTCGCAATCCTAGTGTACAGTCACAATCCTAGTGTACAGTCACAATCCTAGTGTACGGTCACAATCCTAGTGTATGGTCACAATCCTAGTGTATGGTCACAATGCCAGTGTACGGTCACAATCCTAGTGTATTGTCAATCCTAGTGTATGGTCACACCATTTTTGTATGGTCACAATCCTAGTGTACATTCACAATCCTAGTGTACGGTCACAATGCTAGTGTATGGTCACAATCCTAGTTTATCATATGTCATGCATAGCAAGAGCAATAAGAGATTGCACACCCTTGCCCTCCCTTCCGGCTCATGTTTGTATACATTGTAAAATTTTGTTTTTCTAATTTTTCCGGACTGTTTTTGGATTTTTTCAGACTACTTCGTATCACGCCCAACGTTGTGGAATCCGGTACGGTCACAATCCTAGTGTATGGTCACAATCCTAGTGTACGGTCACAATCCTAGTGTATGGTCACAATCCTAGTGTACGGTCACAGTCCTAGTGTACGGTCACACCCTTTTGTACACTCACAATCCTCGTGTACGCTCGCAATCCTAGTGTACAGTCGCAATCCTAGTGTACGCTTGCAATCCTAGTGTACGGTCACAATCCTAGTGAACGGACTCAATCCTAGTTAGTGTACAGTCACAATCCTAGTGTACAGTCACAATCCTAGTGTATGGTCACAATCCTAGTGTACGGTCTCAATCCTAATGTACTGTCGCAATCCTAGTGTACAGTCACAATCCTAGTGTACTGTCACAATCCTAGTGTACAGTCACAATCCTAGTGTACGGTCACAGTCTTAGTGTACTGGGTCGCAATCCTAGTGTACAGTCACAATCCTAGTGTACGGTCACAATGCTAGTGTACGGTCACAATCCTAGTGTACGGTCACAATCCTAGTGGATGATCACAATCCTAGTGTATGGTCACAATCCTAGTGTATGGTCACAATCCTAGTGTATGGTCACAATCCTAGTGTACGGTCACAATCCTAGTGTACAGTCACAATACTAGTGTGCAGTCACAATCCTAGTAAATGATCACAATCCTAGTGCACAGACTCAATCCTAGTTAGTGTACAGTCACAATCCTAGTGTACAGTCACAATCCTAGTGTATGGTCACAATCCTAGTGTACGGTCTCAATCCTAATGTACTGTCGCAATCCTAGTGTACAGTCACAATCCTAGTGTACTGTCACAATCCTAGTGTACAGTCCCAATCCTAGTGTACGTTCACAATCCTAGTGTACGGTCACAATCGTAGTGTATGGTCACAATCCTGGTGTACGGTCATAATCCTAGTGTTCGGTCACAATCCTAGTGCACGGTCACAATCCTAGTGTATTGTCAATCCTAGTGTACGGTCACAATCCTATTAGATGGTCACAATCCTAGTGTACGGTCACAATCCTAGTGTACGGTCACAATCCTATTGTATGGTCACAATCCTATTGTATGGTCACAATGCTAGTGTACGGTCACACTCCTAGTGTATGGTCACAATCCTAGTGTACGGTCATAATCCTAGTGTACGGTCACAATCCTATTGTATTGTCAATCCTAGTATATGGTCACAATCCTAGTGTACGGTCACAATCCTAGTGTACGGTCACAATGCTAGTGTACGGTCACAATCCTAGTGTACAGTCACAATCCTAGTAGATGATCACAATCCTAGGGTACGGTCACAATCCTAGTGTACGGTCACAATCCTAGTGTATGGTCACACCATTTTTGTATGGTCACAATCCTAGTGTACGGTAACAATGCTAGTGTACGGTCACAATGCTAGTGTACGGTCACAATCCTAGTGTACGGTCACAATCCTAGTAGATGATCACAATCCTAGTGTACGGTCACAATCCTAGTGTATGGTCACAATCCTAGTGTACGGTCACAGTCCTAGTGTATGGTCACAATCCTAGTATACGGTCACAATCCTAGTGTATGGTCACAATCCTAGTAGATGATCACAGTCCTAGTGTACGGTCACAATCCTAGTGTACGGTCACACCCTTTTTGTACACTCGCAATCCTCGTGTACAGTCGCAATCCTAGTGTACGCTTGTAATTCTAGTGTACGGTCACAATCCTAGTGCACGGACTCAATCCTAGTGTACAGTCACAATCCTAGTGTACAGTCACAATCCTAGTGTATGGTCACAATCCTAGTGTACAGTCTCACTCCTAATGTACTGTCGCAATCCTAGTGTACAGTCACAATCCTAGTGTACAGTCACAATCCTAGTGTACGGTCACAATCCTAGTGTATGGTCACAATCCTAGTGTATGGTCACAATGCCAGTGTACGGTCACAATCCTAGTGTATTGTCAATCCTAGTGTATGGTCACACCATTTTTGTATGGTCACAATCCTAGTGTACATTCACAATCCTAGTGTACGGTCACAATCCTAGTGTATGGTCACACCATTTTTGTATGGTCACAATCCTAGTGTACATTCACAATCCTAGTGTACGGTCACAATGCTAGTTTATCATATGTCATGCATAGCAAGAGCAATAAGAGATTGCACACCCTTGCCCTCCCTTCCGGCTCATGTTTGTATACATTGTAAAATTTTGTTTTTCTAATTTTTCCGGACTGTTTTGGGATTTTTTCAGACTACTTCGTAACACGCCCAACGTTGTGGAATCCGGTACGGTCACAATCCTAGTGTATGGTCACAATCCTAGTGTACGGTCACAATCCTAGTGTATGGTCACAATCCTAGTGTACGGTCACAGTCCTAGTGTACGGTCACACCCTTTTTGTACACTCACAATCCTCATGTACGCTCGCAATCCTAGTGTACAGTCGCAATCCTAGTGTACGCTTGCAATCCTAGTGTACGGTCACAATCCTAGTGCACGGACTCAATCCTAGTTAGTGTACAGTCACAATCCTAGTGTACAGTCACAATCCTAGTGTATGGTCACAATCCTAGTGTACGGTCTCAATCCTAATGTACTGTCGCAATCCTAGTGTACAGTCACAATCCTAGTGTACTGTCACAATCCTAGTGTACAGTCACAATCCTAGTGTACGGTCACAGTCTTAGTGTACTGGGTCGCAATCCTAGTGTACAGTCACAATCCTAGTGTACGGTCACAATGCTAGTGTACGGTCACAATCCTAGTGTACGGTCACAATCCTAGTGGATGATCACAATCCTAGTGTATGGTCACAATCCTAGTGTATGGTCACAATCCTAGTGTACGGTCACAATCCTAGTGTACAGTCACAATACTAGTGTGCAGTCACAATCCTAGTAAATGATCACAATCCTAGTGTACGGTCACAATCCTTGTGTACTGTCACAATCCTAGTGTACGTTCACAATCCTAGTGTACGGTTACAATCCTAGTGTACTGTCACAATCCTAGTGTATGGTCACAATCCTAGTGTACTGTCACAATCCTAGTGTACTGTCACAATCTTAATATACAGTTACAGTCCGAGTGTACGGTCACAATCCTAGTGTATGGTCACACACTTTTTGTAGTCACAATCCTAGTGTACAGTCACAATGCTAGTGTATGGTCTCATACCTAGTGTACTGTCGCAATACTAGTGTACACTCGCAATCCTAGTGTATGGTCACAATCCTAGTAGTTGGTCACAATCCTAATGTACTGTCACAATCCTAGGTTACGGTCACAATCCTAGTGTATGGTCACTCCTAGTGTACTGTCACAATCCTAGTGTACCGGGTCGCACTCCTAGTGTACGGTCACAATCCTAGTGTACGGTCACAATCCTAGTGTACGGTCACAATCCTAATGTACTGTCACAATCCTAGTATACTGTCACAATCCTATGTACTGTCACAATCCTAGTGTATGGTCACAATCCTAGTGTGCGGTCACAATGCTAGTGTACGGTCTCAATCCTAATGTACTGTCACAATCCTAGTATACTGTCACAATCCTATGTACTGTCACAATCCTAGTGTATGGTCACAATCTTAGTGTGCGGTCACAATGCTAGTGTACGGTCTCAATCCTAATGTACTGTCACAATCCTAGTGTACAGTCACAATCCTAGTGTACTGTCACAATCCTAGTGTACAGTCACAATCCTAGTGTACGGTCACAGTCTTAGTGTACTGGGTCGCAATCCTAGTGTACTGTCACAATCGTAGTGTACGGTCACAATGCTAGTGTACGGTCACAATCCTAGTGTACGGTCACAATCCTAGTAGATGATCACAATCCTAGTGTATGGTCACAATGCTAGTGTACGGTCACAATCCTAGTGTACGGTCACAATCCTAGTAGATGATCACAATCCTAGTGTATGGTCACAATCCTAGTGTATGGTCACAATCCTAGTGTATGGTCACAATCCTAAACACACGTGTCATGC
>CM067365.1:23893748-23920748 GCA_034401795.1 Chaetoderma sp. LZ-2023a | reverse complement strand
TCACAATCCTAGTGTACAGTCACAATCCTAGTGTATGGTCACAATCCTAGTGTACGGTCTCAATCCTAATGTACTGTCGCAATCCTAGTGTACAGTCACAATCCTAGTGTACTGTCACAATCCTAGTGTACAGTCACAATCCTAGTGTACGGTCACAGTCTTAGTGTACTGGGTCGCAATCCTAGTGTACAGTCACAATCCTAGTGTACGGTCACAATGCTAGTGTACGGTCACAATCCTAGTGTACGGTCACAATCCTAGTGGATGATCACAATCCTAGTGTATGGTCACAATCCTAGTGTATGGTCACAATCCTAGTGTACGGTCACAATCCTAGTGTACAGTCACAATACTAGTGTGCAGTCACAATCCTAGTAAATGATCACAATCCTAGTGTACGGTCACAATCCTTGTGTACTGTCACAATCCTAGTGTACGTTCACAATCCTAGTGTACGGTTACAATCCTAGTGTACTGTCACAATCCTAGTGTATGGTCACAATCCTAGTGTACTGTCACAATCCTAGTGTACTGTCACAATCTTAATATACAGTTACAGTCCGAGTGTACGGTCACAATCCTAGTGTATGGTCACACACTTTTTGTACAGTCACAATCCTACTGTACAGTCACAATGCTAGTGTATGGTCTCATACCTAGTGTACTGTCGCAATCCTAGTGTACACTCGCAATCCTAGTGTATGGTCACAATCCTAGTAGATGGTCACAATCCTAATGTACTGTCACAATCCTAGGTTACGGTCACAATCCTAGTGTATGGTCACTCCTAGTGTACTGTCACAATCCTAGTGTACCGGGTCGCACTCCTAGTGTACGGTCACAATCCTAGTGTACGGTCACAATCCTAGTGTACGGTCACAATTCTAATGTACTGTCACAATTCTAGTGTACTGTCACAATCCTAGTGTATGGTCACAATCCTAGTGTGCGGTCACAATGCTAGTGTACGGTCTCAATCCTAATGTACTGTCAGAATCCTAGTGTACTGTCACAATCCTAGTGTACAGTCACAATCATAGTGTATGGTCACAATGCTAGTGTACGGTCACAATCCTAGTGTACGGTCACAATCCTAGTGGATGATCACAATCCTAGTGTATGGTCACAATCCTAGTGTATGGTCACAATCCTAGTGTACGGTCACAATCCTAGTGTACAGTCACAATACTAGTGTGCAGTCACAATCCTAGTAAATGATCACAATCCTAGTGTACGGTCACAATCCTTGTGTACTGTCACAATCCTAGTGTACGTTCACAATCCTAGTGTACGGTTACAATCCTAGTGTACTGTCACAATCCTAGTGTATGGTCACAATCCTAGTGTACTGTCACAATCCTAGTGTACTGTCACAATCTTAATATACAGTTACAGTCCGAGTGTACGGTCACAATCCTAGTGTATGGTCACACACTTTTTGTACAGTCACAATCCTAGTGTACAGTCACAATGCTAGTGTATGGTCTCATACCTAGTGTACTGTCGCAATCCTAGTGTACACTCGCAATCCTAGTGTATGGTCACAATCCTAGTAGATGGTCACAATCCTAATGTACTGTCACAATCCTAGGTTATGGTCACAATCCTAGTGTATGGTCACTCCTAGTGTACTGTCACAATCCTAGTGTACCGGGTCGCACTCCTAGTGTATGGTCACAATCCTAGTGTACGGTCACAATCCTAGTGTACGGTCACAATCCTTATGTACTGTCACAATCCTAGTGTACTGTCACAATCCTAGTGTATGGTCACAATCCTAGTGTGCGGTCACAATGCTAGTGTACGGTCTCAATCCTAATGTACTGTCACAATCCTAGTATACTGTCACAATCCTATGTACTGTCACAATCCTAGTGTATAGTCACAATCCTAGTGTGCGGTCACAATGCTAGTGTACGGTCTCAATCCTAATGTACTGTCAGAATCCTAGTGTACTGTCACAATCCTAGTGTACAGTCACAATCATAGTGTATGGTCACAATGCTAGTGTACGGTCACAATCCTAGTGTACAGTCACAATCCTAGTGTACTGTCACAATCCTAGTGTACAGTCACAATCCTAGTGTACTGTCACAATCGTAGTGTACGGTCACAATGCTAGTGTACGGTCACAATCCTAGTGTACGGTCACAATCCTAGTAGATGATCACAATCCTAGTGTATGGTCACAATCCTAGTGTATGGTCACAATCCTAGTGTATGGTCACAATCCTAGTGTACGGTCACAATCCTAGTGTACAGTCACAATCCTAGTAAATGATCACAATCCTAGTGTACGGTCACAATCCTTGTGTACTGTCACAATCCTAGTGTACGTTCACAATCCTAGTGTATGGTTACAATCCTAGTGTACTGTCACAATCCTAGTGTATGGTCACAATCCTAGTGTACTGTCACAATCCTGGTGTACTGTCACAATCTTAATATACAGTTACAGTCCGAGTGTACGGTCACAATCCTAGTGTATGGTCACACACTTTTTGTACAGTCGCAATCCTAGTGTACGATCACAATCCTAGGATATGGTCACCATCCTAGTGTACAGTCACAATGCTAGTGTATGGTCTCATACCTAGTGTACTGTCGCAATCCTAGTGTACACTCGCAATCCTAGTGTATGGTCACAATCCTAGTGTACAGTCTCAATCCTAATGTATTGTCGCAATCCTAGTGTAATGTCACAAGCCTAGTGTACTATCACAATCCTAGTGTACGGTCACAATGCTAGTGTACGGTCACAATCCCAGTGTACGGTCACAATCCTAGTGGATGATCACAATCCTAGTGTATGGTCACAATCCTAGTGTATGGTCACAATCCTAGTGTATGGTCACAATCCTAGTGTACGGTCACAATCCTAGTGTACAGTCACAATACTAGTGTACAGTCACAATCCTAGTAAATGATCACAATCCTAGTGTACGGTCACAATCCTTGTGTACTGTCACAATCCTAGTGTACGTTCACAATCCTAGTGTACGGTTACAATCCTAGTGTACTGTCACAATCCTAGTGTATGGTCACAATCCTAGTGTGCGGTCACAATGCTAGTATACGGTCTCAATCCTAATGTACTGTCACAATCCTAGTATACTGTCACAATCCTATGTACTGTCACAATCCTAGTGTATGGTCACAATCCTAGTGTGCGGTCACAATGCTAGTGTACGGTCTCAATCCTAATGTACTGTCAGAATCCTAGTGTACTGTCACAATCCTAGTGTACAGTCACAATCATAGTGTATGGTCACAATGCTAGTGTACGGTCACAATCCTAGTGTACAGTCACAATCCTAGTGTACTGTCACAATCCTAGTGTACAGTCACAATCCTAGTGTACTGTCACAATCGTAGTGTACGGTCACAATGCTAGTGTACGGTCACAATGCTAGTGTACGGTCTCAATCCTAATGTACTGTCACAATCCTAGTATACTGTCACAATCCTATGTACTGTCACAATCCTAGTGTATGGTCACAATCCTAGTGTGCGGTCACAATGCTAGTGTACGGTCTCAATCCTAATGTACTGTCAGAATCCTAGTGTACTGTCACAATCCTAGTGTACAGTCACAATCATAGTGTATGGTCACAATGCTAGTGTACGGTCACAATCCTAGTGTACAGTCACAATCCTAGTGTACTGTCACAATCCTAGTGTACAGTCACAATCCTAGTGTACGGTCACAGTCTTAGTGTACTGGGTCGCAATCCTAGTGTACTGTCACAATCGTAGTGTACGGTCACAATGCTAGTGTACGGTCACAATCCTAGTGTACGGTCACAATCCTAGTAGATGATCACAATCCTAGTGTATGGTCACAATCCTAGTGTATGGTCACAATCCTAGTGTATGGTCACAATCCTAGTGTACGGTCACAATCCTAGTGTACAGTCACAATACTAGTGTACAGTCACAATCCTAGTGTACTGTCACAATCCTAGTGTATGGTCACAATCCTAGTGTACTGTCACAATCCTGGTGTACTGTCACAATCTTAATATACAGTTACAGTCCGAGTGTACGGTCACAATCCTAGTGTATGGTCACACCCTTTTTGTACAGTCGCAATCCTAGTGTACGATCACAATCCTAGGATATGGTCACCATCCTAGTGTACAGTCACAATGCTAGTGTATGGTCTCATACCTAGTGTACTGTCGCAATCCTAGTGTACACTCGCAATCCTAGTGTATGGTCACAATCCTAGTGTACGGTCTCAATCCTAATGTACTGTCGCAATCCTAGTGTACAGTCACAATCCTAGTGTACTATCACAATCCTAGTGTACAGTCACAATCCTAGTGTACGGTCACAGTCTTAGGGTACCGGGTCGCAATCCTAGTGTACGGTCACAATGCTAGTGTACGGTCACAATCCCAGTGTACGGTCACAATCCTAGTGGATGATCACAATCCTAGTGTATGGTCACAATCCTAGTGTATGGTCACAATCCTAGTGTATGGTCACAATCCTAGTGTACGGTCACAATCTTAGTGTACAGTCACAATACTAGTGTACAGTCACAATCCTAGTAAATGATCACAATCCTAGTGTACGGTCACAATCCTTGTGTACTGTCACAATCCTAGTGTACGTTCACAATCCTAGTGTACGGTTACAATCCTAGTGTACTGTCACAATCCTAGTGTATGGTCACAATCCTAGTGTACTGTGACATCCTAGTGTACTCTCACAATCTTAATATACAGTTACAGTCCGAGTGTACGGTCACAATCCTAGTGTATGGTCACACCCTTTTTGTACAGTCGCAATCCTAGTGTACAGTCACAATGCTAGTGTATTGTCTCATACCTAGTGTACGGTCACAACCCTAGTGTATGGTCACAATCCTAGTGTACAGTCACAATCCTAGCGTACTGTCGCAATCCTAGTGTATGGTCGTAATCCTAGTGTACGGTCACAATCCTAATGTACTGTCACAATCCTAGTGTACGGTCACAATCCTAGGTTACGGTCACAATCCTAGTGTACGGTCACAATCCTAGGTTACGGTCACAATCCTAGTGTATTGTCACAATCCTAGTGTACTGTCACAATCCTAGTGTACCGGGTCGCAATCCTAGTGTACAGTCACAATCCTAGTGTATGGTCACAATCCTAGTGTACGTACACAATCCTAATGTACTATCACAATCCTAGTGTACTGTCACAATCCTAGTGTATGGTCACAATCCTAGTGTGCGGTCACAATGCTAGTGTACGGTCTCAATCCTAATGTACTGTCACAATCCTAGTGTGCTGTCACAATCCTATGTACTGTCACAATCCTAGTGTATGGTCACAATCCTAGTGTGCGGTCACAATGCTAGTGTACGGTCTCAATCCTAATGTACTGTCACAATCCTAGTGTACTGTCAAAATCCTAGTGTACAGTCACAATCATAGTGTACAGTCACAATCCTAGTAAATGATCACAATCCTAGTGTACGGTCACAATCCTTGTGTACTGTCACAATCCTAGTGTACGGTCACAATGCTAGTGTATGGTCACAATCCTAGTGTACAGTCACAATCCTAGTGTACTGTCACAATCCTAGTGTACAGTCACAATCCTAGTGTACGGTCACAATCTTAGTGTACTGTGTCGCAATCCTAGTGTACGGTCACAATCGTAGTGTACGGTCACAATGCTAGTGTACTGGGTCGCAATCCTAGTGTACGGTCACAATCCTAGTAGATGTTCACAATGCTTGTGTACGGTCACAATCCTAATGTATGGTCACAATCCTAGTGTGTGGTCACAATCCTAGTGTACGGTCACAATCCTAGTGTATGGTCACAATGCTCGTGTACAGTCACAATCCTAGTAAATGATCACAATCCTAGTGTACGGTCACAATCCTTGTGTACTGTCACAATCCTAGTGTACGTTCACAATCCTAGTGTACGGTTACAATCCTAGTGTACTTTCACAATCCTAGTGTATGGTCACAATCCTAGTGTACTGTCACAATCCTAGTGTACTGTCACAATCTTAATATACAGTTACAGTCCTAGTGTACGGTCACAATCCTAGTGTAAGGTCACACCCTTTTTGTACAGTCGCAATCCTAGTGTATGATCACAATCCTAGGATATGGTCACCATCCTAGTGTACAGTCACAATGCTAGTGTATGGTCTCATACCTAGTGTACACTCGTAATCTTAGTGTATGGTCACAATCCTAGTAGATGGTCACAATCCTAATGTACTGTCACAATCCTAGTGTACGGTCACAACCCTAGTGTATGGTCACAATCCTAGTGTACGGTCACAATCCTAGTGTATTGTCGCAATCCTAGTGTATGGTCGCAATCCTAGTGTACGGTTACAATCCTAATGTACTGTCGCAATCCTAATGTACTGTCACAATCCTAGTGTCCAGTCACAATCATAGTGTATGGTCACAATCCTAGTGTACGGTCACAATGCTAGTGTACGATCACAATCCTAGTGTACGGTCACAATCCTAGTGTACAGTCACAATCCTAGTGTACCAGGTCGCAATCCTAGTGTACGGTCACAATCCTAGTGTACGGTCACAATCCTAATGTACTGTCACAATCCTAGTGTCCAGTCACAATCATAGTGTATGGTCACAATCCTAGTGTACGGTCACAATGCTAGTGTACGATCACAATCCTAGTGTAAGGTCACAATCCTAGTGTACGGTCACAATCCTAATGTACTGTCACAATCCTAGTGTACAGTCACAATCATAGTGTATGGTCACAATCCTAGTGTACGGTCACAATGCTAGTGTACGGTCACAATCCTAGTGTACAGTCACAATCCTAGTATATGGTCACAATGCTAGTGTACGGTCACACCCTTTTTGTACAGTCACAATCCTAGTGTACGGTCACAATCCTAGTGTACAGTCTCAATCCTAGTGTACTGTCGCAATCCTAGTGTACAGTCACAATCCTAGTGTATGGTCACAATCCTAGTGTGCGGTCACAATGCTAGTGCACGGTCTCAATCCTATTGTACTGTCACAATCCTAGTATATGGTCACCCTCGTACCTACTGTTCGTCAGGATTAGACTGTAGGCCATACAATCGCGTACCTAATGTTCATCAGGATTAGAGTCTGTAGTCCATGCAATCTCGTACCTAATGTTGGTCAGGATTAGACTCTGTAGACCATACAATCTCGTACCTAATGTTCGTCAGGATTAGACTCTGTAGGCCATACAAGCTCGTACCTAATGTTCGTCAGGATTAGACTCTGTAGGCCATACATTCTCGTACCTAATGTTCATCAGAATTAGACTGGAGCCCATGCAATCTCGTACCTAATGGTCATCAGGATTAGACTGTAGTCCATACATTCTCGTACCTAATGTTCATCAGAATTAGACTGAAGCACATGCAATCTCGTACCTAATGTTCGTCCGGAGTAGACTCTGTAGGCCATACAATCTCGTACCTAATGTTCGTCTCGTACCCGATGTTCATTAGGATTATATTCTGTAGTCCATGCAATCTCGTACCTAATGTTCCTCGGGATTAGACTCTGTAGGCCATGCAATCTCGTACCTAATGTCCGTCAGGATGAGTCTCTGTAGGCCATGCAATCTCGTACATAATATTCATCAGGATTAGACTATGTAGGGCATGCATTGCCGTACCCAATGTTTATCAGAATTAGACTGGAGCCCATGCAATCTCATACCTTATGTTTATCAGGAATAGACTGTAGTCCATACATTCTCGTACCTAATGTTCATCAGAATTTGACTGGAGCCCATGCAATCCCGTACCTAATGTTCGCCAGGAGTAGACTCTGTAGGCCATGCAATCTCGTACCTAATGTTCGTCTCGTACCTAATGTTCGTCAGGATTAGACTCTGTAGGTCATGCAATCTCGTACCTAATGTTCATCAGGATTAGACTCTGTAGGTCATGCAATCTCGTACCTAATGTTCATCAGGATTAGACTCTGTAGACCATGCAATCTCGTACCTAATGTTCGTTAGGATTAGACTCTGTAGGCCATACAATCCCGTACCTAATGTTCGTCAGGATTAGACACCATAGGCCATACAATCGCGTACCTAATGTTCATCAGGATTAGAGTCTGTAGTCCATGCAATCTCGTACCTAATGTTGGTCAGGATTAGACTCTGTAGGCCATACAATCTCGTACTTAATGTTCGTTAAGATTAGACTCTGTAGGCCATACATTCTCGTACCTAATGTTCATCAGGATTAGACACCATAGGCCATGCAATCGCGTACCTAATGTTCATCAGGATTAGAGTCTGTAGTCCATGCAATCTCGTACCTAATGTTGTTCAGGATTAGACTCTGTAGACCATACAATCTCGTACCTAATGTTCGTCAGGATTAGACTCTGTAGGTCATGCATTCTCGTACCTAATGTTCGTTAGGATTAGACTCTGTAGGCCATACAATCCCGTACCTAATGTTCATCAGGATTAGACTCTGTAGGTCATGCATTCTCGTACCTAATGTTCGTCAGGAGTAGACTCTGTAGGTCATGCAATCTCGTACCTAATATTCGTCAGGAGTAGACTCTGTAGGTCATGCAATCTCGTACCTAATGTTCATCAGGATTAGAGACCATGGGCCATGCAATCGCGTACCTAATGTTCATCAGGATTAGAGTCTGTAGTCCATGCAATCTCGTACCTAATGTTGTTCAGGATTAGACTCTGTAGACCATACAATCTCGTACCTAATGTTCGTCAGGATTAGACTCTGTAGGCCATACAATCTCGTACCTAATGTTCGTCAGGATTAGACTCTGTAGGCCATACATTGCCGTACCCAATGTTCATCAGAATTAGACTGGAGCCCATGCAATCTCATACCTTATGTTCATCAGGAATAGACTGTAGTCCATACATTCTCGTACCTAATGTTCATCAGAATTTGACTGGAGCCCATGCAATCCCGTACCTAATGTTCGCCAGGAGTGGACTCTGTAGGCCATGCAATCTTGTACCTAATGTTCATCAGGATTAGATGCTGTAGGCCATACAATCTCGTACCTAATGTTCGTCTCGTACCTAATGTTCGTCAGGATTAGACTCTGTAGGTCATGCAATCTCGTACCTAATGTTCATCAGGATTAGACTCTGTAGGTCATGCAATCTCGTACCTAATGTTCATCAGGATTAGACTCTGTAGACCATGCAATCTCGTACCTAATGTTCGTTAGGATTAGACTCTGTAGGCCATACAATCCCGTACCTAATGTTCGTCAGGATTAGACACCATAGGCCATACAATCGCGTACCTAATGTTCATCAGGATTAGAGTCTGTAGTCCATGCAATCTCGTACCTAATGTTGGTCAGGATTAGACTCTGTAGGCCATACAATCTCGTACTTAATGTTCGTTAGGATTAGACTCTGTAGGCCATACATTCTCGTACCTAATGTTCATCAGGATTAGACACCATAGGCCATGCAATCGCGTACCTAATGTTCATCAGGATTAGAGTCTGTAGTCCATGCAATCTCGTACCTAATGTTGTTCAGGATTAGACTCTGTAGACCATACAATCTCGTACCTAATGTTCGTCAGGATTAGACTGTAGGTCATGCATTCTCGTACCTAATGTTCGTTAGGATTAGACTCTGTAGGCCATACAATCCCGTACCTAATGTTCATCAGGATTAGACTCTGTAGGTCATGCATTCTCGTACCTAATGTTCGTCAGGAGTAGACTCTCTAGGTCATGCAATCTCGTACCTAATATTCGTCAGGAGTAGACTCTGTAGGTCATGCAATCTCGTACCTAATGTTCATCAGGATTAGACACCATAGGCCATGCAATCTCGTACCTAATGTTCATCAGAATTTGACTGGAGCCCATGCAATCCCGTACCTAATGTTCGCCAGGAGTGGACTCTGTAGGCCATGCAATCTCGTACCTAATGTTCATCAGGATTAGATGCTGTAGGCCATACAATCTCGTACCTAATGTTCGTCTCGTACCTAATGTTCGTCAGGATTAGACTCTGTAGGTCATGCAATCTCGTACCTAACGTTCATCAGGATTAGACTCTGTAGACCATGCAATCTCGTATCTAATGTTCGTTAGTGTTAGACTCTGTAGGCCATACAATCCCGTACCTAATGTTCGTCAGGATTAGACACAATAGGCCATACCATCGCGTACCTAATGTTCATCAGGATTAGAGTCTGTAGTCCATGCAATCTCGTACCTAATGTTGGTCAGGATTAGACTCTGTAGACCATACAATCTCGTACCTAATGTTCGTCAGGATTAGACTCTGTAGGCCATACAATCTCGTACTTAATGTTCGTTAGGATTAGACTCTGTAGGCCATACATTCTCGTACCTAATGTTCATCAGGATTAGACACCATAGGCCATGCAATCGCGTACCTAATGTTCATCAGGATTAGAGTCTGTAGTCCATGCAATCTCGTACCTAATGTTGTTCAGGATTAGACTCTGTAGACCATACAATCTCGTACCTAATGTTCGTCAGGATTAGACTCTGTAGGCCATACAATCTCGTACCTAATGTTCGTCAGGATTAGACTCTGTAGGCCATACATTCTCGTACCTAATGTTCATCAGAATTAGACTGGATCCCATGCAATCTCGTACCTAATGGTCATCAGGATTGGACTGTAGTCCATACATTCTCGTACCTAATGTTCATCAGAATTAGACTGGAGCACATGCAATCTCGTACCTAATGTTCGTCAGGAGTAGACTCTGTAGGCCATACAATCTCGTACCTAATGTTCGTCTCGTACCCAATGTTCATTAGGATTAGATTCTGTAGTCCATGCAATCTCGTACCTAATGTTCGTCGGGATTAGACTCTGTAGGCCATGCAATCTCGTACCTAATGTTCGTCAGGATTAGACTCTGTAGGCCATGCAATCTCGTACATAATGTTCATCAGGATTAGACTATGTAGGCCATGGATTCCCGTACCTAATGTTCATCAGAATTAGACTGGAACCCATGCAATCTCGTACCTAATGGTTATCAGGATTAGACTGTAGTCCATACATTCTCGTACCTAATGTTCATCAGAATTTGACTGGAGCCCATGCAATCCCGTACCTAATGTTCGCCAGGAGTAAACTCTGTAGGCCATGCAATCTCGTACCTAATGTTCATCAGGATTAGATGCTGAGGGCCTTACAAACTCGTACCTAATGTTCGTCTCGTACCTAATGTTCGTCAGGATTAGACTCTGTAGGCCATGCAATCTCGTACCTAATGTTCATCAGGATTAGACTCTGTAGGCCATGCAATCGCGTACCTAATGTCCGTCAGGATTAGACTCTGTAGGCCATGCAATCTCGTACCTAATGTTCGTCAGGATTAGACTCTGTAGGCCATGCAATCTCGTACCTAATGTTCATCAGGATTAGATTCTGTAGTACCTAATGTTCGTCTCGTACCTAATCTTCATTACGATTAGATTCTCTAGACCATGCAATCACGTACCTAATGTTCGTCAGGAGGAGACTCTGTAGGCCATGCAATCTCGTACCTAATGTTCATCAGGATTAGATTCTGTAGTCCATGCAATCTCGTACCTAATATTCGTCAGAAGTGGACTCTGTAGGTCATGCAATCTCGTACCTAATGTTCGTCAGGATTAGACTCTGTAGGCCATGCAATCTCATACCTAATGTTCGTCAGGAGTACTCTGTAGGCCATGCAATCTCGTACCTAATGTTCATCAGGATTAGACTCAGTAGGGCATGCATTCTCGTACCTAATGTTCGTCAGGAGTAGACTATGTAGGTCATGCCATCTCGTACCTAATGTTCGTCAGGAGTAGACTCTGTAGGTCATGCAATCTCGTACCTAATTTTCATCTGAGGGCCATACAATCTCGTACCTAATGTTCGTCTCGTACCTAATGTTCATTAGGATTAGATTCTGTAGACCATGCAATCTCGTACCTACTGTTCGTAAGAAGTAGACTCTGTAGGTCATGCATTCTCGTACCTAATGTTCCTCAGGAGTAGACTCTGTAGGCCATGCAATCGCGTACCTAATGTTCATCAGGATTAGATTCTGTAGTCCATGCAATCTCGTACCTACTGTTCGTCAGAAGTAGACTCTGTAGGTCATGCAATCTCGTACCTAATGTTCGTCAGGAGTAGACTCTGTAGGCCATGCAATCTTGTACCTAATGTTCGTCAGGAATAGACTCTGTAGACCATGCAATCTCGTACCTAATGTTCGTCAGGATTAGACTCTGTAGGTCATGCATTCTCGTACCTAATGTTCGTCAGGAGTAGACTCTGTAGGTCATGCAATCTCGTACCTAATTTTCATCTGTGGGCCATACAATCTCGTACCTAATGTTCGTCTCGTACCTAATGTTCATTAGGATTAGATTCTGTAGGCCATGCAATCTCGTACCTAATGTTCATCAGGATTAGATTCTGTAGTCCATGCAATCTCGTACCTACTGTTCGTGAGAAGTAGACTCTGTAGGCCATGCAATCTCGTACCTAATGTTCGTCAGGAGTAGACTCTGTAGACCATGCAAACTAGTACCTAATGTACATCATGAGTAGATACTCTAGGTCATGCAATCTCGTACCTAATGTTCGTCAGGATTAGACTCTGTAGGCCATGCAATCTCGTACATAATGTTCATCAGGATTAGACTATGTAGGCCATGCATTCCCGTACCTAATGTTCATCAGAATTAGACTGGAGCCCATGCATTCTCATACCTTATGTTCAACAGGATTAGACTGTAGTCCATACATTCTCGTACCTAATGTTCATCAGAATTTGACTGGAGCCCATGCAATCCCATACCTAATGTTCGCCAGGAGTAAACTCTGTAGGCCATGCAATCTCGTACCTAATGTTCATCAGGAATAGATGCTGAGGGCCTTACAATCTCGTACCTAATGTTCGTCTCGTACCTAATGTTCGTCAGGATTAGACTCTGTAGGCCATGCAATCGCGTACCTAATGTCCGTCAGGATTAGATTCTGTAGGCCATGCAATCTCGTACCTAATGTTCGTCAGGATTAGACTCTGTAGGCCATGCAATCTCGTACCTAATGTTCATCAGGATTAGATTCTGTAGGTCATGCAATCTCGTACCTAATGTTCGTCAGGGGTAGACTCTGTAGGCCATGCAATCTCGTACCTAATGTTAATCAGGATTAGACTGTAGTCCATGCAATCTCGTACCTAATGCTCATCAGGATTAGACTCTGTAGGCTATGTCTCGTACCTAATGTTCATCAGGATTAGACTCTGTAGGCCATGCAATCTCGTACCTAATGTTCATCAGGATTAGATTCTGTAGGTCATGCAATCTCGTACCTAATGTTCGTCAGGGGTAGACTCTGTAGGCCATGCAATCTCGTAGCTAATGTTAATCAGGATTAGACGCTGTAGGCCATACAATCTCGTACCTAATGTTCGTCTCGTACCTAATCTTCATTACGATTAGATTCTCTAGACCATGCAATCACGTACCTAATGTTCGTCAGGAGGAGACTCTGTAGGCCATGCAATCTCGTACCTAATGTTCATCAGGATTAGATTCTGTAGTCCATGCAATCTCGTACCTAATATTCGTCAGAAGTGGACTCTGTAGGTCATGTAATCTCGTACCCAATGTTCGTCAGGATTAGACTCTGTAGGCCATGCAATCTTGTCCCTAATGCTCATCAGGATTAGACTGTAGTCCATACATTCTCGTACCTAATGTTCATCAGGATTGGACTGGAGCCCATGCAATCTCGTACCTAGTGTTCATCAGGAGTAGACTCTGTAGGTCATGCAATCTCGTACCTAATGTTAGCCAGGATTAGACTGTAAGCCATGCAATCTCGTACCTAATGTTCATCATGATTAGACTCTGTAGGTCATGCAATCTCGTACCTAATGTTCGTCAGGAGTAGACTCTGTAGTCCATGCAATCTCGTACCTAATGTTCATCAGGATTAGATTCTGTAGTCCATGCAATCTCGTACCTAATGCTCATCAGGATTAGACTCTGTAGGCCATGTCTCGTACCTAATGTTCATCAGGATTAGATTCTGTCGTGCATGTAGTCTCGTACCTAATGTTCATCAGGATTAGACTGGAGCACATGCAATCTCGTACCAAAGGTTCGTCGGGAGTAGACTCTGGAGGCCATACAATCTCGTACCTAATGCTCGTCTCGTACCCAATGTTCATTAGGATTAGATTCTGTAGTCCATGCAATCTCGTACCTAATGTTCGTCGGGATTAGACTCTGTAGGCCATGCAATCTCGTAGCTAATGTCCGTCAGGATTAGACTCTGTAGGCCATGCAATCTCATACATAATGTTCATCAGGATTAGACTATGTAGGCCATGCATTCCCGTACCTAATGTTCATCAGAATTAGACTGGACCCCATGCATTCTCATACCTTATGTTCATCAGGATTTGACTGGAGCCCATGCAATCTCGTACCTAATGGTCATCAGGATTAGACTGTAGTCCATACATTCTCGTACCTAATGTTCATCAGAATTTGACTGGAGCCCATGCAATCCCGTACCTAATGTTCGCCAGGAGTAAACTCTGTAGGCCATGCAATCTCGTACCTAATGTTCATCAGGATTAGATGCTGAGGGCCTTACAAACTCGTACCTAATGTTCGTCTCGTACCTAATGTTCGTCAGGATTAGACTCTGTAGGCCATGCAATCTCGTACCTAATGTTCATCAGGATTAGATGCTGAGGGCCTTACAAACTCGTACCTAATGTTCGTCTCGTACCTAATGTTCGTCAGGATTAGACTCTGTAGGCCATGCAATCTCGTACCTAATGTTCATCAGGATTAGACTCTGTAGGCCATGCAATCGTGTACCTAATGTCCGTCAGGATTCGACTCTGTAGGCCATGCAATCTCGTACTTAATGTTCGTCAGGATTAGACTCTGTAGGCCATGCAATCTCGTACCTAATGTTCATCAGGATTAGATTCTGTAGTACCTAATGTTCGTCTCGTACCCAATCTTCATTACGATTAGATTCTCTAGACCATGCAATCACGTACCTAATGTTCGTCAGGAGGAGACTCTGTAGGCCATGCAATCTCGTACCTAATGTTCATCAGGATTAGATTCTGTAGTCCATGCAATCTCGTACCTAATATTCGTCAGAAGTGGACTCTGTAGGTCATGCAATCTCGTACCTAATGTTCGTCAGGATTAGACTCTGTAGGCCATGCAATCTCATACCTAATGTTCGTCAGGAGTACTCTGTAGGCCATGCAATCTCGTACCTAATGTTCATCAGGATTAGAATCTGTAGGTCATGCATTCTCGTACCTAATGTTCGTCAGGAGTGGACTCTGTAGGTCATGCAATCTCGTACCTAATGTTCGTCAGGAGTAGACTCTGTAGGTCATGCAATCTCGTACCTAATTTTCATCTGAGGGCCATACAATCTCGTACCTAATGTTCGTCTCGTACCTAATGTTCATTAGGATTAGATTGTGTAGACCATGCAATCTCGTACCTACTGTTCGTAAGAAGTAGACTCTGTAGGTCATGCATTCTCGTACCTAATGTTCGTCAGGACTAGACTCTGTAGGTCATGCAATCTCGTACCTAATGTTCGTCAGGAGTAGACTCTGTAGGCCATGCAATCTCGTACCTAATGTTCATCAGGATTAGATTCTGTAGTCCATGCAATCTCGTACCTACTGTTCGTCAGAAGTAGACCCTGTAGGTCATGCAATCTCGTACCTAATGTTCGTCAGGAGTAGACTCTGTAGACCATGCAATCTCGTACCTAATGTTAGTCAGGATTAGACTCTGTAGATCATGCATTCTCGTACCTAAGGTTCGTCAGGAGTAGA
Source organism: Chaetoderma sp. LZ-2023a (assembly GCA_034401795.1). Classification (NCBI taxonomy): domain Eukaryota; kingdom Metazoa; phylum Mollusca; class Caudofoveata; order Chaetodermatida; family Chaetodermatidae; genus Chaetoderma; species Chaetoderma sp. LZ-2023a. The sequence goes on along the minus strand of CM067365.1, from coordinate 23,904,874 downwards.
CTCTGTAGGTCATGCAATCTCGTACCTAATGTTCGTCAGGAGTAGACTCTGTAGGCCATGCAATCGCGTACCTAATGTTCATCAGGATTAGATTCTGTAGTCCATGCAATCTCGTACCTACTGTTCGTCAGAAGTAGACTCTGTAGGTCATGCAATCTCGTACCTAATGTTCGTCAGGAGTAGACTCTGTAGGCCATGCAATCTTGTACCTAATGTTCGTCAGGAATAGACTCTGTAGACCATGCAATCTCGTACCTAATGTTCGTCAGGATTAGACTCTGTAGGTCATGCATTCTCGTACCTAATGTTCGTCAGGAGTAGACTCTGTAGGTCATGCAATCTCGTACCTAATTTTCATCTGTGGGCCATACAATCTCGTACCTAATGTTCGTCTCGTACCTAATGTTCATTAGGATTAGATTCTGTAGGCCATGCAATCTCGTACCTAATGTTCATCAGGATTAGATTCTGTAGTCCATGCAATCTCGTACCTACTGTTCGTGAGAAGTAGACTCTGTAGGCCATGCAATCTCGTACCTAATGTTCGTCAGGAGTAGACTCTGTAGACCATGCAAACTAGTACCTAATGTACATCAGGAGTAGATACTCTAGGTCATGCAATCTCGTACCTAATGTTCGTCAGGATTAGACTCTGTAGGCCATGCAATCTCGTACATAATGTTCATCAGGATTAGACTATGTAGGCCATGCATTCCCGTACCTAATGTTCATCAGAATTAGACTGGAGCCCATGCATTATCATACCTTATGTTCAACAGGATTAGACTGTAGTCCATACATTCTCGTACCTAATGTTCATCAGAATTTGACTGGAGCCCATGCAATCCCATACCTAATGTTCGCCAGGAGTAAACTCTGTAGGCCATGCAATCTCGTACCTAATGTTCATCAGGAATAGATGCTGAGGGCCTTACAATCTCGTACCTAATGTTCGTCTCGTACCTAATGTTCGTCAGGATTAGACTCTGTAGGCCATGCAATCGCGTACCTAATGTCCGTCAGGATTAGATTCTGTAGGCCATGCAATCTCGTACCTAATGTTCGTCAGGATTAGACTCTGTAGGCCATGCAATCTCGTACCTAATGTTCATCAGGATTAGATTCTGTAGGTCATGCAATCTCGTACCTAATGTTCGTCAGGGGTAGACTCTGTAGGCCATGCAATCTCGTACCTAATGTTAATCAGGATTAGACTGTAGTCCATGCAATCTCGTACCTAATGCTCATCAGGATTAGACTCTGTAGGCTATGTCTCGTACCTAATGTTCATCAGGATTAGACTCTGTAGGCCATGCAATCTCGTACCTAATGTTCATCAGGATTAGATTCTGTAGGTCATGCAATCTCGTACCTAATGTTCGTCAGGGGTAGACTCTGTAGGCCATGCAATCTCGTAGCTAATGTTAATCAGGATTAGACGCTGTAGGCCATACAATCTCGTACCTAATGTTCGTCTCGTACCTAATCTTCATTACGATTAGATTCTCTAGACCATGCAATCACGTACCTAATGTTCGTCAGGAGGAGACTCTGTAGGCCATGCAATCTCGTACCTAATGTTCATCAGGATTAGATTCTGTAGTCCATGCAATCTCGTACCTAATATTCGTCAGAAGTGGACTCTGTAGGTCATGTAATCTCGTACCCAATGTTCGTCAGGATTAGACTCTGTAGGCCATGCAATCTTGTCCCTAATGCTCATCAGGATTAGACTGTAGTCCATACATTCTCGTACCTAATGTTCATCAGGATTGGACTGGAGCCCATGCAATCTCGTACCTAGTGTTCATCAGGAGTAGACTCTGTAGGTCATGCAATCTCGTACCTAATGTTAGCCAGGATTAGACTGTAAGCCATGCAATCTCGTACCTAATGTTCATCATGATTAGACTCTGTAGGTCATGCAATCTCGTACCTAATGTTCGTCAGGAGTAGACTCTGTAGTCCATGCAATCTCGTACCTAATGTTCATCAGGATTAGATTCTGTAGTCCATGCAATCTCGTACCTAATGCTCATCAGGATTAGACTCTGTAGGCCATGTCTCGTACCTAATGTTCATCAGGATTAGATTCTGTCGTGCATGTAGTCTCGTACCTAATGTTCATCAGGATTAGACTGGAGCACATGCAATCTCGTACCAAAGGTTCGTCGGGAGTAGACTCTGGAGGCCATACAATCTCGTACCTAATGCTCGTCTCGTACCCAATGTTCATTAGGATTAGATTCTGTAGTCCATGCAATCTCGTACCTAATGTTCGTCGGGATTAGACTCTGTAGGCCATGCAATCTCGTAGCTAATGTCCGTCAGGATTAGACTCTGTAGGCCATGCAATCTCATACATAATGTTCATCAGGATTAGACTATGTAGGCCATGCATTCCCGTACCTAATGTTCATCAGAATTAGACTGGACCCCATGCATTCTCATACCTTATGTTCATCAGGATTTGACTGGAGCCCATGCAATCTCGTACCTAATGGTCATCAGGATTAGACTGTAGTCCATACATTCTCGTACCTAATGTTCATCAGAATTTGACTGGAGCCCATGCAATCCCGTACCTAATGTTCGCCAGGAGTAAACTCTGTAGGCCATGCAATCTCGTACCTAATGTTCATCAGGATTAGATGCTGAGGGCCTTACAAACTCGTACCTAATGTTCGTCTCGTACCTAATGTTCGTCAGGATTAGACTCTGTAGGCCATGCAATCTCGTACCTAATGTTCATCAGGATTAGATGCTGAGGGCCTTACAAACTCGTACCTAATGTTCGTCTCGTACCTAATGTTCGTCAGGATTAGACTCTGTAGGCCATGCAATCTCGTACCTAATGTTCATCAGGATTAGACTCTGTAGGCCATGCAATCGTGTACCTAATGTCCGTCAGGATTCGACTCTGTAGGCCATGCAATCTCGTACTTAATGTTCGTCAGGATTAGACTCTGTAGGCCATGCAATCTCGTACCTAATGTTCATCAGGATTAGATTCTGTAGTACCTAATGTTCGTCTCGTACCCAATCTTCATTACGATTAGATTCTCTAGACCATGCAATCACGTACCTAATGTTCGTCAGGAGGAGACTCTGTAGGCCATGCAATCTCGTACCTAATGTTCATCAGGATTAGATTCTGTAGTCCATGCAATCTCGTACCTAATATTCGTCAGAAGTGGACTCTGTAGGTCATGCAATCTCGTACCTAATGTTCGTCAGGATTAGACTCTGTAGGCCATGCAATCTCATACCTAATGTTCGTCAGGAGTACTCTGTAGGCCATGCAATCTCGTACCTAATGTTCATCAGGATTAGAATCTGTAGGTCATGCATTCTCGTACCTAATGTTCGTCAGGAGTGGACTCTGTAGGTCATGCAATCTCGTACCTAATGTTCGTCAGGAGTAGACTCTGTAGGTCATGCAATCTCGTACCTAATTTTCATCTGAGGGCCATACAATCTCGTACCTAATGTTCGTCTCGTACCTAATGTTCATTAGGATTAGATTGTGTAGACCATGCAATCTCGTACCTACTGTTCGTAAGAAGTAGACTCTGTAGGTCATGCATTCTCGTACCTAATGTTCGTCAGGACTAGACTCTGTAGGTCATGCAATCTCGTACCTAATGTTCGTCAGGAGTAGACTCTGTAGGCCATGCAATCTCGTACCTAATGTTCATCAGGATTAGATTCTGTAGTCCATGCAATCTCGTACCTACTGTTCGTCAGAAGTAGACCCTGTAGGTCATGCAATCTCGTACCTAATGTTCGTCAGGAGTAGACTCTGTAGACCATGCAATCTCGTACCTAATGTTAGTCAGGATTAGACTCTGTAGATCATGCATTCTCGTACCTAAGGTTCGTCAGGAGTAGACTCTGTAGGTCATGCAATCTCGTACCTAATGTTCGTCAGGAGTAGACTCTGTAGGCCATGCAATCGCGTACCTAATGTTCATCAGGATTAGATTCTGTAGTCCATGCAATCTCGTACCTAATGTTCGTCAGGATTAGACTCTGTAGGTCATGCATTCTCGTACCTAATGTTCGTCAGGAATAGACTCTGTAGGTCATGCAATCTCGTACCTAATATTCGTCAGGAGTAGACTCTGTAGGTCATGCAATCTCGTACCTAATTTTCATCTGTGGGCCATACAATCTCGTACCTAATGTTCGTCTCGTACCTAATGTTCATTAGGATTAGATTCTGTAGGCCATGCAATCTCGTACCTAATGTTCATCAGGATTAGATTCTGTAGTCCATGCAATCTCGTACCTACTGTTCGTGAGAAGTAGACTCTGTAGGCCATGCAATCTCGTACCTACTGTTCGTAAGAAGTAGACTCTGTAGGTCATGCATTCTCGTACCTAATGTTCGTCAGGACTAGACTCTGTAGGTCATGCAATCTCGTACCTAATGTTCGTCAGGAGTAGACTCTGTAGGCCATGCAATCTCGTACCTAATGTTCATCAGGATTAGATTCTGTAGTCCATGCAATCTCGTACCTACTGTTCGTCAGAAGTAGACCCTGTAGGTCATGCAATCTCGTACCTAATGTTCGTCAGGAGTAGACTCTGTAGACCATGCAATCTCGTACCTAATGTTAGTCAGGATTAGACTCTGTAGATCATGCATTCTCGTACCTAAGGTTCGTCAGGAGTAGACTCTGTAGGTCATGCAATCTCGTACCTAATGTTCGTCAGGAGTAGACTCTGTAGGCCATGCAATCGCGTACCTAATGTTCATCAGGATTAGATTCTGTAGTCCATGCAATCTCGTACCTAATGTTCGTCAGGATTAGACTCTGTAGGTCATGCATTCTCGTACCTAATGTTCGTCAGGAGTAGACTCTGTAGGTCATGCAATCTCGTACCTAATATTCGTCAGGAGTAGACTCTGTAGGTCATGCAATCTCGTACCTAATTTTCATCTGTGGGCCATACAATCTCGTACCTAATGTTCGTCTCGTACCTAATGTTCATTAGGATTAGATTCTGTAGGCCATGCAATCTCGTACCTAATGTTCATCAGGATTAGATTCTGTAGTCCATGCAATCTCGTACCTACTGTTCGTGAGAAGTAGACTCTGTAGGCCATGCAATCTCGTACCTAATGTTCGTCAGGAGTAGACTCTGTAGACCATGCAAACTAGTACCTAATGTACATCAGGATTAGATACTCTAGGTCATGCAATCTCGTACCTAATGTTCGTCAGGATTAGACTCTGTAGACCATGCAATCTCGTACATAATGTTCATCAGGATTAGACTATGTAGGCCATGCATTCCCGTACCTAATGTTCATCAGAATTAGACTGGAGCCCATGCATTCACATACCTTATGTTCATCAGGATTAGACTGTAGTCCATACATTCTCGTACCTAATGTTCATCAGAATTTGACTGGAGCCCATGCAATCCCGTACCTAATGTTCGCCAGGAGTAAACTCTGTAGGCCATGCAATCTCGTACCTAATGTTCATCAGGATTAGATGCTGAGGGCCTTACAATCTCGTACCTAATGTTCGTCTCGTACCTAATGTTCGTCAGGATTAGACTCTGTAGGCCATGCAATCTCGTACCTAATGTTCATAAGGATTAGACTCTGTAGGCCATGCAATCGCGTACCTAATGTCCGTCAGGATTAGACTCTGTAGGCCATGCAATCTCGTACCTAATGTTCGTCAGGATTAGACTCTGTAGGCCATGCAATCTCGTACCTAATGTTCATCAGGATTAGATCATGTAGGTCATGCAATCTCGTACCTAATGTTCTTCAGGGGTAGACTCTGTAGGCCATGCAATCTCGTACCTAATGTTAATCAGGATTAGACGCTGTAGGCCATACAATCTCGTACCTAATGTTCGTCACGTACCTAATCTTCATTACGATTAGATTCTCTAGACCATGGAATCACGTACCAAATGTTCGTCAGGAGGAGACTCTGTAGGCCATGCAATCTCGTACCTAATGTTCATCAGGATTAGATTCTGTAGTCCATGCAATCTCGTACCTAATATTCGTCAGAAGTGGACTCTGTTGGTCATGTAATCTCGTACCTAATGTTGGTCAGGATTAGACTCTGTAGGCCATGCAATCTTGTCCCTAATGCTCATCAGGATTAGACTGTAGTCCATACATTCTCGTACCTAATGTTCATCAGGATTGGACTGGAGCCCATGCAATCTCGTACCTAGTGTTCATCAGGAGTAGACTCTGTAGGTCATGCAATCTCGTACCTAATGTTAGCCTGGATTAGACTGTAAGCCATGCAATCTCGTACCTAATGTTCATCAGGATTAGACTCTGTAGGTCATGCAATCTCGTACCTAATGTTCGTCAGGAGTAGATTCTGTAGTCCATGCAATCTCGTACCTAATGCTCATCATGATTAGACTCTGTAGGCCATGTCTCGTACCTAATGTTCATCAGGATTAGATTATGTCGTGCATGTAGTCTCGTACCTAATGTTCGTCAGGATTAGACTGTAGGCCATACAATCTCGTACCTAATGTTCGTCTCGTACCTAATGTTCATTAGGATTAGATTCTGTAGGCCATGCAATCTCGTCCCTAATGTTCATCAGGATTAGATTATGTAGGCCATACAATCTCGTACCTAATGTTCATCAGGATTAGACTATGTAGGCCATGCAATCTCGTACCTAATGTTCATCAGGATTAGACTCTGTAGGCCATGCAATCTCGTACCTAATGTTCATCAGGATTAGACTCTGTAGGCCATACAATCTCGTACCTAATGTTTGTGAGGATTATACTCTGTAGGCTATGCAATCTCGTACCTAATGTCCGTCAGGATTAGACTGTAGGCCATGCAATCTCGTACCTAATGTTCATCATAATTAGACTGGAGCCCATGCAATCTCGTACATGATGTTCATCAGGATTAGACACTGTAGGCCATGCAATCTCATACCTAATGTTCCTCAGGATTAGAGTCTGTAATCCATGCAATCTCGTACATAATGTTCATCAGGATTAGACTCTGTAGGCCATGCAACCTCGTACGGCAGTTTCTCTTGACTGCACCATGTTTGAGGCATTAAGGTTTTGCAAAATCTGAGTTATCTCCAATGAAAAACATGTTTCCAGAGTATACCATTAGAAATTATCCATGGATTTGGTGCAGGGTCCTTGTTGCCTAAATACAACAATCATCCAATTTGTGCCTAGTTCAACTTAGCGGTTAATATCTCATGTCGTTTTAATCAAACTGGACCTAAATGTGGGCACATGCCTCCTATAATGAGAGGGCATGACACAGTGCCATTGAGTCAAAAGGTCAGGGTCATGGTGACCCTAATACATACATTGTCTTTTTTCGATATTAACATTTTGAGTTTAGCTCATCTTGGACATGCTTTCTTGTAATGAGAGGTGATGACCTTGAGGGTCCCTATGTGATTGTGTTTCATAGAAATCTGTCTATATTCAGTGGAGGTCTCCAATGAAAAACGTTTCCCGACTATAGCATGACAGATTGTGCATGTACCTGGATACCTTGAGCTAGAGCTATCACACCATGTCCGGCCGTCTGCATCATCAATAATGGTGGCACATTGTTATTTCTGAACAGATTTAGATCGAACAGTATGTTCCTATACTCAACAAATCTATCCATTATTAGCTCACCTGGCCTGAAAGGCCAAGTGAGCTTATGCCACGGCGACCGTTCATCATGTGTCCATCGTCCGTCCATCAACTTTTCCTTTAAACGACTTCTCAAGAACCACTGGGCCGATTTCAATTATGTTTGGCAGGAAGCATCCATAGACCATCTTTGATTTCGGCCAATTTTAGGAAATTTCTAAAAATCTCCGAAACCGCTAGAGGGATTGATGCAAAACTCATGAAAAATGATGTAGGGTAAGAGCTGAAACAGGTTTGTTCAAGGGAACTTGATTGGTCAAATGGTTTGGCGGCCATCTTGGTTGACCTAGTTTTAGCGAAAACGACTTCTCCAGAACCAATGAATGGATTGGGTACGAAATTGGCAGATATGATTAGGGACTAAGGGCCATTAATGTTTGTTCAAGGGAAGTTGAACGGCCAAAATAAAACATGGCCGCCATGGGCCAATCAAAATATAGCGTGTTTGGCGGTCATATTGGATTTTTTTATTTGATGGATTTTGAGGTCGAAATTGGTTTTATGTAAGTTTTTGGGCATTCTGATCTCAAATTTGCAATTTTTGAAACTGTCGGATAAACGGTTTGGCGGCCATCTTGGATCAGAACAACTCTAGAACCACTGATCGGATTGTGCCAAAATTTGGGAGATATGATTGGCACTGAATGCCATTAAAGTTTTTTCAAGGGAAGGATCTACGTCAGAAACATGACCGCAGTGGACCAATCAAAATGTAGCGTGTTTGGCGGTCATATTGGACTTGCAAAAATGTCCACAAACTCATTTAAAAGACTACTCTACTCCTAAACCACCCACCAACAATTTTGACAAAAATGCATAGTGCTCCAAGTGAGCGACACAGGCCCCTTTGGCCTCTTGTTAAAATGAGGCTAATTTGATGACAAACAGCAGAGTTGTTATTACACAACCAACATCTAACCGTTCAATCACTACTTCCTAAATCCAACCCACCAAAGTTTTGCTCCAAAAAAATTGAGTGTCTTTTAAACCTCAGTAATCAGTAAACTTAACTTTCTATTCTAGGCTTCTGGATTGAATTAGCTCCCTTAAAGTTATCCTGAAGCATTACGGTTAGAAAATATTTAGAAAAGTTCAGTGGCGATCGACTTCTTCTGAGCCACCATTTTACGTTGATATTTGCAGGCGCCATTATTTGTGATTCTATAGTTCTCGCTTCTGCCCAATGCTCGGTATAAAACCATTCCCGTAACGCTAATGCTAGTCATTATACCGCTGGCCTCCGAGGTGAGCAGATCTACTTGTATAGCGTGTAATAGGTGCATAGTAGTTCGATTTTAATTGTGTATTTTCTATGGTTGATGTGAAACGTGCTGGCCTAGATATTTTTATAACAAGTTGACTTATAATTGTTGCTGTCGATAGCAACAACAACTTTCCTTCAAATTATTTGCGAAATAATCAGCAGATAAGACTAGCGGTTTTGAAAACGATTTGACTGAAAATCGTTTCTGTAACAACTTTCAACCAAAGTGTTCTCAAAATAATCAGCAGCATTTTCAATGTAGTAACACATTCTGAAGATATTTCTAGCAATTCGATTGACAGTCGCTGCTGACTAAAGCAGCAACAATGTTATCAAATTCTTCTCAGAATAATTAGGGTTGAGCTACCAATATCGTTAGATAATACATGTTTGTCATAAACGTAATAAATCCGCCGTGAAATACTATACACCTATTTGCATACATAAGAAGGTCAGCAAAGCACCTGCATGGGCTGTCATGCAGTGATATGCTTACCTACTGACTGAGCAGTTTTGAACATATTTCAAGTCTGATCTTGGCAACGTATGCGATATAGGTCCATCGACTTTTACGTGCATATGTTAGCTAACCACATTAGTCAGCAACGACTGTCAACCGAATTTGTCGAAATACCATCAGAATGTTGGACCAAATAATTAGAACAGACAAAAAAACCTATTACCATAACAAATTTGAAACATGTAGGAATGATATAAATGAAACATGGAAAATGATTAAATCAGTTTTGAATAAAAACAATGTTAAGCACAGCAAACACAGTTTCTTTATAACAACAAAATAATAACCGATGACTTCGAAATTGCAACAGGATTCAATGATCCCTTTTTTAATATAGGTCCAACACTTTCAGATAAAATCAAATCATCATCCTGTATCAAATATAGCGATTACCTCACAGGCAACTATCAATCCTCTTTTTTTCGCTAACCCAGTCAGCAATGCAGAAATTTTTAACATTCTTCACAAACTAAACCCTGCAAAAAATGCTGACCTCGATGGATTCAAGTGGACTATTTTCAAACACTGCACCTTAGACGTACTAAAGCTCTATTCACACAGGCGCGACGCGACACGACACTACAAAATCGCTCAAAACGTATTTTCATTGTACTGTTCCCACATGCGCGACACGACACGACCATGTCGCTGCGTCATGCGGCAAAATCAAATCCAGAGCGATCTTATCGCCTGTCGCCGCGACAAATTAACAAGCTAGCCAATCACGAACGCGTTTTTTTCTACGTCATACAAAATTAATTTTGCCACGTATTGCATGTCGCCTGTCGCGTCACGTGTGTGTGAGCCAAACACAAAAATGTGTCGTGTCGCGTCGCGCCTGTGTGAATAGAGCTTAATACCCCTCAACCACATTTGCAACGTATCTATCACGCAAGGCATATTTCCATCAAAATTAAAAGCAGCACGAGTAACACCTATATACAAAGCAAAGGATTCATCTAACTTTACAAACCATAGACCTGTCTCAATACTTCCACTTTTCTCCAAATTAATGGAACGACTTATGCATAATCATCTTATTAGCTATTTAGACAAACAAGAATTCCGCGGAATTAAATGTCTCGCCTGTCCCCTGTTTGTCACAGTTACCTTGACCGTTGACCTTCTGCCCTCAATGTTATCATGCTGCTTCCTAACATTATAGGTAACCAGGTTTCCAAGTTGTAACAGCCATAACCAATCCTGAAATATAAGCGGAAAGGTTTTGCTAAACGCAAAAACTTAATGTTGAAATAGCAAAGTTCTATATCAAGGTCACAGTGACCTTGACCTTTGACCTTGTGATCCCAACATCATCATGTTGCATCCTATCATTATAGGTAACCGTGTACCTAAGTTTAGATGCAATAGGCTTAACCAATCCTGAAATTTAAGCCGAGACGTTTTGCTAAACGCAAAAATTTAATGTTGAAAAAGCAGAGTTCTGTATCAGTCACAGTGATATTGACCTTTGACCTTCTGACACCAACATCATCATGCTGCTTCCTAACATTATAGGTAACTATGTATCCAAGTTTAGTTGCAATAGTCTTAACCAATCCTACAATATAAGCTGAAAAGCTTTGCTAAATGCAAAAACTTAATGTTGCAATAACAGAGTTCTGTACCAATGTCACATTGACCTTGACCTTTGAC
>CM067365.1:23841503-23893248 GCA_034401795.1 Chaetoderma sp. LZ-2023a | reverse complement strand
GCATGACACGTGTGTTTCTCCGCCTCGGCCTCTACTGCCGCCTACACATCTGTCTCTGCCTCTGACTCGTCCTCCGCCTCTACCGCCGCATCTACCGCAGCCTCTGCCTCTGCATCTGCCTCCGCCTCCGCCTCCGCCTCTGCCTCACCTTTACCTCCGCCTCTACCTCAGCCTCTGCCTCACCCTCTATCTCCAACTCGGCCTCTGCCTCCGCCTCTACCTCCGCCTCTGCCTCCCCGTCTACCTCCGCCTCCGCCTCTACCTCCGCCTCTGCCCCTTTACCTCCGCCGCCGCCTCTACCTCCGCCTTCGCCTCCGCCTCCGCCTCTGCCTCTGCCTCTGCCTGTGCCTCACTCTCTATCTCTGCCTCGGCCTCTACCTCCGCCTCCGCCTCCGCCTCTACCTCCGCCTCCGTCTCCCCCTCTACCTCAGCCTCTGTCTCTACCTCCGCCTCTGCCTCGCCCTCTACTTCCACCGCTGCCTCTGCCTCTACCTCCGCCTCTACACTCCCTCCCCCCTCTGCCTCACCCTCTACCTCCGACCCTGCCTCTGCCTCTGCCTCTACCTCCGCCTCTACCTCACCGTCTACCTCCGCCTCTGCCTCACCCTCTACCTCCGCCTCTACCTCCGCCTCTGCCACTCCTCTACATCCGCCCACGCTTAACTCTGCCTCTACCTCTGCCTCCCCTCTACCCCCGCCTCTGCCACCGTCTCTACCTCTGCATCCGCCTCTGCCTCCCCTCTACCTCCGCCTCCGCGTCAACCCCTCCCCCCTCTACCTCCGCCTCTGCCTCTGCATCTGTCTTCCCTTCTCCCGCCACCTCCGCCTCTACCTCCACCTCCGCCTCTTCTCCCCCCCCCCCCGCCTGTGCCTCCCCCTCTACCTCTGCCTCTACGTCCGCCTCCACCTTCGCCTTTAACTCCGCCTCTGCCTCCCCCTCTACTTCCTCCTCTGCCTCCGCCTCTGCCACAGCCTGTACGTCCGCCTCTGCCTCAAACTCGACGTCCACCTCCGCCTCCGCATCTGCCTCTGTCTCTGCCTTCAACCCCGCTTCTTCCTATGCCTCCACCTCCTCTTCTGCCTCCCATTTACCTCCACCTCTGCCTTTGCCTCTGCCTCTACCTCCGCCTCTGCTCCGCCTTCGCCTCCGCCTCCGCCTCCGCCTCCGCATCCGCCTCCGCCTCTGCCTCTGCCTCTACCTCTATCTCCACTTCTGCCTCTGCCTCCACCTCCACCTCCACGTCCACCTCCACCTCCACCCCACCTCCGCTTCTGCCTCTTCCTCTGCTTCTGCCTCTGCCTCTGCCTCTGTCTCTGCCTCTGCCTCTGCCTCCACCTCTACCTCCGCCTCTATCTTTGGCTCTACTTCCGCTTTCGCATCTGCCTCCACCTCCCTCTCTACCGCCACATCTGCCTCTGCCTCCACCTCCACCTCCGCTTCTACCTCTGCTTCTGCCTCTGCCTCTGCCTCCACCTCTACCTCCGCCTCTATCTCTGGCTCTACTTCCGCTTCCGCATCTGCCTCCGCCTCCGTCTCTACCTCCACATCTGCCTCCGGCTCTACCTCCACCTCTGCCTCTGCCTCCACCTCCACCTCCGCTTCTGCCTCTGCCTCTGCCTCTACCTCCGCCTCTGTCCCTAGCTCTGCTTCCGCCTCCGCCTCTGCCTCTGCCTCCATCTCTACCTCTGCATCTGCCTCCGCCTCTACCTCAGCAGCTGCCTCTGGCTCGTCTCTGCCTCTGCCTCCCCTCTCCACCTCTACCTCCGCCTCCGTCTCCCCCTACCTCTGCCTTTGCCTCTACATCCGTCTCCACCTCACCCTGTACCTCTGCCTCTACCTCCGCCTCTACCTCCACTCTGCCTCCACCTCTACCGCCGGCTCCGCCTCTACCTCCGCCTCCGCCTCCGCCTCTGCATCCCACTCTACGCCCACCTCTGCCTGTGCCTCCGCCTCCGCCTTAAATAAACGAAGCAATAGTATTAAATATAGTGTTTTATGTGACACGCATCAAGTCTGCAGCGATTCTACGATTTTTTCAGATGCGAAAACCGTGGAAAATTTTCCCAACTTGCGTAAATGTACCTTAATTTGTGTACAACTTTAGGGAAATGAGTATCTATAGATGACTTTTTGGAAAATCTGATGTTCCGAGAGGCCATTTCTTGCGAGTGATTGGACTTACACATTTCACTAAATAATCTAGGCAAATATGTATTTCCCAAAAATCTGTCCACAAATATTGGTCAGGTGTGGCGGTCTGGCCCTGTTGTCCTCCACCCAACCCCCACTAGTAGATACAACCCCCCCCCCCTGAGTAAGATTATTGAAGAAGTTGTTTTGGAGCTTTTGGAGTGTAATGGAGGGACCCAATTTTAGCCCCCCCCCCCACCCCCCCCCCCCCCCCTCACACCGCCCCACACCGTCTATCAATATTATTGTCTTATATGTCTATCAATATTATTGTCTTATGTGGCTATCAATATTATTGTCTTATGTGTCTATCAATAGTATTGTCTTATGTATCTATCAATATTACTGTCTTATGTGTCTATCAATATTATTGTCTTATATGTCTATCAATATTATTGTCTTATATGTCTATCAATATTATTGTCTTATATGTCTATCAATATTATTGTTTTATGTGTCTATCAATATTATTGTATTATGTATCTATCAATATTATTGTTTTATATGTCTATCAATATTACTGTCTTATGTGTCTATCAATATTATTGTCTTATGTGTCTATCAATAGTATTGTCTTATGTGTCTATCAATATTATTGTCTTATATGTCTATCAATATTATTGCCTTATGTGTCTATCAATATTATTGTCTTATGTGTCTATCAATGTTATTGTTTTATATGTCTATCAATGTTATTGTCTTATATGTCTATCAATATTATTGTCTTATATGTCTATCAATATTATTGTCTTATGTGGCTATCAATATTATTGTCTTATGTGTCTATCAATATTATTGTCTTATGTATCTATCAATATTATTGTTTTATATGTCTATCGATATTATTGTCTTATATGTCTATCAATATTACAGTCTTATGTGTCTATCAATAGTATTGTCTTATGTGTCTATCAATAGTAGGCCTATTGGCTTATGTGTCTATCAATATTATTGTCTTATATGTCTATCAATATTATTGCCTTATATGTCTATCAATATTATTGTCTTATGTCTCTATTATCAATATTATTGTCTTACTTGTCTTACATGTCTATCTATATTAACGCGTGACATTATTAACCCTTCCATGCCGAAGCCGCCCAAAACCGGCCTCTACAGTAGATTTTGATTAATGCCCATTTGCAGCCCAAGAGAAAACTAATTTTGAAAATTTACCACGAATGACTGGCTCGATAACCAGTCATTCTAGTGATAATTGTCAAAAATAGCATTTACTTAGCCCGCAAATGGACATTTAATAAGTACATGTTTTTATTTTCTCATCTAAATTCTGTTATTAACGGTTAAGTCTGGTTGCGATTCTCCGTATCTGTCTAGCCATGGGGAGGGGATTTGCTGGATGAGAAGAGCCTTTGCCGGTGAGACAGGGGGGGATTTACCATGGAAGAATATTTCCCTGGAGGCGGAGATATCTCGATGTTCATGTTTGTGCCGTCACGTGTGTAAGGTAATGCCGCGGAATGACAAAGCACATCCCGGGATACAGACACGCGCGTTGCACAGTGCGTGCCCGGATAAACAATATTGTCAAATAAACCGTTTTTCAAATTGCTATGATTGATTTTATTGATCGATCTGAATGCCATTATAACATATGATTCAAGCGTCATCCGGGTCTTCTTTCTATTCCTCTAATGTAATTTCAATGCGTCGGTGTCTGAACGCGCGCGTATATATGCCTCCTTGAGGGTGCGTTCGTGTGTGCTCGCGTTCTTGGGTACAAGAGTGTTTGCTCGCTTGAGTTCGTGCGTGCGTGCGTGCGTGTGCGCCTGTGTGCGTTCGCTACCGCACGTGTGCGTGTGTGGGTTCGTGAGTATGCGGGTGCTGAGGAGTGACGAGAGCGTACGTATATGTGTGTGTGCGTGCGTGCGTGCGTATGTTTGCACGTGCATGTGTATGTGCGTGCAGGCACGCAGTGTATCGTAGGAGAAAGGGATGCGGGAGCGATGAGGTACATACATTCTCATTACGGCGTAGAATGTTATGTTTTGCGATATCAGGATTGATGTACTAAAACATTTCTCTCCGCAAACCGGCATTTTATCATTCAGATCCATCTATCACAAACGCACTACAATCCTCCTTTGATCAGCCATCAGCCTTGGAATCTCGGTGACTGTGACGCCGATGAGTTTGGAAACAGCTACCTGTGTTTAGTATAGGCCTAGAGTTACTGATCATTGTTGTTAGCATCGATAGCAAGAACTTTCAACAAAACCGGTTTCGGCATTGATAGCAATTAATAAATATAAATAGTTTTCAATAAGACTGTTGTTTTCAATAATAATTCAGTATAGCAACAATTACATGCTAATCTGGGCCGCTCACGCGCTACAATCAAAGTGTGTCTCAGTTCAATAACTGGTTCCAGATCCTTTGTCTTTGCGAATGTCTGTAAATAGATTTATAGGCGAACGCTCGCGAATCATTTACAAAAACTTAGGTGATGTGTAATTGATTAAGGTAGGTGAACTTCGTGATTGTTCCAAAGTTAATAATATCTAGGCATCTGACAACAAAGGTAAAGTTACTTTGTGATCGCTGATAAGATAACGAACTGCTAGCCCGTACCTAGTCAACGATTGTAGGTGTATTACTCGGGACATAACGCTTATTTATGCTACTACGGATTGGCACTGCGCCAGTTACCAAATAAGGAAACATCTCTTTCTTTTGATGAACACCACAGCTGGCAATCACACATTACAGATACATGAATTCTTGTAAAATTTAAGTCAAATCAAAACAGAAGGTTTCAGGAAATGCCACTGCCATAAAACGAGCCAGCCAGTGGCCGGTGAGCGGGCGGATGAACGGGTGGGCGGGTTGGTGCGTGAGTGGGCGGATAGCAACAGCGCCCAGTCAAATTAATTTCAGAATATTTAGCAGAATTGTTATTAAATAGTTAATCCCTCAAAGAATACAATTCGTAAACTTGACGGACGCTTAAATGTCGATGACGGAGCTTGATACACCATTCTTTACGTATTTGATTGCGACGTCAGCCTACACGTCATATACTTGAGTGATAGATCGGATTCATCCATTGAATAACGAAATTCGCCAATGTTTGTTACGGCACACTGTACATTCGGCAGCTAGAATCCTCTAGTTAAAGAAGGAGATCATCTAAGCTGTTCTCGGACAACCTAACAGTCGCAGAAACCAGCTTTCAGTAACCAAGCATCCATAATCTGAGTACATGCTACTGGTAAAGCTTGTCTGAGGGCGTCTTCACACACGAGACTTAATCCGGAGTAATGTTATACAGAAGTATGGCGTTATTCCGGAGTAATGTTATACAGAAGTATGGAGTTAATCCGGAGTAATGTTATACAGAAGTATGGCGTTATTCCGGAGTAATGTTATACAGAAGTATGACGTTATTCCGGAATAATGTTATACAGAAGTATGGCGTTATTCCGGAATAATGTTATACAGAAGTATGGCGTTATTCCGGAATAATGTTATACAGAAGTATGGCGTTATTCCGGAGTAATGTTATACAGAAGTATGACGTTATTCCGGATTAATGTTATACAGAAGTATGGCGTTATTCCGGAGTAATGTTATACAGAAGTATGACGTTATTCCGGATTAATGTTATACAGAAGTATGGCGTTATTCCGGAGTAATGTTATACAGAAGTATGGCGTTATTCCGGATTAATGTTATACAGAAGTATGGAGTTATTCCGGATTAATGTTATACAGAAGTATGACGTTATTCCGGATTAATGTTATACAGAAGTATGGCGTTATTCCGGATTAATGTTATACAGAAGTATGGCGTTATTCCGGAGTAATGTTATACAGAAGTATGGCGTTATTCCGGATTAATGTTATACAGAAGTATGGAGTTATTCCGGATTAATGTTATACAGAAGTATGACGTTATTCCGGATTAATGTTATACAGAAGTATGGCGTTATTCCGGATTAATGTTATACAGAAGTATGGCGTTATTCCGGATTAATGTTATACAGAAGTATGGCGTTATTCCGGATTAATTCTCTAGTCTGAACACGGAATATGTGGTGATGGTGTGTTTCTCGTGACATAGTGCCTTAGCTGTACATTAATTATTCACACATTGTTATTACCAGACGCTTCACTGCCTTAGATCTCGTATTTTTTCTTGCATCGATTAATTATGTGGTTCGTATATAGTTTTATGGATTGCGTAAACAGGTTAATGAACTCAGCGTTCTTACGTGACAGGCGGTGTTAATGACATAATGGTGAGGCTAAGCATGGTTGTGATGCCCAAATAAATCATTAGAACGTCGCTAGACTGTAAGAAACGCGAATATGGAAATATCAAATGTCTTTTATCCATTAAGTAGTTCACGTGACGTTGACTCTAATACGGCTATGTCGACGTGGAAATTGGCATGATTCAGTAATGCATGTTCTGAGTCATATGATCTAAGCATGGGAATAAGTTTTGGGATGTCCAATCGATTGTGTAGCATGGATCGCCCTGCCGGGTACGAAACGGCCCAGTCTATCTGGGTACGGAACGGTCCAGCCTGGGACGCTTCAAGCTTACCCCTTGGTAGCGTAGGGTACGCGCGCATAGTCACATAATAGAGGAACAAAATAATAAATAATAATGTCTGTGAGATCGCCCGATGCGCATGCGCGGCCGTGAGAGGTAGCCAGCATACGTGAGTCAGAGTGTAGCGACTGGCAACTTATTTACATAGTAAGGAGGATAGATATAGATATATTTATCCACCATGTAATACTTTGCCTGTATTACGGTAGTTCCTTAATACATGGCCATCTTCACTTTTCTTGGGAGGAATCAATACCAGAATTGAATAGGGAATTTAAAACTTCAAACAGAATTAATCCGCTTTTTGGCTGAGTCTCGCTGGCGCTGCGTCACCGTTTAGTATAAAGGGAGCTCTGAACATCTAAAATAATCAGACTGGAGGCGGTTTCGGTGCGACTGGGAACACACTCAATCTGCTCACTACGTGGAGTAGCGCGATTCTGCCTGATTTACACAACCGCAGGTTATTTCAGGCCGGTTCCCCTCAGGACACCCACGCTCCGCACCGCAAGTAAGTTTTTGGACGCTCCTGGAAGATCAAATGGGGCAAAAATTCAATTTAAAAGAAGGTTAACCCATACTAACATTATCAGTTGCACCGCCTCTGCGGTGTGGCCCTTGGCCGCAATACCATCCGAAATTAGTATGTAGAACAGTGGTGTTCGTTGATATCTCGCTAGATCTGCCGTGCCACGTCAAAATAGTGGCGTCGAACAATGGTCGCATCCAGCATTTCAGTTTAATGTGTTGACCGCAGTCCTGATTAGGACATTGTTTTACGCGCTGCAAGAGCTAAGCGACGCGGATCGTCTTGTGCCGATAAATAAGAAATCTTGCATTATGTATCTACCACTCAGCCTTCATCAAAAGGAAGGCATCCGTCACATTCGTGCCAAATACAGACATATCAATATTGCGGTAGATTAGACTTTGCATAATGTGTGCGGACGCTTATCAGCCATCAGAAATGACATTATTCTTCACTGTTCCCGAGTATGAGCCGCATCAGCCCGAACCCTGTGGTTAAACACCAAGCAGCAACTACATCAGCGTGCCAGCTCATGTCACAGTCTTGTGACGTATCAAATGCATGTCACGTTTATTGAACTCTGCACTGATGACTAATAGGTGCACCGCGTAAATTACTATTCTAATTACATATATTTTTGTTATTGTGCCATTTTTAGGGTATCGATGACTAATAGGTACCGCAAGGTCGGATGCGACCTCTGTAGTTATTTTTCTGTATATAAATATTCAAATTTGTAACGGTGCTAATAATACTTGCACCGCAAGGTCGGATGTGACCTTATTCCACTGCTTTGTATAGAATTGTAATAAGGCAGTCTGCCATCCAAGTTACTGTTTTTCTTAGTTAGTTATGGTAAAAACTCGTAAAAATACTTGGACCGCAGCTCACTTAGGTTAAACTTTACACCAACAAAATACACATCACCTTGTTTCTCCCCTACAGAAACAATTTTTCACTAAGGTCGCTGTTCATGCTCTCACTAGCGAACATGCGGCCGCCAAACCTAACTATGATAGCTCAATAGGATATGTTTAATAGTGGCCCAGGACAACTACTCACCAAGGGAGACTTGTTTTTGTAAAGCTCTTTCTCCGGGTGCTGCGGCTCCACCATTTATGCCAGTCTGCAAACTTCCGTCAAACCTCCTATGAGTGAGTGAGTGAGTGAGTGAGTGAGTGAGTGAGTGAGTGAGTGAGTGAGTGGGTGGGTGGGTGGGTGGGTGGGTGGGTGGGTGGGTGGGTGGGTGGGTGGGTGGGTGGGTGAGTGAGTGTGTTATGCTTTTTTGTTTATTCCGAATGGGTGCATCGTTTTGAGTTCTTTGATCCAGTAGTGTTCTCTGTTTAATCTTAGTTTTTTGTTATCTGTAAAAATTCTTTCAATTGGTCTTATCGTGATGTCTTTCATAGAATGTCTTGGATGGTTGAAATGCCATGAGATTCTCGTGTCTGTTTGGTGTCGGATTGCATGGATATGTTGTGTGAGTCGTTTGCTGAGTGTTTGACTTGTTTCTCCTATGAATTGAGAGCTGCATTGTTTGCATTCTATGAGGTAAATAATGTTGGTGGTATTGCAGCTCATTTGTGTGTTGATTTTGTAGTCTTTACCAGTGACGAAACTGGTGAATTTGTCAGCAGTGTTCATGTATTGTTTGCATGTGATGCAATTGTTGTTGTTGCATTGTCGGAGTGTCCCTACTATGTCGTGAGTGTCATTTGGTGTCGGTACGATCTTATTGTTAGCATCTGGATTTTTTATTTTAATTAGGCTAGAGTGGACTAGGTGGTCCCTAATGCTTTTATTTTTCTTGAATGCTACTACTGGGTAGTTGGGAAAAATTGGTGCTAAGATTGGTGAAGACAAGATGTACTTTTCCCAGTAGGTTCGAATGGATTTGCCTATGTGTTCTAATGATGGGTGGTATTGTAGTATGCAAGCTGGCCTAGGCTGTTTTTGTGTGGGTTGTTTGTAAAGAATGTCTTCTCTCTGTGTGTTCTCGGTTTTTTCTATGATGGCTTTAATTTCTGTCTCTTTGTATCCCCGGTGGATGAATGCATCTGTGAGTTCCTGTGTGCGTTGTTTTAATCTAGTAGGATCTGTGATGATGCGTTTGTATCTTAATGCTTGGCTGTAGATTATGGAATGTTTTGTGTTTTTAGGGTGGCTTGATTGTTTGTGAAGATACTGTTGTTTGTCTGTAGGTTTTCTGTATAGGTCCAATTTAAGTTTGTTATCTTCTTTGTATACCATTGTGTCCAAAAATGGGATTTTTTCCGTTGAATATTCCAAGTCAAATTTTATTGTGGGATGCTCTTTATTCATGTGTGCGTGAACTTCAAGTAGTTCGTTCTCACTGGTGTTCCAAATGAAAAATATGTCATCTATGTATCTAACTAAGTGAGATGGAGTGCTGCCCATCCATGTTGATAACATTCTGCTTACTATGGTGTACACGTAAATGTTAGCATATTTGACAGCAAACTTGGCTCCCATGGCTGTTCCATGTGTTTGTATGTAGTAGTCTTCATTGAATTGGAAGCTGTTTTTTGTAAGAATGTATCTCATTATTTGGGCCAATTCGTCTGGGTAGATGTGTGCAGGTGTGTGGTTATTGTTGTTTGTGTTTGTTTTTTCAAGTGTATGTCTGTAATGTTCTGTGACAATCTGTATGCCTTCTTCGTGTGGGATGTTTGTGTATAGTGATCTGACATCCATTGTGCATAGGATTGAGCCAGCATCCACTGTAGTGTTTTCTACATGTTGGATGAATGCAGTGGTGTCTCGTAGTAGATTTGGGATATCATTTTCCGTGTCTTTTAGTAGGTGGTCTGTGAATTCATTAATGCGTGGCGTGGGGCCATCGCAGTTGGATACAATCGGGCGTCCGGGAGGAGGTATTCTGCCTTTGTGTATCTTAGGGTTAATGTAGATGCGCGGAGTTCTGACTTTGAATTCGGTGAGATATCTGTGTGTCTGTCCTGTGATGGCTCCGGTGATTAGAAGTTCGTTAATGTATGCATCTATGGTGTCTTTATATTCTAAAGTGGGATTTTCACTGAGTTTGGTGTAGTATGCGACATCTGTAAGTTGTCTGTGTACTTCTGCAATGTAGTCTGTTTTGTTGAGAATGACTATTGCGGAGCCTTTGTCTGCTGGTCTGATGACTATGTTTGTGTTATTAGCTAATGTTTTGAGGGCTGTTTTCTCATGGTGTGTGATGTTGGATCGTCGTGACTTGTCGGGTGGTTTGGTGATAAGCTTGGTGAGTGATGACCGGAGTTTGTTGATGGCATTGGGTGTTGTGCTTGGTCTCCATTCTGAGGGTAGTTTGAATTTGGATGGTGCTGTGGGTTTTTCAAGGTTGTTGCTGTAAAAGTAGTATTTGCATTCTAACTTCCTGATGAATTGATCTATGCAATGTATTTGTGTGTCTGGTGATATGTGGTGTGGTGTGGGTACAAATGAAAGGCCTTTGTTTAGAACGGAATTTTCTGTTTTGGTAAGTTTGTGGTTGGACAGGTTAACGACAATATCTGGTGTTGTTTTTTGTTTGTTGATGATGCGTTGTTTTCTGCGTTTTTGTAGTTGTGTACCTGATGTTAAACGTCTAATTGGCCGATTATTTCTAAGAGTAGTTTTTTCACATTTTCGTTTTTGGATTGTTTTATGGCTTCGGCATATGATTTGGTTTGTGGTGTGCTTGTACTTGTCTGTGATGTTGTTTGGATGGGTTGGGTTCTGGGTTGGTGTGTTGAGTGTGTGATAGGTTGTGTTCTGGGAAGGTACATCTGCTCTCTTGGTGGTGATGGATGTGCGTGGTGGATGGGAGGTGGTTGTCTTGAGTAGGGTATTATAAAGTGTCGGTTGTTTGTGTAGTGGCGGTTGGTTTGTGATGTTTGTTTTGGTCCAACTTGCCCTGGTTTGAAGGTGGTTTGTGGTGAATGTGGTTTGTTCTGTATGTGTGGTGCTCCCCCGTTTTTTGGCAGGGGAAGTGGGTTACTCCTCGGTTGTCTCTCTGTGTTGATCTGTGGTTGCTGTTTGAGCTGTGTAGGTCTAAACCATTGAGTTGTGGTTTGGTTGTTCTGTGGTGTTTGTGGTCTTGTGTATGTATGTGGGTTTTGCTGTGTGTGTTGTCTTTGTGCTGGTTGAGGTGTTGGCAACAGCGGTGGTCTGTGGCGTCTCTCTGTTGGTGCGTGTTGTGCTGGGTGTACTTGCTTCTGCGTGTGGTTTATTTGATGTTGTAGATCCATCAAAGGCGGGATGTTTGCCTTTCGCATGACCGGGTTTTGTGTGCTTTGTTTGTGTGTGTCATTGTGTGTCCTGTTTGTGTTTGTTGTGTGTGTCTTTATGCTGGTTGTGGCGAACTTAGCAGCTATCCTGTGTGCCTTAGCAACAGCTCTGTCCGCTTCGTATGTGTGTGAGTCTAACAGATTCCCTTCAATTATGTGTGCTTGCTGTTTGTGGTAGTGTAGTTTTGGGACAACAACATCTCTTAATAACAAATGGTGACTATCAGCTGGGCTACTTGATCACAAACAACCTCCCAAGATGATTTTGCTCCTTCCACAGCTTGACAATCTTATCTCCCAGACTCTCACGCGAATCCTCTGTTGGGTCGTTCATGTTCGTGTAAGCCAGCGATTCTAAACGATAAACCTTTATTCTATACACCTGTGCAAAAGTTAAGCACCACCCTATTTTTACGCACATGCGAGGGTATATTCATGTGCTATGAAGAAAGCAATAGCATAAACATTTATGTACCCATCCATCTTAGTGCAAGAGGTAATAATGCAACTAGAGGAATGCTGATTATGATGGTGGGGAAACACTGTATGTTTTTGTTTCAACTTGAAAACGAGGCCTGAATATGGTTACGTTGACACAACTGACAACTATTGCCCTACAGTTGACACACGTGGCTAGATTGTCATTAATGGTGTCTGAAAACGAAGTTTAACATCTGTGCACGAGTTTGAGACTGTCATTATTAATACCGGGTATATCCACCTTGTGCCTGGATGACGGCCTGGACACGACGTCTCATGCTGGTCACCAACCGACTGATACGCCATTGTGGTATTCGTTGCCATTCAAGATGGAGTGCGTCTGTTAATTCCTGTAGGTTCTGCACAGGAGGATCCCTCCTTCTCACCAGCAGATATGCTCAATAGGGTTCATGTCAGGGCTCCTTGCTGGCCATGGTAGGGTTTCGATGGCATTCTGGCGGAGGTATTCATGCACAGCTCTAGCACGATGTGGTCGGGCGTTGTCATCCATGAATATAGGGTGGGCTCCAGGTGCATGATTTACAAAATGAGGGACCACAACTCTATCCAGTATGGAATCTTGATATCTTTGTCCATTTAGTGTTCCAGGTACAGTCAACAGATCCAGCTTACAATCAAATGAGATGCACCCCCATATCCTAACGGAACCTCCACCAAATGGAACTTCTTCCATGATGTTACGTTGGTCGTACGCCGTGCGTCTGGACCTCCATACACGAGTGTGGCATAAAGCAGGAACCGACTTTCATCGGACCAGTGTACCCGTCTCCAGGATCTCATGTTCCCGTGTCTTCTTTCGTTGCACCACCTCAGACGCTCCTCTTTGTGGTGTGCAGTGAGGAGAGGACGTCTGACAGGTCTCCTAGCTTTCATGCTAGCAGCATACAGTCTCCTTTTGACGATAGACATTGACACTCTATTGCGCGTTTCCCATTGCTGGCTGAGCACTCTGCTGTTGGTGAATGGAGATCTCCTAACAAGGCGTACTAGGGCTCGATCATCACGGGCAGTAGTCTTCTTCGGTCTTCCAGATCTAGGCCTGTCATTCACCTCGTTAGTTTGCCCATGTTTTGCAATCGAACGACTGATTACAGTATGGTTAATGTTCAGCTGTCTGCCAATCTCTCTGCATGACATACCAGTGGTATGCATGCCTATGATTTGCCATTTCACACGATCACTTAACCTTCGTCTTGCCATAGCGGTTCACAATCAAGAGATAATTCTCTCTGTACAAATAAACCACGGTCATGAACACAAAATTCCTAATCTTGTCGCCTAAATCTGTATGTAATGTTCTACACCTCAAACTGGACTTTTACATAACTGAACACGTGTGCTGTTTCCCGCCACGCACGGACATCAAGCGGCGTGAAGTCATGCATGCATGTGCATTTCGTACTTGGAATTATGTCAGCTAACGCGGGGACAAAAAGTATGGCAGCCTAGTTGTACCATCATGTTTCTACGTTCTATTGTTTTTGCTGGTGCTTAACTTTTGCACAGGTGTATATATTGGTCTAAACTGATCCGAAATGATTTTCCTAAAATCGAATTTAAAATAAGAACCTAAACAAATTTAAAAAAGGAATTTATAATACATCAGGATAAGGCCAGAAATTTTATTTATTGAAAATGAATTCGTCAGCTTTACGGGATCTTTCATGCGTTGGATATCAGATGTTGAAATGTGGACAACTTTATCAGCGTGAGGAGAAATCACAACAAGATAGTGATTGCAGGCAGATTCAAATTTTTTCTTTATATTCTTTTTCCAGTGGGTCTATACAGCCTATGAAATTCAATGCATCATTGAAATTCCAAAAACTAAATATACTATCTTTGCAAGAAGTAGTTTATATTAAAAAAATCACAAAAATCACAAAAAACATGACAATACTTAAAAAAAGTTTCTAATATAATCAGAACCCTTCTATCACACAAGGTGATAGGTATAGTAAAACTAATGCAAAAAATACTTCCCCCACCTTACTTTCCCACCAAATCTTATAACCCAACCCCTGAACCAATCTTATCTCCCAGACTCCCACGCGGATCCTCTGTTTGGTCGTTCATGTGGAATGTGACTTCATTTAAATTTCAATTATTAATTTACATTCAAGAGGGAACCTGTCACTACCCTTCTTTCGACATATGGGCTGTTTGCAGCTGTGCGTTGCTTTGCATTATGTTGCACTTTGCTGCGTCAGGAACAACTATCGAAGACACAATGCTCTTGGTTTGCGCATTGCTCTCATAGTACAGCTGAGCACAGTCTCTCAACCATTCTTCATAGATCGTGCTGCAATGCCCCCAAGAACGTTTGTAGCGACTCTTTCTGGCCTCATTGAGCCACCTGTTCGTGTATGACAACATTGCTAGTCACCACTGATTTGGATATGCTCAGGTTGGTTGAGTATAAATCGATCAATAATCTCATCATAGTGAGCTAATCTCGTGAAGGCTCCTATTCCATGTGGACTTTTATCTCTTGCACTTGAGTCGGATCCATAAGCAAGAAGGTGAATGGAGTTTCTGATTTCTCCATTCTTGAGTAGCTCCTGATTCACTATATCGACCTTTTGCAATACTTTCCTCTGGGACAGATGAATAGGCATGAGCTGTCCATACTTGACAACGTTGTGACCAATGAAGCAGTTGATTTGCTCATCTTGAAACGTCCACAAATAACACTCCACCCACCCCAACCCCTCACTCATTCTGCCGACAGAAGCAGATAACAGTCAGCAGATGCGGCAGATAAGCAACTTGCGCAATACAATTGGGGAATCCAGTTTTAGTTATACCCCATACATCTCTGGCTAAGTTTCACTCACACTTCGCCTGTATTGGGATCGATCGACCCTTGAACTCACTTACTATCAATTTCTAGAAAATTATACAGCTAATTTGTTGAATATTTTGAGACTAATTTAACTGGATGCTGTTTCTGCCTATGGCAGCAACAGAGCCCATTCAAATTAGTTTCAAAATATTAAACAGCATTTTTATTAAATACCAGAGACATACAATTCGTACACCAACGCTTAGTCCGTCATTAATTAAGCGTTCGTGACGAACTTAACTACGCCATTCATGACGTATTTGATTATGACATCGTTCTACACATCACCTAGTTGATTATGACGTCATGTGATTGATGGATACACTGAAATGCTCCATTGATTAGAATGTTGGCAATGTGTTCATATTTTTTATCCCCACTGTAGGGCGTCTCTATGTCTTCAAAGACATCACGTGATTTGTGATCACGCTAATGTATACTCTTCATCACATAGATCTCCCGGTCGCTGCGTCAGAGAGACAGTGTTACACCACCATCCTCCTCCCCCCACCCCCTTCTCAAACAACATTGCACCTCGTGTAGAGGCAAGGTAAGTAAATGCATTCACAATTGTGTAATTTACTGCTCTTTCGAAGGCATTTCCATTTGGCGATAGCATGTATTTTGTCAGTGCACGTATGGTAACGAATCGCGTGGAAAAACGAATTGATGTCACTTTCTTGATAACTCACACAGAATATGCAATGCGTGCAGAAATGAACTAATGTTACTATCTTGATATCTCAAGCAGAGAGGTCGCGATCCTGAGTGATGACAGCCTTCTTACCCGGCCCATAAACGACAGCAGATGTCTCCTAGAAGAGAACCAGGACTGCCTACAAAGTAGCGAAGTATGTTGGAGACTCTTTGACTGGTTTTCTTTGAAGGTTTTACTCCATATCACAGTGTCGAGTAGGGATTTCGCCTCAGCTGACCTCTCGATTTCAACCGTAACCACATTCACGCAGTCATCCCCACCCGCATTTTTGTGTTTGCGTCCTCAGATTTGTGAGGCTAGAGCACTGGCGTAACCGCAATATGTTTTTGAGAGAGAAGTAGTCTAATAAAACAGAATATAAACGTAAAACGAGAAACGTCTTCTCTCTAACGGCTCAGTCAGCTAAACATATTGTTAAGTAACTCACTAACTATCTAACCCCCAATCTATACAAATTTGTCATTCGTCAACAATAGCATTCTTCCATTATGTTAACACGCTATGTGTAATACTGACAGGAGCATGGACAACCGGACTCATGCATGCACGCACTGACGCACGCACACACACACCCAGACACGCACGTATGCACGCACGCATGTACATGTACCAAGCTACATGTGATCGAATTCTGTGCTATATTACATCACGTATTCACCTAGCCTGAAATCGTTTATCACAGGAATTATTGACAACCACCGGTATGCCACTAGCAGTTCTTTCGCACGGGGGCGTTTTGTATAAATGGTGACAAGACAAATTTACATTAATGTGTTTTCGTGTTGGTGACAAGAATACGAGCTGCTAATCTTCATCTCAAGCCAGGATCACACATGGAGGGATATTTATGTGATATACGTGATCTGTTCAGCCCACGCCCCCCCCCCACCCACACACACACACGCACGCACGCACGCACGCACGCACGCACACACGCACGTACGTACGCACGCACGCACGCACACACATGGAAATATAAATTGATACACTGCTATGTGTCTTAAAAATAATAATGTGCTTGTGGTTAATATATGTCATCAGAGAAATCCATAATTATATATTCAACATACTAAACTACGAATACAGTGGTTCTTTAGAAAACTATATCAAAATTATTGTGGCTGTCTTAGACATAAGCGATTTTTAGCCAAGTTCCTTTCTTTTATATGAGAGCTGTGCTAGGTTGTCTTTCCTACATCCTCATTGTGAGAGCTGAGCTAGGTTGTCTTTCCTACATCCTCTTATCTTTCATGCGTGTAATTATAGGATCTCACTCCAAAGCAGCAACCGCATTGATTAAACGTTGTTGATTCTGCCTTAAGGTATATGATCTCTCAAAATGCCCTTGTAGAGGTTTTGGTTAATGACAGAATGGCACTGAAGCATAATGCGTTAATAACAGCATGTTACTGAAGCATATTGCTTTTCTATGGTTATTATCTCTAATCGGGCAAGCTACATCTCTGTGCCAATATACACGTGGGTGTGGCAAAGCCTTATCCTTCCTCAAGACATGCCATTCTACCCGCCACCTGACTTAGTGTACCACTGGCATGTGGTCCAAAGATGGAGGTGGTGGCAATAACAACACAGATGGCTCCTATGGATAAGTTCAAGCCAAATATCGTCACACATTTATTAACAGATTTTTGGGAGACAGACATAATCATTAAATTATATGCCCCTATAATGCTCGGGTTCGCAGATTGCCAACGAGATTTATGTCGTGTCGTGCGTTCAAAATCACCTACAGTAGAGCCACTCGTGTAGCATGAACCGACACGATATAGCATTTGACACACTCGAAACATAAATCTAGGTTGTTTACGGTATCTAGAACACATAGTCATAGCCGGAATGTAGTGAGAAGTTCTGTCAAAGCATGTTTGATGACACCCATCCTTCAAATGAGTTTTAATACCAGAAATAAACAGGATCGTCCAGTGTACCAGTATCAGTAAAGAATGGCAACCCATGTTAACAATTAACCTTCAATAACATCTGAGTCATTTCAGCTCCACGCTACACTGGATTCTAAAGCGGCCGTTTATTTGGCTCAAGCAGTTCGCATGCGCCAGGTCACTGGGATAAAACACATTCAAATGTTTGAGAAATAATTATAATGCCATATACTTCAGAATTTATCACGTTGCACCGGCCGATACTATGAGCCAAAGTTACCCTAACTAGCATTCCGTGCTTAATTCAAGTGATATACAATATAACAAGTTTTAACGTTGCAATCTTTTCATATCAAATACTCCAAACTATGTACCAGCCCTGTTGAGTATATTGACGCCGATCTAGGTCGTTGTTATCTATGGAAGCAACAGCTCCAAGTTAAATTGGGCTCAAAATATTCAATAAAAGAATTATTACATTATAAATTCACCAAAGACATACAAGTCAAACTGTTACCGACGGGACTTTGTCTCTTTCGTCATGGGCGTAGATTATTTGATGGTGACAGTCAGTTAACTAGTGACATATGTTTTGATCATGATGTTACGTATTTGCCGGAAAATCTCACCCATCCATTGGCCTACACTTGTCTTTATTAGTCAAGTTGTATACCCTCTTAAGGCGTATTCCTAATAGTAACAGATATGACAGATGGGAATACAGACGAGATTGCTCAGTGCAATACGGATGCCAGAAAATAAGCTTTATGGGAAACCTTGATTTGACTTTCTCCCAAGGTGTAATACCTCTGATATAAATCTTTGTCACATTATATATTCACCTCGCGGTGAGTCGTTTATCGCTGGACTCATTGATAACCACCACTATGTCATTAGCCGTCTCTTCGCATGGAACGGTTGGTATAAATGATGCCAGGACAAATGTACATTAATGGGGTTTTTTCTAACAGAGCAGTTCATGTCGGTGACAAGAATAGGAGTTGTTCATCTTTCTCCTAATCAGACATCCAGATAAATTACTATGCATATATTACCATATACAAAGGAACGTAACTATCTTATAAGTGATGTGTATGTCATCCTACACGCGGAAGCAACAGCTTCCAGTCAAATTAATCACCAGATATTCTGCTGTTTATTTCATGCGGTGTAGTTGAGGTGACATATTTGCACTGCAGTTTGACTGAGTTACATATCACAGGGTTGTCAGAAAAGTTCCTAATTTTATCATAAGGCAAGTAACCAATCTATAGATTACAGTAGACGCGAGTCTCTTTATTAGTTCACTGTCAATTAAACATGGTATTTGTGGTAGGGCTAGAGCTAGGCCTAGGTTTACGGTTATGGTTAGGGCTAGAATTTCGGTTATATTAAGGGCTAGGATATGGCCAGGGCCAGGGTTAGGTCTAGGGTTAGGGTTAGGGTTAGGGCTAGTGATAGGACTAGGGTAAGGGCTAGGGTTAGGGTTAGGGTTAGGGTTAGGGGTAGGACATATGGCTAGGGTTATGGCTAGTGTTATGACTAGGGCTGGGGCTTAGGGTTTAAGGCTAGGGTTAGGGTTTGATCTAGAGCTAGGTCTATGTTTATGGTTAGGGCTAGTGTTTCGATTAGGGTTAGAGTTAGAGTTCGGGCTACTAATTCAAACACTTGTGGTTGCAGTTGTTTGCTTGGCAGACCTATATAGGTCCCTAATTTCCGGGGCCATTCAAGCCCATACATAGATTAGTTTTACCCCAGTCACTAAGGAATCGCTTCCCAGGTTGCTACACTTGTGTCATTTATGCTACTGAGTGGAGCAAGGCAACGATGAGTGAATGAGATTGCCAATGTTTCTAACGATAGCGTGATAGTTCCATACCAAGAAGGATATGGACCAAACCAGGTTAATCGTAGACATGCTGCTGTATATGTCTTCTATGTATAACAAACATGATCCTAGGTGTTTCTTTCATAACACGCCATTTAACAACGACATCTCTAAAGGCACGTCTAGACAAACGTAATGCCTACCACCGCAAACACCCCCACACCACGGGCTGCTTGTAAAAGTCGCCCAGCAAAGATTGTCTATGCCTGACCATGTGCTGAGAATACCAGAAGACACACCTGTATAGAGAACCTTGGGATTCGGCATAGTGGGGGTCGGAAAATATAAAGCCAGAAAATGACGTCATTGTATACATATTTTAAGCATGCGGCGAGCTGACATCAAGAAAGAAGGACTCGATACACTCAGATTAAGAATGGACCCGAGGAAGCTAAATATTTTCGCTGTGGACAAGGCACAATGGTCAAAGGCGAAGGACTGATTGCAGCTGTAGGATGTTTTTCTACCACAGCCGCAGAATACAGTAATCATACATACATACATGGCTGAGAACAAGACACAGTGGGTAAGGCGAAGAAGGAATGATTGCAGCTGTAGGATGTTTCTACTACCAGAGCCACAGAATACAGTAATCATACAAACATGGCTGAGGACGGTGCAGAGTGGTCAAAAGTGAAGAAGGACTGATTGCAGCTGTAGGATGTTTCAACTACCACGCCGGCAGAATACAGTAATCGTACATACTTACCATTAAATTGAGATTCTCTAAATTCAGTGCTCAGCTGGTTAAGGAAAGGTCCTTTTACACAAAAATTGTTGTTTATAGGATGCGGTAGCTCAGGTGGTAACTTGCAGAGCTATGAAACAGGCGATCCCAAGGTCGCGTCGCCGCTCGGCTGTCTGGATTTCACTCTTCATCCATAGATGCCTCTTTCCACCCAGAATTATACATTGGTACAAGTGTGAGAACTGGAGACGATACTACTAATAGATTGAAATAAAAACCAGCCTAGATTGGCGTGAATCGAACCTGTAATTCAGGGCCTCGATAGACGCCAATAAAACATAGAACCTACTTTTATAAATTTGAAGCTGTGAGCAAAGATTGGTCAAGTCAGATATTGCCTGGTAGCACATTAGGAATCATCATTGGCGATGCATTATGGGTCAGCACACGCCAGAGATTGTCCGATAGCGCACTAGGAATCACCATTGGTGATGCTTTATGAGCCATCATACGTCAGGGATTGTCTGATAGCACATTAGGAATGGCCATTTGTGATGCATTATTGGTCAGCACACGCCAGAGATTGCTTGATGGCGCATTAAGAATGCCCATTGGTGATGCATTATGGGTTACCATACGCCAGGGATTGTCTGATAGCGCATTAGGAATCACCATGGGTGATGCATTATGGGAAGAAATGGGGTCAATTCTATTTTATCAATTCTAATTCCAATTCCACCTCAATTCATTTTATCAATTCCAATTCCAATTCCGTTTCCACATCAGTTCATTTTATCAATTCCAATTTCAATTCCACCCAGATAAGTTCAATTCCAATTACAATTCCAATTCCATTTAGTCAATTCCAAATCCACTTCCAATTCCACACCAATATTTACTTGAGATCAGCATTGTTATATTGTAACCCTTTAATGCCCAAGATCGGCCAAGAAAAATTAGATTTATCATTAGCAAATATCCATTTGCAGGATAAGAGCCTATTATTTCTAATTTAACAATGCAATGACTGGCTCAGTTATGAAATCAGTTATTACGCTGGTAAATTTTCAAAAATAGTCTCTTAGCATACATATGATTCTTCCTCAAGACCAGCGCAGAAGGCATTTTTGACTGTCCTCTCCGTTAATATTTAAAACAATTAGAATAAAAATTGTTGCTGC
The DNA here is from genome assembly GCA_034401795.1 of Chaetoderma sp. LZ-2023a. Classification (NCBI taxonomy): domain Eukaryota; kingdom Metazoa; phylum Mollusca; class Caudofoveata; order Chaetodermatida; family Chaetodermatidae; genus Chaetoderma; species Chaetoderma sp. LZ-2023a. The sequence goes on along the minus strand of CM067365.1, from coordinate 23,871,936 downwards.
CAATAGGTAGTTATATCTTTCAGTCAAATCATTGTCCAAGAAGTTAAAATTCAGCAGATCTTATTTTTAGTTCATTTGACTTAATTATAGCTTAATACCGAGGTTTTTATGATGAATAGGACTAAAGGTTAATGCCATGTCTAATTATTATAGATACATCTAAACCTTGCTATACAAATGTTTGCATTAAAACGCACTAGAATTCCATGTGTATAGTACAGTACTGAGTGATAGTACTGAGCACATGTATGTAGAGTTTGAATAACACCTCTAGTCCAAGTGTCTGTATTTTAAAAGATGAAATATTTCACAGAGGGGAATAGTTCAATGATGCCTTTGTTATATAGGAGGATATAATTGCAGGGCAATTATCTTGTAATGTACTGATTCCTTCACCCATTTAATTACATGCAGATGATAGTTATTACTTTACTGAACACTATTGTATGAGATTGTCTGATAGCGCATTAAGAATCGCCATTGGTGATGCATTATGGGCCACAACACGCCAGAGATTACCTGATAAGGAATGACCATTGGTGATGAATTATGGGTCAGCATACGTCAGGGATTGTCTGATAACGCACTAGGAATCCCCATTGGTGATGCATTATGGGTCATCACACGTCAGGGATTGTCTGATAGCGCATTATGAATGACCATTGATGATGCCTTATGGGGCAGCACACGCCAGAGATTGCCTGATGGCACATTGGGAATGGCCATTGGTGATGTATTATGGGTCACCATACGCCAGGGATTGCCTGATAGTACACTGGGAATCACGATTGGTGATGCATATGGGCCAGCACATGCCAGAGATTGTCTGATAGCGCATTAGGAATCACCATTGGTGATGCATTATGTGTCAGCACACGCCAGAGATTGTCTGATAGCACATTGGGAACGGCCATTGGTGATGCATTATGGGTCAGCAAACGTCAGGGATTGTCTGATAGCGCATTAGGAATCACCATTGGTGCACTATACAAGATGTGTAATACATCGCACTCGTCTGTAAAAGTAGCACAGCAAAGATGGTCCATGTTTAGCCATGTGCTAATGGTGCCAGAAGACACACCAACACAGACCCTTGGAATTCCGCTACTGGGAGTCAGCAAATACAAAGCCAGGAGAGGACGTCATTGTAATAAATTGCTAAGTGTTCTACGAGATGACCTAAAGAAAGAAAGCAGGACTCGGTACACTCAAATCAAGAATGGACCTGAGGAAGCTAAGGATGTCGGCTGAGGACAAGACACAGTGAGCAAAAGCGAAGACGGACTGATTGCAGTTCTAGGATCCTTCTACTACGACAGCCGCAGAATATAGTAATCATACAAACACGTCAGGTATTTCCTTCATAGCGCATTAGAAATTACCATTGGTGATGCATTATGGGTCAGCACACGTCAAGAATTTCCTGATAGCGCATCATGAATTGCCATTGGTGATGAATTATGGGTCAGCATACGTCAGAGATTGGGACTTTGTCCGGGGAATGTTATCTGGCAAGTAGCAGAACGGAATCAACTCAATCAAGCCACATTAGATATCCAGCACTGTCAACACCTATATACAATGAATGGTTCCTATCTGTCACTCAAATATATGAATGACGCATCTAGGTTCCTCATGAACATTGAATAGTCCATCAAGTCAATTTGTATCTCTTTACAATTTAGTAAACATTCTGTTGAATATTTAGAAACTAATTTGACTGGCTGCTGCTGTTACGTATAGCAGCCATTCAAGTTAGATAAAAAATATTCAACAGTCTACCTGTATATTTACTTTGGAATTTGGATGTAAGTCGATCCCAACGCGCAAATGAAGTGGGCGGATATTAGCTAGAAATGGGCGAGGCATTGATAGAATTGGCTTCCCCTATTCCTAAGCGCACTACAATTCGTACAACAATGCTTATTCCGTCATCAATTAAGCGTCTGTGACGTACTTAGATACGCCATTCATGACGTTATCGATTATGATGTCAGCCTACATGTGACCTAGCTGAGTATGCGTCGCATGATTGATCGATAAACTGTATTCAACCATTACAGTCCATCAGGCACCATGGTCCACTGGTAACAACAAAGGTCGCGAGTTCGAAACCGGCCTCTATCTGATAATAACCGGAAGTGTGACTCCATTCGGGGACAGGTGAGGCTCACGATGGCTGAATAATTCATTAATCACAATTCAGTAAAACCACAAAAATTGACCGTTCCAGTTTATCATATGACGTCATAATCAACTACGTGACGTGTAGGATGACGCCATGAATGGTGTAGTTAAGTTCGTCACCAACGCTTAATTGATGTTGGACTAAGCGTTGTTGTATGAATTGTACGTATGTATGAACCTAGGTAGCAAACCTAGGTAGCAACAGTAGCCAGTCAAATTAGTGTCAAAATATTCAACAGCTTATCTATATAGTTTTCTAGAAATTGATAGTCAGGGAGCTCAGGGATTGAATGATTCCAACACTGATAAAGTGCTGGTGTAGATAGATGGGCTGGCCATAGCTAAAACTGGAGCCCATGGAACGAAGGTGTGGAATTAACGAGGTCCAGTCTATGGAACGAAGGTCTGGAATCCATGGAACGAAGGTGAGGACTTGACCAGGTGCAGTCTATAGAACGTAGCTGAGGACTTGACCGCCTCCAGTATATGGAGCGAAGTTTTGGAATCCATGGAAGGACGGTGTGGACTGACCAGGTGCAGTCTATGGAACGAAGGTTTGGAGTCAATGGAACGAAGGTGGGGACTTGATCAGGTGCAGTCTATGGAACGAAGGTCTGGAGTCAATGGAAGGAAGGGGATCACTTGACTAGGTTCAGTCTTTGGAACGAAGGTCTGGAACCCATGGACCGAAGGTGAGGACTTGATCAGGTCCGGTCTATGGAACGAAGGCGAGGACTTAACCAGGTCCAGTCTATGGAACGAAGGTGTGGAATTGACCAGGTCCAGTGTATGGAACGAAGGTCTGTAATCCATGGAACGAAGGTGTGGACTTGACCAGATCCAGTCTATGGAACGAAGGTCTGGAGACACTGACCGAAATCAAATATGGCATGAGAGATTAACCTCTTCTAACATTCAAACATAGGCATAAGACATTATGTCTGGAATCACTCACAGAGATCAAATACACGCATAAAGCATTAGGTGTGGAGTCACTCACAGAGATCAAATATAGGCATAAGACATTAGGTCTGGAATCACTCACAGAGATCAAATATAGGCATAAGACATTAGGTCTGGAATAACTCACAGAGATCAAATTTAGGCATGAGATATTAGTTCTGGAATTACTTACAGAGATAAAATATAGTCATAAGACATTAGGTCTGGAATCACTCACAGAGATCAAATATAGGCATAAGACATTAGGTCTGGAATAACTCACAGAGGTCAAATTTAGGCATGAGATATTAGTTCTGGAATTACTTACAGAGATAAAATATAGGCATAAGACATTAGGTCTGGAATCACTCACAGAGATCAAATATAGACATAAGACATCACTCACAGAGATCAAACATAGGCATGAGACATTAACCTCTATTAGCATTAACAGAGAATGCTGCGTATTACGGACACCAGCTTTCATGAGCAAATCCTGATGGTTCTATAAGGCAGTTTGTCCTAAAAAACCCAATATGAGGCTTAAGGGACCATCGTCATTCGGGCCCCAAAAGTTAGTCACCTTAAAATTGTAGGGATCCGATCTGTAACTCGGGTATATGATGTGACAGACAATTACCACACATGTCTGCTGAGATCACAATTGTTATGCCATATAACACTGTCATAACAATTGGAAAGTCCGTCAATGGTATTTCGTTGATGAATTTATAAATAATAATTAATACACCTTCTAATGAATATACACATGCAAGATGATGGAGTGATCCGATCTGTCACTCGAGTATATGAAGTTCAACTAGTGTACGAATTGTATGATCTTACCATCTAATAATCAGTCTCTTGAATATTTTGAAACTAATTTAGCAGCAACAGCGCCAAGTCAAATTAGTTTCAAAATATTAAACAGCTTACCTGTATGGTTGCCTTGAAATTTGGATTTTGAGAAATCTGGATTCAAAGCATGTAAATTTATTCCAACACGCGTAAATCATTGGACAGGGCGTAGCCAGAAATGGGCGTGGCATAGCTAGAAATGGGTGTGGCATAACTAGAAATGGGCATGCCATAGCTGGAAATGGGCGTAGCATGGCTAGAAATTGGCGTGGCATGGCAAGTATATAACGACAGAGCATAATAAACACAGATATAAATCAACATTAGATCTTGTACAGGTTCTAGCCATAGATATAAATACACAGTAGAGTTAGAGAGGTAGTTGTCAATATTATAAGCCACCATTTTGTCGTGCGTGTGTGATCCCATTTCTTCTCTTCTCCTAACGCTAAACACACGCCTCTTAAGAAACAGATACACATTAACTAGATCCATTAAGCGATGCATTAATTTGTTATTATAACTTTGAAAGTCAACAGCTTCTCAGGTTCTGCATTAGCTATCTAAAGAAAAGTCCTCAACGTATCATTTGTTAACCCTATCATAACGAGGCGGAGCAAAAACCGGCCTCTGCAGCGGTCCTGAGGAAAGCGGAGCAAAACCGATCTCTGCAGTGGTCTTAAGGAATGTCCATTTGCAGGCCAGGAGAAGGCTATTCTAAAACAATTACAAATTTGTCCAATACCCACGTTGTTGATATATCTTTCAATTAGCCTGCAGTGGGGTGAAAGTGTCTATTTTGGAAACAATGTTTCTGAAAGCTGTTGCTGTTGTGTTTTAGAGTTCTAGCCGAAAATTGCCACATGTCTTCGGGACTCCACGGACATACATTGATCCACGTTCAGGGAAGATCGCGCCAGTAGAGCCGGAGTTATTGAGAAATTCGTTAAAAGTGTATGTTTTGAAAAGAATGTTGCTGAAATCTGTTACTGTTATCTTTGAACGTTTGGGACCCAATGCGCAAGTTTTCAGCCCAGTTTTAAGAAGATCCATCTTATAGAACCAGAGTTATTAAAAATATGTTGGGTGTCCATTTTGAAAACTGTTACTGAGAGCTCCTGCGGTTGCGTTTTAGTTTGTATCCCAAGATCGGCAGATCTTCAGAATCCCACGGGAAAGCATGCACCTTAGTGTGACGGAGATCACTCCAGTAGAACCAGCGTAATTAGAAAATGCCACAGCAGCAGCAGCAGCAGCAGCAGCAGCAGCAGCAGCAGCAGCAACAACAACAACAACATCAAGCACTCCATGTGTTAACCCTTGCATCTAGCAACCCGATCACGGAAACAACTGGCTCAGTAACCGAGCCAGTCTCTCCAATGGTAAATTTGCTAAAATAGTCTTCTCTTGGACTGCGAATGGACATTCAATAAGAAGATATTTTAAACTGTTTGAGCAAATTTAGCAATTAAAGGGGTAATTATCGTATTCGTCGTCCTATCCAAGCCACCAATCCTTATTAACCAGGCAATGACGACACGCCACCTCAAAGCTACCCATCCTTATTAACCAGGCAATGACGATAATCCACCTCAAAGCTACCCATCTTTATTAACCAGGCAATGACGACAATCCACCTCAAAGCTACCCATCCTTATTAACCAGGCAATGACGACAATCCACCTCAAAGCTACCCATCCTTATTAACCAGGCAATGACGACAATCCACCTCAAAGCTACCCATCCTTATTAACCAGACAATGACGACACGCCATCTCAAAGCTACCCATCCTTATTAACCAGGCAATGACGACAATCCACCTCAAAACTATCCATCCCTATTAACCAGGCAATGACGACAATCCACCTCAAAACTATCCATCCTTATTAACCAGGCAATGACGACAATCCACCTCAAAGCCACCCATCCTTATTAACCAGACAATGACGACACGCCACCTCAAAGCTACCCATCCTTATTAACCAGGCAATGACGACAATCCACCTCAAAGCTACCCATCCTTATTAACAAGGCAATGACGGCAATGCACCTCAAAGCTACCCATCCTTATTAACAAGGCAATGACGACAATCCACCTCAAAGCTACCCATCCTTATTAACCAGACAATGACGACACGCCACCTCAAAACTATCCATCCTTATTAACCAGGCAATGACGACAATCCACCTCAAAGCTACCCATCCTTATTAACAAGGCAATGACGGCAATGCACCTCAAAGCTACCCATCCTTATTAACAAGGCAATGACGACAATCCACCTCAACGCTACCCATCCTTATTAACCAGGCAATGCCGACAATCCACCTCAAAGCTACCCATCCTTATTAACAAGGCAATGACGATAATCCACCTCAAAGCTACCCATCCGTATTAACAAGGCAATGACGGCAATGCACCTCAAAGCTACCCATCCTTATTAACCAGACAATGACGACACGCCACCTCAAAACTATCCATCCTTATTAACCAGGCAATGACGACAATCCACCTCAAAGCTACCCATCCTTATTAACAAGGCAATGACGGCAATGCACCTCAAAGCTACCCATCCTTATTAACAAGGCAATGACGACAATCCACCTCAAAGCTACCCATCCTTATTAACCAGGCAATGACGACAATCCACCTCAAAGCTACCCATCCTTATTAACAAGGCAATGACAGCAATGCACCTCAAAGCTACCCATCCTTATTAACAAGGCAATGACGACAATCCACCTCAAAGCTACCCATCCTTATTAACCAGGCAATGACGACAATCCACCTCAAAGCTACCCATCCTTATTAACAAGGCAATGACGGCAATGCACCTCAAAGCTACCCATCCTTATTAACAAGGCAATGACGACAATCCACCTCAAAGCTACCCATCCTTATTAACCAGGCAATGACGACAATCCACCTCAAAGCTACCCATCCTTATTAACCAGGCAATGACGACAATCCACCTCAAAGCTACCCATCCTTATTAACAAGGCAATGACGGCAATGCACCTCAAAGCTACCCATCCTTATTAACCAGACAATGACGACACGCCATCTCAAAACTACCCATCCTTATTAACCAGGCAATGACGACAATGCCCCTCAAAGCTACCCATCTTTATTAACCAGACAATGACGACACGCCATCTCAAAGCTACCCATCTTTATTAACCAGACAATGACAAAAATCCACCTCAAAGCTACCCATCCTTATTAACAAGGCAATGATGATAATCCACCTCAAAGCTACCCATTCTTATTAACCAGACAATTACGATAATCCACCTCAAAGCTACCAATCCTCATTAACCAGGCAATGATGATAATCCACCTCAAAGCTACCCATCCTTGTTAACCAGGCAATGACGATAATCCACCTCAAAGCTACCCATCCTTATTAACAAGGCAATGACGGCAATGCACCTCAAAGCTACCCATCCTCATTAACCAGGCAATGACGATAATCCACCTCAAAGCTACCCATCCTCATTAACCAGGCAATTACGATAATCCACCTCAAAGCTACCCATCCTCATTAACCAGACAATTACGATAATCCACCTCAAAGCTACCCATCCTCATTAACCAGGCAATGATGATAATCCACCTCAAAGCTACCCATCCTTATTAACCAGGCAATGACGATAATCCACCTCAAAGCTACCCAACCTTATTAACAAGGCAATGACGATAATCCACCTCAAAGTTACCCATCCTCATTAACAAGGCAATGACGATAATCCACCTCAAAGCTACCCATTCTTATTAACCAGACAATTACGATAATCCACCTCAAAGCTACCCATCCTCATTAACCAGGCAATGATGATAATCCACCTCAAAGCTACCCATCCTTATTAACCAGGCAATGACGATAATCCACCTCAAAGCTACCCATCTTTATTAACCAGGCAATGACGATAATCCACCTCAAAGCTACCCATTCTTATTAACCAGACAATTACGATAATCCACCTGAAAGCTACCCATTCTTATTAACCAGACAATTACGATAATCCACCTCAAAGCTACCCATCCTCATTAACCAGGCAATGATGATAATCAAGTGTCATTTGTGGAGATGTGAACAAAAAACTGACACAATTTGTCGAATTTAATAAATTAATTTAATGTTTATACAGTTTAATTTACATTCCACAGCATCACACACAATACCCACCACCCATCACCCCAACTCGGTTGAATAATAGAGGGATCCAATCTGTTACTCAGTAGATGACATCACAATCACAATACATGTCTACTAACGCCACAAACATAATAACGTATTATAAATCCATCATGAATCGACAAAGTAGGCCACTAATTCGACTGACCGCTGTTGTTGCCGTTAGCATCAACCCCCCCCCCCCGCCCCCGCCCCCCCCCGCCCCCCGCCCCCCGCCCCCCGCCCCCAGCAGCTCACATGTATAGTTACCTTGAAATTGATGTAAAAAATTGGGCGAATGTTTATCAAGAAATGAACTGAGCATTGGTAGAAATTCTTCCCTCTCTCGGCACATATGCCTCAGGTAAGTTGCGAATGTTACAAAATATTCGTCTTAGAAACAGTGTTCAAGAAAGCATCAGCTGACACCAACACAATTCACGAAATGATGTCACGATCAAAATATGTCACTTGTTTGCTGACGTCATAACCAGATAACATGAAATACAGAATTGTCAATCCTCCTTTAATGATTTTTCAGAATACACCAATCACTTCCATGAGCCGTACAGATAATAAACATACTGCTTATATCTTTAACCCAATATTCAACACCAATGATACCCACTCAACACCGTATGAAGGCAGATCATCCAGGGTGTGTGGTTCTAGATGGGTGGCTGTGTGTGTGTGTGCGTGCGTGCGTGTGAATGTGCGTGCGTGCGTGCGTGCGTGCGTGCGTGCGTGCGTGCGTGCGTGCGTGCGTTCGTGCGTGCGTGCGTGCGTGCGTGCGTGTGTGTGTGCCTATGGGTGAGGTGAGGGGGTGGCCGGTGGGGAGAGGGTTAAAGTAAACATAAAATAAAATTGGACTGTAAAAATCTCAAATGTGAATGTTTATACATGGAGGTGAATAGGAAATGCCAGCTCATAGCACCGACTTGACTGTGCGATCGAAGGATTGCGTCCCGGTTCATCGCTTGTCCAAACCAGCTTGGCCAAAATGTCTTTTCTGTTCAACATCTACAGTATAAAGAAAACAACAACAACAACAATAATAATAATAATAATAATAATAATAATAATAATAATAATAATAATAATAATAATAATAATAATAATAACTAGAGTGATTGGTCGATGACACGTCATCGCAAATCTTCACGTTCACCGCTTTGAACCGTTGACATCCCCACAACCCACCCCTGGGGGCGGAGCCAAATTTAAACATCCTTTTGCCGTCGGCAATCATATGGGTAACTCACATACCAAATTTGGTTGAATTTCGTGCAATAGTGTCAGAGGAGTTGCATTGCAATCAAGTTCATGACATTTTGACCCCATCCCCCGCTCCTGGGGTGGGGCCAAATGTAAATCTGTTCATCCACACCGCATTGATTTGGTAACTCACATACCATATTTGGTTGAATTTCGTCCAATGGTTCTGGAGGAGATTTGTTAAATCAATTTCCGCGAGTTAAGATTTGACCTTTTGACACCTCTCCCGCCCCCTGGGGGCGGAGCCAAATCTAAATGGTCTCTTGCACTCCACAATCATATGGGTAATTCAGATATCAGAGTTCCGTCTAACGAATTCAGAGGAGTTGCATTACAATCAATTTTATGACCTTTTGACCCCATCCCCACCCCGTCGTAGCGGGGCCAAATGTAAATGTGCTCATCTACTCCGCATTGATTTGGGTAACTGACATACTAAATTTGGTTGAATTTCGTCCAACTGTGTCAGAGGAGCTGTATCGCAGTCAAATTCTGGACATTTTTAACCCCCGCCCACCCACCCATGGTTGGGGGGGGGGGCGGCAAATGTAAATGTGCTCATCCATTCCATATTGATATGGGTAACTCACATACCAAATTTGGTTGAATTCTGTCCAACGGTTTTGGAGGAGATACATTACAATCAATTTCCGCAGGTTAATATTTTGACCTTTTGACCTCTCCCCCACCCCCTGGGGTTTGGAGCCAAATATAAATGGTCTTTTGCACTCCGCAATCATATGGGTAACCCAGATATCAAATTTGGTTCAGTTCCGTCTAAGGATTTCAGAGGAGTTGCATTACAACTGGTTTGACCCTTTGACCCCTGCCACGCCCCACTTGGGGCGGAGCAAAATATAAAATATCGTCTTATAAAGCGGAATCATATGAGTAACTCACATACCCAATTTGATTTAATTCCACCCAATAGTTTGGGAGAGGATAGCGTGACAGACGGACAGACAGACGGACGGACGGAGGCGATTACAATATCCCCGAAGTTCTTTTAAAATGTGGGGATAATTAATAATTAACATATATGACAGCACAAAATCTGTTTATTCCTGATGTATATTCACGTATGCTAACGCATATCATATGAATGACATTATTATACCACTAAGATCTGCACTGAAACAATGGGTGAGTTTCTGTCAAAGTACACTCGATTTCCGTGGCCATGGAAAATAAAAACTATTTTTGCATTATAATCAATTTGACCTTTTGACCCTGCCACGCCCCATTGGGGCGGAGCCTAATCTAAATGTCGTCTTGCAAAGCGCATTCCTATGGGTAACCCACATACCAAATTTGGTTCAATTCCACCCAACGGTTTGGGAGACGTTAGTGTGACGGACGGACGGATGATAATAATAATAACAATAATAATAATAATAATAATAATAATAATAATAATAATAATAATAATAATAATAATAATAATGGTTTCGGGTTAGGTAGCAGTAGTGGCAGATTTGCTAAAGGGTTTTTTTCTTTGACGTCTGCTTAGTGTTAGTGTATTGTATAGTTTTGTCAGTCTTTTATAGTAGTAGTAGTAGTAGTAGTAGTAGTAGTAGTAGTAGTAGTAGTAGTAGTAGTAGTAGTAGTAGTAGTAGTAGTAGTAGTAGTAGTAGTAGTAGTAGTAGTAGTAGTAGTAGTAGTAGTAAGTAGCAGTAGCAGTAGTAGTAGTAGTAGTAGTAGTAGTAGTAGTAGTAGTAGTAGTAGTAGTAGTAGTAGTAGTAGTAGTAGTAGTAGTAGTAGTAGTAGTAGTAGTAGTAGTAGTAATAGTAGTAGTACCTTTGGCACAGAAAGAGGGCAGGGCTTCTCCTTTATGTTGTAACATGACGCATATTTTTTCAGTTGCTCCAATGATAACGCTTACAGCTTCATCAAGATCCAAACACCTGCCTCTGCTTGTTTGTATTTGTTCTGGTGGACACGTTTCTAAAACAATAGATCCACGCCATGTATTTACAAATGAACATTTTCTATGAGAAAATTGAAATTCCCTTGAACACAATATGAAGCTTAAAGTGTTAGTATCAACGATTTTCTTTCAGTTGGCAAAGAGCCTTAACCTTCTAAATTTCTTCAGACAACATTTTCATGGGGATTAACTCTGGATATGATGAATATTTTGAGAACAATTTGACTTAAAGGTGTTGATGGCTAAGCCACCGATAACTTTCAGTAGCCACCAAGACAGTTAAACGTCAGAATCGTCGAACGACTTGTCCAGATGAAGAAAGCTTACAAGACAGACTGGTTAGCCTCGTCTAGAATACTAAATCGTCTAGCGACTTGTCCAGGTGAAGAAAGCTTATACGATAAACTGGTTATCCTTATTTAGAATACTGAATTGTCAAGTGACTTGTCCAGATGAAGAAAGCTTGTACGATAGACTGGTTATCCTTGTTTAGAATACTGAATTGTCTAGTGACTTGTTCAGATGAAGAAAGCTTACAAGATAGACTGGTTAGCCTCGTCTAGAATACTAAATCGTCTAGTGACTTGACCAGATGAAGAAAGCTTATACGATAGACTGGTTATCCTTGTTTAGAATACCGAATTGTCTAGTGACTTGTCCAGATGAAGAAAGCTTACACGATAGACTGGTTATCCTCGTCTAGAATACTGAATCGTTGAGTGATTTGTCCAGATGAAGAAAGTTTACAAGATAGACTAGTTAGCATCGTCTAGAATACTGAATCGTCGAGCCGAGCGAATTGGTCCAGATGAAGGAAGCTTACACGATAGACTGGTTATCCTCATCTAGAATACTGAAGCATGTTTCCCTCTCCATTACCAACAGGTTAACATAATTCACCTTTCCAGAGTACCCACACATCATATGACGTCATAATGAACTGCGTGGTGTGTACAATGACATCATAATGAATGACGTCATGAATGACGTCGATAAGTACGTCACGAATGCATATTTGATGACGGTCTATGGGCTGTTGTACAAATTGTTTGCTTTTACTATTTAATAAATATTCTGTTGACTATTTTGAAACTAATTTGACTGGGCGCTGTTGCTGCCTATGGCAACAACAACACCCAGTCTAATTAGTTACAAAATATTCAACAGCTTCCCTGTATAGTTTTCAGGAAATTGATAGCTAGGGCATTCGGGGATCGATCAATCCAAACACGGCGAGGTGTGGGTGGACCTTAGCTAGTGATGGGCGGGGCATAGCTAAAAATGGAAAGGTCCATTCTAAAACGCCATTTAAACTTCCAGGACAAGCTGTGTAACCAATTTTCTACAATATTGACGTTTCGTGGGATCTGCCAGGCTAATGATGGGGCATTCATTTGCTCTACATCGACCATGAGTATGAATTCGGAGATGGTTTAGAGATAAGGACTTTACATGGTTGCCTTGCGAAAGCGACCCCCTCCGATCCCCTCACCGAGGACTTTAGAAAGGACAGCAATCGAATCTGAGGATAGTTCGCTTGGAATACATCCAAACTTTACTCCAAACATCGGATTATTAACTACATAGCTATATGCCCCAATGCATTTCATAATAAACAAACATTCTGGCACTGTTTCGTATTGCGCATATAGCTATTTTCACAATCGTCCGCGTGGGCGTGTGCTATATACTTCGAAATGTATGTCGCTCATATATCTTTTAAGATTTCAGGTTATTTATTTATAACCTGCCAAAGTTTATTAGTAACCGTGAACGGTTCATATATTTTCTAAACTAGTGCTGGTTAGAGCGTTTGTTGACTGGGCTATGACGCTATTGTGACCAGGTAAATCAAGTCATGTCAAATATAAACACATCCGCCTCATTCTTATTAATTCCCAATCCGTGAATAGATGTGTCAGCCAATTCCATTGGTCAATTTTGTCTACCTATACAATTTTACTGGTCAATTTTGTCCAGTCATGCAACTTTATTGGTCAATTATTTTCAGTCACATTGTTCATCAAATAAATATGAAATTCTATAGACATCATATCGTTAAGATGGATAAGGAAAAGTAATAAACCACGTCTCAATCTATTATAATATTGTATTTACGTGTACAGTGTCTATGGACACAGAGACGCGCGCCAGTTGGCGTCCACATTCCAGGTTGAAATTCTTTCCCACGCCACTTAATCACGAACATAGTTAATTTAATATCAAATACATACCCTCTTGACATAAATTATGATATAGGGCATAGCTTAACCCATAGAGGCATGCTTACATTCTTAAATAGATAACAAACTATGTAATGGCACACGTACAGGCTGTCGGACTGGTAGAAATGGCGCTGGTGGTGCTATCTTACTAATCTGACTTCCCTATTTTTGCTATATTTATTAGTAGTACCGAGAATAATATCAGATTTGTAATATTGACATGAAACTTAGATGGGATCTTTTGTCAGATTTACGAAGTACTCTATGGTGCGCCCAGAGAACTCGCTTAGTATTCGTATCATATACCGAGTGAAAATGATTCAACGAAACTAGAACCACTGGCAGATGGGCTGGTGGTCAGACAGATAGCCAAACATGCTACGAGAACAGAACCACAGGCAGATGGGCGGGTGGGCTGACAGATAGCCAAACATGCCACGAGAATAGAACCACAGACAGAGTTGCGGGTAGACAGCCAGATAGCCAGATTTCCACGATGCATATGCGTCCGAGAGCAATGTCTAATAAAGTCATGCTCCACATGTCTCCAAATTCCAATAAAATGCTATGTAACGTTTGCATACTTATCTAAATAATCACCCGTTTTATCAGCTTGTACCATTTCCGATATTCAGTCTGTTGTGCTCTCAGCACTAAATACATGTCTAACTGAAGTGGCCGTATGCATTCAAACTTAAACTGAACTATTAATTAGGTACTACTTAATGAATTTACCAAGCTACCGAATATTTTGACTGATTATAAGTAACTTAAGATAGGTATAATAATAGAGGGATGTATGTTTGTAGTTCACTTTACAAACACAACTTACTGAGTGGATGGCTGGATGGAACCCTGGACGCTGGCCGAGCAAGCGTCCTAGTATTGCACGTTAGAATTAATTACAGTTTACAGCAGACGGTGAGGAACAGAACTAAAAGGGATGTAGTCGGATACAATACAATCCATATCGTGAATGCCTCCTAAACGGGGCTCAATTGAGGCAGGTGACAAAAGGCAATTTAACAAGTTAACCCTCCCTAGAATCATGTATGTTCTGGGTAGGGTCCCGCTGTAGCCCTCAACTGAACAGTCTCAATCAGTTTGGCCTTTGCTAAATATCGTCTGCTACATCAGTCAACTGACCAGTTAACCAACACTTCCCAGTCACATCGAGAATGCTTTGGACACGGTCTGTTACGGCTGTTAGCCTACTAGTCAAACTCACAATCACAGAAAAAATATCGAGGTTAATGTGTGCTATAGGTGACAGTCATTTTATATCTATATATATATATATATATATATATATATATATATATATATATATATTCTTTGTAGGCCGATCTGTGCCTTCATAGTTGTCATGTAATTAAATGTTCATGTGTCAGTAGTTACACGAACATTGTCGCTACGGGAGCCAATTAAATGGATTATTGCAGGAATGCAATATAGTTTGTGTCTAATGAAATGGGTCGTTACATAAACATTGACTTGTCTCTATCTAATGAAATGGGTCGTTGCATGAACATTGATATATGTCTATCCAATGAAATGGGTCGCAGCGTGAACATTGACGTGTCTCTATCCAATGAAATGGGTCGCTGTGTGAACATTGACATGTCGCTAGCCAATGAAATGGGTCGTTGCATGAACATGACAGGTCTCTATTCAATGAAATGGGTCGTTGCATGAACATTGACATGTCTCTACCTAATGAAATGGGCCGTTGAATGGACATTGGCAGGTGTCTATCCAATGACGTGGGGCATTTCATGGACATTAACATGTCTCTATCCTATCAAATGGGTTGTTGCATGACCATTGCCATGTCTCTATCCAGTGAAATGGATTGTTGCTTGATAGTATCACAACTGTAACCAGGGAAATGGGTTGCTGTTTGAAAAAATATCAAGACTCTACTCAATGGAATGGATTGTTGCATGAACCATCTTGAGTCTGTAGACAATGAAATAGATAGTGTTATGAACAGTGTGAAGATAGGAGCATCATTAATTCAACAATGTTCAAGTTATGTAACTAAATAATAAGGATATTGCAACGCCTTGTGTTTCCTGACATTTACGAGATTTCATGGATGTATGATTACTAGTAAAAATATGCTACAGCTGCCATCAGTTCTTCTTCGGCTTTAACAACGGTGTCTTGCCATCAGGCAAAATCTTTAGCTTCTTCAGGTCCATTCTTAATCTGATGTACAGACTCTTGATGCATTTCATACATAATATTAATAATGTAATTCTTGAAAAGCCCATTTGGCTTGCCATTTCAATGACGTAGGAGCTTAGCAGGAATCCTTTGACACACTGGAAGCAGACGCTATGTGTAGTCATAGTTGACTGGATGCAGAAGTCAGGGGTTAAATTTGTGATCGAGTCATATCATCTAAGACAATGCTCATGATTTAATCTTTAACAGATGTGTCAAGATATGACATTGAGCCAATGCTGCATACTAAGGTATTTACAAGGGAGATTTTATCTACGAATAGATGGTGATTCGCGCCCTTCACATGATGATAACTCATTTGATGTACCCTTCAAATGATAATCCAACGATTGGCCCATGCGTGATACTTACCAGGTGAGTGGGTATCTAAGGTCTCACGCTCTCTTTCTTCCAGAAGCATTCGTAATAGGTTAGCTGTCTTGGTTATAACTCTGGACGCATCAACTAAAGGCAAACATTCTCCAGATTGTGTTACAATGGATCCTGGTGGACATGCTTCCCGTGGATTATTGTGATAACCTGCATGAAAAGACCAACACATTATTATTATTATTAGTAGTATTATTATTATTATTATTATTATTATTATTATTATTATTATTATTATTATTATTATTCAGTAATTACTGTGATGCTGTTGACGGGAATACAGATGATGGTGATGCTAATAACGATGATGATGGTGGTGGTAGTGATGATGGTGGTGTTGGTGTTGGTGGTGATGGTGGTGATGGTGAGTGTGATAGTGGTGGTGGTGGTGATGATGGTGGTGGTGGTAGTGGTGATGGTGATGGGGTGGTGGTGGTGGTGATGATGATGATGATGATGATGATGATAATGGTGGTGGCGGTGATGATGATGATGATGATGATGGTGGTGGTGGTGGTTGTGATGGTGGTGGTGATGATGATGATGATGGCGACCCTGATGATGACGACATAATAGTACCGCATTTTCATCAGAATTTGATCCTTGACATGCAGTTGACTGCATCTCAACAATGGATCAACAACGAATCGAGCAGTGGTCATTTCAAGTATAACATAACATGGGCAGACTTTGACTTTAGATTAAACAACTTCTTCTTATGATAGGAGTGACACTGCGACAGTAGCCAATTTACTTTCTGCAATGCATATCTTTAATATGTCTTCCTACTCCTGTATCATAGCCTGGTGTTACAGCACAATCACGGCCCACCACGGTCCAGTATGGTTCCATAACCTCAGACAGACAGACAGGCAGCAGGCAGGCAGGCAGGCAGGCAGGCATGCAGGCAGGCAGGCATGCAGGCAGGCAGGCAGGCAGGCAGGCAGGCAGGCAGGCAGGCAGGCGGACAGGCAGGCAAGTAGACAGGCAGGCAAGTAGACAGACAGACAGACAGACAGACAGACAGACAGACAGACAGACAGACACACATACAGGCAGGCAGGCAGGCAGGCAGGCAGGCAGGCAGGCAGGCAGGCAGGCAGGCAGGCAGACGGTTATATAGGGCGTAACATAACTGAAATTCCACCCCCTTGACACAAAATCAATGAAACCCAGTTTAAATATTATGAAAAGATTTCAACTTCCTTGATCCAAAATAAAATTAGATTAATAGCTATACAATTATATTTTACATGATAATTCTGTTTTGTCACTAGTAAATATATAACTTCATACACTGTCGCAATAGTAGGCCTACAATTTCGTATTTATGTTTGATATGTTTATGCTATGACCTAATACCGCCCACCCTTATATGCATGTGCTCAAAGATATTCCATGATTAAGATATGGGCTGATATTCCATGATTAAGACATGGGCTGATATTCCACGATTAAGACATGTGGTGATATTCCATGATTAAGACATGAGTTGATATTCCATGATTAAGATACGGGCTGATATTCCATGATTAAGACATGTGGTGATATTCCATGATTAAGATATGGGCTGATATTCCATGATTAAGATATGGGCTGATATTCCATGATTAAGACATGGGCTGATATTCCATGATTAAGACATGGACTGATATTCCATGATTAGGACATGGGCTGATATTCCATGATTAAGACATGGGCTGATATTCCATGATTAAGACATGGGCTGATATTCCATGATTAAGACATGGGCTGATATTCCATGATTAAGATATGGGCTGATATTCCATGATTAAGATATGGGCTGATATTCCATGATTAAGACATGGGCTGATATTCCATGATTAAGACATGGACTGATATTCCATGATTAGGACATGGGCTGATATTCCATGATTAAGACATGGGCTGATATTCCATGATTAAGACATGGGCTGATATTCCATGATTAAGACATGGGCTGATATTCCATGATTAAGACATGGGCTGATATTCCATGATTAAGACATGGGCTGATATTCCATGATTAAGATACGGGCTGATATTCCATGATTAAGATATGGGCTGATATTCCATGATTAAGACATGGGCTGATATTCCATGATTAAGACATGGGCTGATATTCCATGATTAAGACATGGGCTGATATTCCATGATTAAGATATGGGCTGATATTCCATGCTTAAGACATGGGCTGATATTCCATGATTAAGACATGGGCTGATATTCCATGATTAAGACATGGGCGGATATTCCATGATTAAGATATGGGCTGATATTCCATGATTAAGATACGGGCTGATATTCCATGATTAAGATACGGGCTGATATTCCATGATTAAGATATGGGCTGATATTCCATGATTAAGACATGGGCTGATATTCCATGATTAAGACATGGGCTGATATTCCATGATTAAGACATGGGCTGATATTCCATGATTAAAACATGGGCTGATATTCCATGATTAAGACATGGGCTGATATTCCATGATTAGGATATGGGCTGATATTCCATGATTAAGATATGGGCTGATATTCCATGATTAAGACATGGGCTGATATTCCATGATTAAGACATGGGCTGATATTCCATGATTAAGACACGGGCTGATATTCCATGATTAAGACATGGGCTGATATTCCATGATTAAGACATGGGCTGATATTCCATGATTAAGACACGGGCTGATATTCCATGATTAAGATATGGGCTGATATTCCATGATTAAGACATGAGTTGATATTCCATGATTAAGACATGGGCTGATATTCCATGATTAAGATACGGGCTGATATTCCATGATTAAGATATGGGCTGATATTCCATGATTAAGACATGGGCTGATATTCCATGATTAAGACATGGGCTGATATTCCATGATTAAGACATGGGCTGATATTCCATGATTAAGACATGGGCTGATATTCCATGATTAAGACATGGGCTGATATTCCATGATTAAGATACGGGCTGATATTCCATGATTAAGACATGGGCTGATATTCCATGATTAAGACATGGGCTGATATTCCATGATTAAGACATGGGCTGATATTCCATGATTAAGACATGGGCTGATATTCCATGATTAAGACATGGGCTGATATTCCATGATTAGGATATGGGCTGATATTCCATGATTAAGACATGGGCTGATATTCCATGATTAAGACATGGGCTGATATTCCATGATTAAGATACGGGCTGATATTCCATGATTAAGATATGGGCTGATATTCCATGATTAAGACATGGGCTGATATTCCATGATTAAGACATGGGCTGATATTCCATGATTAAGACATGGGCTGATATTCCATGATTAGGATATGGGCTGATATTCCATGATTAAGATATGGGCTGATATCCATGATTAAGACATGGGCTGATATTCCATGATTAAGACATGGGCTGATATTCCATGATTAAGACATGGGCTGATATTCCATGATTAAGACATGGGCTGATATTCCATGATTAAGATACGGGCTGATATTCCATGATTAAAACATGGGCTGATATTCCATGATTAAGACATGGGCTGATATTCCATGATTAAGACACGGGCTGATATTCCATGATTAAGACATGGGCTGATATTCCATGATTAAGACACGGGCTGATATTCCATGATTAAGATATGGGCTGATATTCCATGATTAAGATATGGCCTGATATTCCATGATTAAGATATGGGCTGATATTCTATGATTAAGATATGGGCTGATATTCCATGATTAAGATATGGGCTGATATTCCATGATTAAGACATGGGCTGATATTCCATGATTAAGACATGGGCTGATATTCCATGATTAAGATATGGGCTGATATTCCATGATTAAGACATGGGCTGATATTCCATGATTAAGATATGGGCTGATATTCCATGATTAAGACATGGGCTGATATTCCATGATTAAGACATGGGCTGATATTCCATGATTAAGACATGGGCTGATATTCCATGATTAAGATACGGGCTGATATTCCATGATTAAGATACGGGCTGATATTCCATGATTAAGACACAGGCTGATATTCCATGATTAAGATATGGGCTGATATTCCATGATTAAGACATGGGCTGATATTCTATGATTAATATACTGCCAGAGCCGTGCTGGAGTCAGAGTACAATAGGCGTAAAAGCCTAGGATTGAATTGTGGCGGGTGCATCCACAGATAGTCCCATATGAATCGTCAGTGTGTCAGTATATCAGACATGTGAAAACTGGTCGGCCAATCCTTGACTTTTTAGTCTTGGTGCGGTGGTCCAGTGGAAAGATGCCTGGTTGCTGATGCTATGCGGAGTTGCAGAATGGCGGTTCGATCCCCCGATCGGGAGATGGTGATCAACAAATTAAACTAATGGGTGCATCACTGTCGGCTAAGTTAGCACATGGAAATTGAAGCCGCACGTTGCCAGTGCGTCAATAAAATAAAAATACGTATGTGTGTATGTATTATTAATATTATTAATATGAATTTATCATCATTTGAGTGATAGCGCAGGAATAACAGGAGAAGATCACATTCGTCGTTGCCATGACCCCGAGGAAATGTCTATATGATCAGGCATAAGGCAAATGAACAATTATCCAGAAATATTAATTATCATCATCATCGTTATAAGTCATAAAAATACAATTTTGTGATTTCTCGAAATTAACGATTGCAGGAACGATGTTTATCTAGAGGCTATTGTCTATCCATCTCTGTGCTATGAAACTGAATATTATGTACACTTTTTTTTTATAAAGCCACGATGCAGACTGCATTTTCCATGGACAATAACTCTGGACCGGCTGAATATTTTTACAACGATTTGACTGAAAGCTGTTGGTGGCTAAGCCACCAATAACTTTCAGTCAGATTTTTTCAAAATATTCAGCAGGTCCAAAGTTATTACCCATTGAAATTATTGCCTGGCGGGTTACATCAGTCAGACAGTTAATGTTGAGGTTAACAGCAATCATGCTGGGAGACAGCTGCCGGGAGACAGGGGCATAATCATGGGCACGGTCCTGAGCATAATCATGTCTCTACTGCTGGGAGACAGGGGCCTCATCATGGGCGTGGTCCTGAGCATAATCATGTCTCTACTGTTGCGGGACAGGGGCCTCATCATGGGCGCGGTCCTCGGCATAATCATGTCTCTGCTGCTGGGGGACAGAGGCATAATCATGGGCGCTGTCCTGCGCATAATCATGCCTCTGCTGCTGGGGGACAGGGGCCTCATCATGGGCGTGTTCCTGGGCATAATCATTTCTCTGCTGCTGGGGGACAGAGGCATAATCATGGGCGCTGTCCTGCGCATAATCATGCCTCTGCTGCTGGGGGACAGGGGCCTCATCATGGGCACGGTCCTGAGCATAATCATGTCTCTGCTGCTGGGAGACAGGGGCCTCATCATGGGCGTGGTCCTGAGCATAATCATGTCTCTACTGTTGCGGGACAGGGGCCTCATCATGGGCGCGGTCCTCGGCATAATCATGTCTCTGCTGCTGGGGGACAGAGGCATAATCATGGGCGCTGTCCTGCGCATAATCATGCCTCTGCTGCTGGGGGACAGGGGCCTCATCATGGGCGTGTTCCTGGGCATAATCATTTCTCTGCTGCTGGGGGACAGAGGCATAATCATGGGCGCTGTCCTGCGCATAATCATGCCTCTGCTGCTGGGGGACAGGGGCCTCATCATGGGCACGGTCCTGAGCATAATCATGTCTCTGCTGCTGGGAGACAGGGGCCTCATCATGGGCGTGGTCCTGAGCATAATCATGTCTCTACTGTTGCGGGACAGGGGCCTCATCATGGGCGCGGTCCTCGGCATAATCATGTCTCTGCTGCTGGGGGACAGAGGCATAATCATGGGCGCTGTCCTGCGCATAATCATGCCTCTGCTGCTGGGGGACAGGGGCCTCATCATGGGCGTGTTCCTGGGCATAATCATTTCTCTGCTGCTGGGGGACAGAGGCATAATCATGGGCGCTGTCCTGCGCATAATCATGCCTCTGCTGCTGGGGGACAGGGGCCTCATCATGGGCGTGGTCCTGAGCATAATCATTTCTCTGCTGCTGGGGGACAGAGGCATAATCATGGGCGTGGTCCTGCGCATAATCATGGCCGTGGTCCCTGGGTCTCATGGGCGTGGTCCTGTGTATAATTAACGGGCGTTGTCCTGGATCTCATTATGGGCATGGTCATGGACATAATCATGGTCGTGGTCCTGGACATAATCATGGTCGTGGTCCTGGACATAATCATGGTCGTGGTCCTGGGCCTAATAATGTGCGTGGCCCTGTATAAAACAATTTTTCTGATATTTAATTACTTTTTACAGCTGTCAGACAGAGGCCGGTGGCTTGTATCGTACACACAATTAATCCGTATCAACTGGAAAAAATATATAAACGTTATACTAAAGTGTTGAATAAAATACATGTTCCAAGTGTTCCATGTCTGTGTATCTGCATTCGTATCTCGCGAGATCTCCTTCGATTCGAGATCGAGAAAAGTATCTCGTATGTATTGAGTAGCCATTGACGTAATGATTTCCACCAGAATATGGTGGTAGCGAGAATTGAAACTTAAAAGGACACGAGCGCTACTCTCCTCATACCAGACAATATTAATTCACGTAAAACGGGATGATATAAAACCTATAGTAGTCTGTATGACAAGTAGTTAACAGAAAAATAGTCCCTCTGAATACGTCGTAAAATTCAAATCTGTCAAACGTCTGTCCCACACAAAATGAGGTCAAGAATTTGCTGACGTTGCGTGGATATTGATACCACACGAATCACTGGGTGGATCAAGTCCATTTTAATGTCTGTATTAAGCTAATGATACAGAGGTTAAGATGATGCCAAAAACAACACTATCCATAGTGTTCCTTTTACAGGCCGCTACGGAGATGGACTGGGCCCAGATATGTATGGTCGCCGAAGTGGAGTCTGCGTGACAATCCAGTCGCTGTGTTGACGTAATAAGATGTCCGGTCAATACATTAGAGGCGTATTCTCGTAGAAGCCACGCCTCTGTTTTTAGATCGTGTGTATCTGATGACTGCGAGATTCATATTATTAATTAGAAACTATATAGATATAGAATATAGTAGACTACACAGTAGTATTCTGTTCATTAGATTCATTACGTTAATGATATTGGAACTATTTATAGTTCACGTCTGTGGGACCCTTAAACATCTACACGGTGTAATAAAGCGGGTTATTGTCTTATTGGGATGAGGTTATTGGGTGTGTGTGTATGCGGGGATGGGATCGGATGGGGTGAGGTGAATTGGTGGGTAATGTGCTTAATTATGACATAGCTGATAGCTGTGTCATAGAAAGGCATGTTGGCGCTTTATGGGAAAATAGTAATTCTGGTCTCATAGTCGCGACCGAAGTCATGCCGTCTCCATTCTTGGTGTCGTCACTCAAATCATAATCGTCTTCGTCGTCGTCGTCGACGACGATGACGACGACGACGACAACAACAACAACCGTAACCTCAGTAAAACAACAAAAATTATTTTTATTATTATTATTATTTTGTTAAATATTGCGTATGCTTTTCATAAGCTTGAGGTGATGCAATAATTTGAATACAATCTCTGTTGTTCATTCAATATTCTTATTAAAGCATACACAAAGGAACCGAGCAACCACGCCTCTATTTCCCATCCCTTAAACTAAAGTGACGCGCTATAAAGAGGTTTTTTAGTGCATCTTATACGTTTGCATTGAAACACCGCGCCAGCGCGCGCTAGCGCTCCAAGAAAGCTATCAAGGACAAACGTGACATATCATCTTGCTCACATTTCTGGTGAAGTTATTCAAAATTCAAAGTCACGAGTCACAATGCGTTCTCGAATATTCTCTTCTTGCGTGAGCAAATTGGCAGCACTATCAAAGAGAATCGAGGCATCAATGAATATAAAATGTATTTTACCTGACATCAAATCACGAATTAGGAAATGACGATAATAATACATGTTTCTTCATAAAGCGAGGCACGTGATGTTGATAGAACGTGAAATACCCGCCACAGTCATTCTCTTTTACACGCCAATCACCCACCCACACCACTCCCCCCCCCCACCCCCCCCCCCCCCCCGGGCATAGCTAGAAATGGGCGGTCCATAGCTAGAAATGGGCGGGGTATAGCTAGAAATGGATAGTGCATAGCTAGAGATGGGCGGGCATAGAGAGAAATGGGCGGGCATAGCTAGATTTTGGCAGGACCAAGCTAGAATTTGGCGGGGCATATCTATATTTGGAAGGGGCATCGGTAGAAATGATCCCATCTATTGCAGTGGTTAAAAATCCTGCCATTAATTACGTGGTATCTATATTGGATAATAGATTCATTACCCGTTACCTTTATCCACGCATGAGTAGGCTAACACGTGACACTACGAGGACCATACACGGCAATAAGACATTACTTATCGTATTATAGCACTTAAATTATCTCGCGTGTTCATAACGATGACAGCAAAAAGTAAGCGAATACACAATAATATGCTCTAAACTAAAATTTGACAAATATAGTAATAATTTAGTATATATGCTTTTCATTGAAAGAAATGTTTCCAGAAACATAATTGCATAACATCAGACAGCCGTGCGTTAATAAACTCAAACTTACAGATACATCGTTATGTGTGTACTATCAGATACTTGCGTCAATTAGAAGAATTAATTATCACACACCGTGGCACTGCATCATGTATAACTGCAGGACATATGAGGCGGTGGGGGTGAGGGTGGGGTGGGGGGTAAATATTGATCACTACTCAGCCACCTCCAAGCACCCAGCCCAACAATGAAGTTATATCACTTATAGCAGTGTAGCGCATCTGGGGGTATGTATTAATCAGTGCCTCAGGAGAGTTGCATGAGATTCCGGAAGTCGAGTGCCTAGCATAAAAAGTCAATTTCAACAGTAATTTATCAACATAACGATGATACAGATATAATACAAAAGAATATAAATGTATCACACACACACACACCACCACCGCAACCACACGCACCACTACCGCCATGCCCCAACAGCCTTGTATTACACCCACCATGATGCAACCGTCGCACCACGACCACCATGCTGCAACGCCAGCAATATCATCATCATCATCATCATCATCATCAGCAGCAGCAGCAGCAGCAGCAGCAGCAGCAGCAGCAGCAGCAGCAGCAGCAGCAGCAGCAGCAGCAGCAGCAACAACAACAACAACAACAGTAGCAGCATAGCAGCAGCAGCAGCAGCAGCAGCAGCAGCAGCAGTAGTGGCAGCAGCAGGCGTAGCAGTAGCAGTAGCAGCAGCAGCAACAGCAGCAGCAGTAGCAGCAGCAGCAGTAGTAGTAGTAGCAGCATCAGTAGTAGTAGCAGCAGCAGTAGTAGTAGTAGTAGCTGCAGTAGTGGTAGCAGCAGCAGCAGTAGCAGCAACAGCAGCAGCAGTAGTAATAGCAGCAGCAGCAGCAGCAGCAGCAGCAGCAGCAGCAGCAGCAGCAGCAGTAGTAGTAGTAGTAGTAGTAGCAGAAGCAGCAGTCGTAGCAGTAGCAGGAAGTCACTAGGGTGGGCGTCTATTTACAAAAGCTTTGTGTAAATTCAAGAAAGTTATTCTAAAAATGTGAAATCTTCAAACGCGGGTATCATCGCGTTTCACGCCATGTATTGGTTCAGATTGTGGTTGTCATTTATTCTTCATTTGTAAGACTGGGCACAGACCTCATCATATCCCAGCCACCCCACTAACCCGAGCACAACAATACACGTGTGAAGAAGAAACCCATAATTTTTACATAATTATATATATTGATATACATGTCTATATATAGGTCTATCACAAGTGTGTAAAACTAGTGGTATGAGTTTTAGGTTACCAGAGGTCAACGTGCAAATAAGGCAATGTCCTTAGCAATGTTAAATAGTGCGTGGCAACAATCAATGTGGCCTAGGCTTCCAATATACAACAACCAAATATTACATTATAATGTCACACTACGGAAATAAGCAATACTTCAAGCGTCTCAATCCTGATGAACAAAATAAGCTGGACCACCTTGCAAAACTATGGTTCAGAAAACATGTTCTACAAGGTGGTGAACAATCAGGGTGATACCAAACCACTCAACAGAAAACATGTCTCCGAGATTACTTACTCACTCACATAGCTTTGTTATTCATCCCAAAGAACAAACGACCAGATGACGTAGCCATGATCCCATCACTTGCCGTCTTTAAATGAAGAGATGACGTAGCCATGATCCCATCACTTGCCATCTTTAAGGGACCAGATGACATAGCCATGATCCAATCACATACGATCCTTAAACGACCAGATGATGTAGCCATGATCCCATCACTTGCCATCTTTAAGTGACTAAATGACGTAGTCATGATCCCATCATTTGCCATCTTTAATGGACTAGATGACGTAGCCATGATCCCATCAATTGCCGTCATTAAGGGAGCAGTGGTCAGGCTAACGATTAATCTCCATTGACTAAAGCCAAGGCAATGCACCTGTTTTATCTGGCATTATACTATTTATTATCTGTTCCTGGTTTCTCTGTATGATATTAAAGTTTCACTGTTAACATGAATACTTCTGTCTTTGGCAGGCCCAATCCATTACAGGTAGGCCTTCAAGAAATTGAAATGAAGTGTGTGGGATACTGGTGTGTAAAACATGATGTGTCTGTGCCGGGCGGGAAGGAGGCGGAGGAGGAGTATGGATGGGGAGGAGTAGGACATGTAGAATGAAGAAGGATGGGGAGGAGGAGGAGGAGGAGGGACAAAAGATAGGGAGATAAATAAGAAGAGGGAACGGTACTGCTTTAGCCAACCTTGAGTACTGAAGCTTGAATGTTGATGATGAGGATGCGCGTAAGGACAGGGAGGAGGAAGAGAATGAGCGTGAGGAGGGGGTGGGTGGGGGAGAAGGGGCGAAATATAGAGAGACAAATAAGAGGGGGGGGGGGCAGCCTCGAATATTGAATCATTTGAAGGACAGTGTACCTGGTTGTGAGATGGCCATGTTAAACCAAATATATACTGAAACCAAGAAAGACTACCTATACCATGTTTTATGGTATTAACTGTCGACATCATTATGCCAGTGACGTAAGTAACCACAGAAAAAATTACAGTCACGCGATTTCAACATTGGTAGAATATCATCTTTGTGTTATCAAATACCCAAAGTACGATGTCACTATTCTGCATTTAAAACAGCATTGAGATAAGGTGTTGCTGTCTAAGACAACAACTGTTATCAATAAAACTCATCAAAATGTACAGATGTCTGTTACCCACAAAGTCTGGTACTATCTTGCCTGCTCAAAATGTACACAGGTCTGTCACCCACACACTCTGGTACTATATGTAAGCGCGACCGTCGCATTACTGGGATCAAGAACACGTGACTTTGTACAGGTCGTTATGGATGCCGTGACTTGATCAATGATAGACATACATCACAATTGATCTTTTACACGTCGTGTGATCTCAATGGATCTTTGACACGTCCTATGAGCTCATGACAAAACACGGTAATAACCCTTTGACAAAACTTCATAGAAATATATTTGTTCACCCACCCGTTCACCCTGTGTATAAGTGAGGACTTGTATATACAATTATTTATTAATCAAACACGGGTATTTTGTTCAAATGTAGTCAATAATATGTGTAGTCTAGTGTGTAATTGATCTTGGCAGATAGGTAGTCTTTATCAATGCAATGTTCCAGCTTTTTCCTCTGTTTGCAAAGAGGCAAAGGAATGCTGCATGCGATTTTTTTTATGGTTAATATCGCATGGTATGTTATTGACGGTTAATATCGCATGGTATGTTGTTATTGACGGTTAATATCACATGTTATGTTGTTATTGACGGTTAATATCGCATGGTATATCATTGACGGTTAGCATTGCATGGTATGTTATTGACGGTTAATACTACATGGTATGTTATTGACGTTAAATATTGCATAGTATGTTATTCATGGTTCATAGTGCATGCCTTGTTATTGACGGTTAATATCACATGCTAAGTTGTTATTGACGGTTAATATCACATGCTAAGTTGTTATTGATGGTTAATATTGCATGGTATGTTATTGATGGTTAATATTGCATGGTATGTTATTGATGGTTAATATTGCATGGTATGTTATTGATGGTTAATATTGCATGGTATGTTATTGATGGTTAATATTGCATAGTATGTTA
Organism: Chaetoderma sp. LZ-2023a; assembly: GCA_034401795.1. Lineage (NCBI taxonomy): Eukaryota > Metazoa > Mollusca > Caudofoveata > Chaetodermatida > Chaetodermatidae > Chaetoderma > Chaetoderma sp. LZ-2023a. The sequence goes on along the minus strand of CM067365.1, from coordinate 23,843,477 downwards.
TTGATGGTTAATATTGCATGGTATGTTATTGATGGTTAATATTGCATGGTATGTTATTGATGGTTAATATTGCATGGTATGTTATTGATGGTTAATATTGCATGGCATGCTATTGATGGTTAATATTGCATGGTATGCTATTGATGGTTAATATTGCATGGTATGTTATTGATGGTTAATATTGCATGGTATGTTATTGATGGTTAATATTGCATGGTATGTTATTGATGGTTAATATTGCATGGCATGCTATTGATGGTTAATATTGCATGGTATGCTATTGATGGTTAATATTGCATGGTATGTTATTGATGGTTAATATTGCATAGTATGTTATTGATGGTTAATATTGCATGGTATGTTATTGATGGTTAATAGTGCATGGTATGTTATTGATGGTTAATATTGCATGGTATGTTATTGATGGTTAATATTGCATGGTATGTTATTGAAGGGTAATATTGCATGGCATGTTATTGATGGTTAATAGTGCATGGTATGTTATTGATGGCTAATAGTGCATGGTATGTTATTGAAGGGTAATATTGCATGGCATGTTATTGATGGCTAATAGTGCATGGTATGTTATTGATGGCTAATAGTGCATGGCATGTTATTCATGGCTAATAGTGCATGGTATGTTATTGATGGCTAATAGTGCATGGCATGTTATTCATGGCTAATAGTGCATGGTATGTTATTCATGGCTAATAGTGCATGGTATGTTATTGAAGGGTAATAGTGCATGGCATGTTATTGAAGGGTAATATTGCATGGTATGTTATTCATGGTGCATAGTGCATGGCATGTTATTCATGGTTCATAGTGCATGCCTTGTTATTGATAGTTAATAGTGCATGGTATGTTATTGAAGGGTAATATTGCATAGTATGTCATTCATGGTGCATAGTGCATGGTATGTTACTGATGGTTAATAGTGCATGGCTTGTTATTGATGGTTAATAGTGCATGGCATGTTATTCATGGTTCATAGTGCATGCCTTGTTATTGATAGTTAATAGTGCATGGTATGTTATTGGGGGTTAATATTGCATGGTATGTTATTGATGGCTAATAGTGCATGGTATGTTATTGAAGGGTAATATTGCATAGTATGTCATTCATGGTGCATAGTGCATGGTATGTTACTGATGGTTAATAGTGCATGGCTTGTTATTGATGGCTAATAGTGCATGGTATGTTATTGATGGCTAATAGTGCATGGCATGTTATTGATGGTTAATATTGCATAGTATGTTATTGATGGTTAATATTGCATAGTATGTTATTGATGGTTAATATTGCATGGTATGTTATTGGGGGTTAATATTGCATGGTATGTTATTGATGGCTGATAGTGCATGGTATGTTATTGAAGGGTAATATTGCATAGTATGTCATTCATGGTGCATAGTGCATGGTATGTTACTGATGGTTAATAGTGCATGGCTTGTTATTGATGGCTAATAGTGCATGGTATGTTATTGATGGCTAATAGTGCATGGTATGTTATTGAAGGGTAATATTGCATAGTATGTCATTCATGGTGCATAGTGCATGGTATGTTACTGATGGTTAATAGTGCATGGCTTGTTATTGATGGCTAATAGTGCATGGTATGTTATTGATGGCTAATAGTGCATGGTATGTTATTGAGGGGTACTATTGCATAGTATGTTATTCATGGTTCATAGTGCATGGTATGTCATTCATGGTGCATAGTGCATGGTATGTTACTGATGGTTAATAGTGCATGGCATGTTATTGATGGCTAATAGTGCATGGTATGTTATTGATGGCTAATAGTGCATGGTATGTTATTGAAGGGTAATATTGCATAGTATGTCATTCATGGTGCATAGTGCATGGTATGTTACTGATGGTTAATAGTGCATGGCTTGTTATTGATGGCTAATAGTGCATGGTATGTTATTGATGGCTAATAGTGCATGGTATGTTACTGAAGGGTAATAT